>OZ026620.1:84191679-84481679 GCA_964020975.1 Hermodice carunculata | reverse complement strand
ATTCAATGTACCAAGCTTATATCCTCATTGTAATGAGCAGTATTCAATGTACCAAGCTTATATCCTCATTGTAATCAGCAGTATTCAATGTACCAAGCTTATATCTTCATTGTAATGAGCAGTATTCAATGTACCAAGCTTATATCTTCATTGTAATGAGCAGTATTCAATGTACCAAGCTTATATCCTCATTGTAATCAACAGTATTCAGTATACCAAGCTTATATCCTCATTGTAATCAGCAGTATTCAGTGTACCAAGCTTATATTCTCATTGTACGTAGCGATGCTCAGTGCACCAAGCTTGTACTTGTGTAAATACTTATTGCACTTTTCTACCCATACAGGGTCCATGGCATACAATATAAAATCTACAACATAAAGCACATGATTATTTACACAATATACATTTTAAAAATCATATAAATGCACGAGAGACTGTCTAATGAAATTGCCAACATGGAACACCACTTCGGCCCAGGGGAAACACAGTTGAGAGGAAAAATGGCACTTTTGAGGACTGGAAATGAGTTTTGAGCATGCTTTGAAATATATTAGATGTAAGCAATTTATCAAAAAATGTTCCCCATCTTCAATAGAATGAGCCAAGCTTATATCTAATAAACAAAGCTTATATTTTCCTCGTAAATAGCACTGCACCAAGCTTGTAAACCTCATTGTGAGCAACAGTGTCCATTGCACCAAGCTGGTATCCTCATTTTTAGCAGCAGTGTTCAGTGCACCAAGCTTATATCTTCATTGTAAGTAGCAGTGTCCAATGCACCAAGCTTAGATCCTAATTGTAAGCAGTAACATCCAATGCATCAAACTTATATTCTAATTGTAAGCAGTAATGTCCAATGCATCAATCTTATATCCTAATTGTAAGCAGTAATGTCTAATGCATCAAACTTATATCCTAATTGTAAGCAGTAATGTCCAATGCATCAAACTTATATCCTAATTGTCAGCAGTAATGTCCAATGCATCAAACTTATATCCTAATTGTAAGCAGTAATGTCCAATGCATCAAGCTTATATCCTAATTATAAGCAGTAATGTCTAATGCATCAAGCTTATATTCTAATTGTAAGCAGCAGTGTCCAATGGTCGACGCTTTTTCCTTATTGAGTAGTGGTTGATGCATCAAATTTTGTGCAATAAGCATGAAGCTCATATCCACTTTGGGTATAGAACCATCCTGCCCCCCCCCCCCCCCCCCCACACACACACTTCATATGGTATCCAGGGGTTGTGTAAACAAACTATGCAGGTATAAAAAGTCCTCAAATATATTCTTTAAGTGATAAAAGTTAGACACTTTCTTTCTTTCTTTCTTTCTTTCTTTCTTTCTTTCTTTCTTGTTACCTTTAAATTTTGCGTTGTTTCTTCTATTTTTTTGTCATAAAGTTTAATTGACGTGCAGTTTTAGAGTATCATCCAATCAAACAAAAATTTAAACAAGATTATTAATTCAAGAAAAATACAGTGGGAATATTGTCAAAATTTTTGCCATGGCAACGTACACAATGCATGTACACAGTTTCTCGACAGATCGTTCTCCCGAAGGAAAACAAGGCCAAGTGACTCAGTCTCCAAGTTAGCTCTGAAAGAACAAAAAATAAATGCAGCTTCTCGTCGTCGATGACGACACATTTAACTCTGTCAGTGGCAATCACGTCTAAAGTTGATATACTGCAGTAAAACTGGTCTGAATTATCATAAGGATCCCAGATTCGTATTTTTCGTAAAAAGACCTTTCATTCAAGTACCAGCATGCCTCTAGTTCCAGAGGAAAGAGCTGTTGACTCAATCCAAAATTTGGCATTTAAAGAGTGAACATACACATTAATTTAGTTATGACAGGAACTCTTTCTGGGGCATCGGGATCTTATTTAAGCCTTAATTTCAGCAAAAAAGTGATATTTTGTCATAACGAAGCTGCCGTACATTAAAACAAACACAAACGAAATAAAATTAAACGCAATTGAGGATCTAAGAAAGAATATTTGCCTTACAGGAAAACTGTCTGTTTGGCATCAAAGTTTGTTTAAATTACTGTGTTGTAACTTTTGTTCACAAATCATCGGATGTGCCTATCTATAGTACATGTGTATAAACTGAGACCGAGCGGCGTCTTTTTCAACAGCATAGTTTTCAAGATATTCAAACTTTCATTTTTTGTTGTTGTGAATTTTATATAATAAGCACAAACTAAAATGCAGGAACTCTGTTCATTGTTCAATCGATGTGCCCATAGCACAAATCTATAAATTGAACTTGGAATTGCAAGTCTATTTAATAATAACTTGACGACGTTCTCTCTCTCTCTCTCTCTCTCTCTCTCTCTCTCTCTCTCTCTCTCTCTCTCTCTCTCTCTCTCTCTCTCTCTCTCTCTCTCTCTCTCTCTCTCTCTCTCTCTCTCTCTCTCTCTCTCTCTCCCCGTCTTCAAAATACAGCCCACAAACTGTGTTTTGGTACCCGTTACAATGTGGCCGCCAGTGTTAGTTGTGACTGCTGGTTTCCCAGACAAATCCATGCGTGAGAAAAAACAATAGGATATAAAGACTTTTATCGTATGGTATGAACAACTTCCGGATGTTGTTCATTGGATGTGCCTGCAGCACAAGCCTATGAATTGAAGTTGGCACGACACATCTGTCTATAATAGTTTTGAAGATATACAACTTCAAAATTCCAAGTGTCCCTAATTATGGTAATGTGTCAAAGAGATGCACAGCCAAAACAAACATACCAATAGAGCAACATTTGGGTCTCGATCTATAATAGTTTTGAAGCCGTTCAGGATTTCAATTTGACGTATTTGCCTAATTAGCATAACTATCCTTTACTTCACTGCTCATCAGATGCATCTGTTGCACAAACATATATCTGAAGTTGAAATGACACCTCTATCTTTTATAGTTTCCGAGAAATCCATCTTTAATATGTCCAAATGTCCCTAGTTGGTATAAATTTTACAACCGTACCAGTATAGCGTGCACGTGAGATGTGCAGCCCCAACAAACTTACAAATGGAACCAACATCTGTGTCTTATGTGGAACGGTTTAGAAGCCTGAAGCAATCGAAATATATGGCCGTATTTTACATAGTTTTAAACATCTGAAATTCACCACTTGGTTTCTATACTGTCAATAAAATACTACTACTACTACTACTACTACTACTACTACTACTACTACTACTACTACTACTACTACTACTACTACTACTACTACTACTACTACTACTACTACTACTGTGATCCTTCATGCAACGGCAGCCTGTAAATCCACGGATAATCCAAGGGCCCATTATTAACATTTTCCCCAGATCTGATTCAAATATTAACTATTTACTAATACTTATAAATGTCCAAAGCAAATCTACAGAAACTAAGAAGAAAAAGTTCTAAAATATTTATCTTTATTTACAGTGTTGCCAGCCAGCCAAAGTTAATATCCAGGAGATGGAAAGTAAAATTCCGGGAGACTGATAAATTAATATGAAATTCAGAAGGAAAATATTGATGAAATTCAGGAGGTGGCTAAAATGGTCATAAGTCTACAATTTTTCAAGAATTTTCCGCACAAACTCTCAGGAGCCTGACGGCTAATCCAGGAGGGTTTTTAAAGAGGGACTGAATCTGTGCCATTTCAACGGATTTTTCCCACTACAATTTTGTTCAAATGAAAAGCACAGAAAGCAACATGGGGCAAGCTGTCGCTTGCTTGTTCAGGGAGAAAGGGGTTAACGTTACTAACATACATTCCTGATGTTCCAGTCTCTTCCCACCAGTAAGATCAGCTGTGTAACCGGAGTTTGCGGCCAAGTCACCGGCGTAAATGAGGGGGCTTAAGGGGAGAGGGCTCCCAGTGCTCTGGTACAGGAAACAATTTTTTCCCCAGTATACAAAGGACAGAAAAAAAATGTTCCAAGCTAATGTCCAGTACGATGTACAGGGCTTCCAGAACGCTGATTGGGGGCATAGTGTGGGAGCATATATCATGATTTTAAGTCCCGTGGGATTTTGATGAAGATTTTATGCCACCTATTCAGAAATGTTATTTATACCCTAAAGAACATAAAAAAACCATGTTGGCATTTTGCCAACCTGTTAGATTCAAAATGGCTGCCATTTTCCAAAATGGCCGCCAAACTCCAAACATAATGATATTTTATGTTGCATAATGCGTCCGAAATGTTCGATTTAATAGATCTACGAATCAAATTTTAAATTTTTGTCATCCAGGAACATTATTTATGTCTTTTACCTTAAACCTGAATATTATTAGACACCAAAATTTAAAATATCCGAAAAATTTTATCTATATTTTCCATGTTTCTTAAATGTTTAGCGTTAAAATAATTGATTTAAATTTGGACTTTATTTTGGTTGTTACTGGCATCAATGAGGGTATGTATAGCACTGTAGTTATCACAATTCAAGATAGCCACATTTTCCTCAAAAATCGCTGCCCCACCGCCACTCCCCTCCCCCCCCCCACAAGCCACTATGTCATTTTACATAATGAACCAATGTTCTCCAACTAACATTATCTAAGAGTTATATATCATATTCCAACCATGTAACAACATTTTGTCATGATTTTCAATCTTGAAACTTAACACTAGCTGTTACCAACCAAATTTCAAGATGGCTGATATGCTAGAAAAATGCATGCATATAATCTATGAATCAAAACTTGTTGATATTTAACTATATCTCTCAATACCCTTTCAGTCTAGATCAATACTTTTTCTTCATCTGATCCAAGATCCTCAGTTCAAATCATTGTTCCCTATTATCACTTACCCGTTGTTTGAATGTATTTTGAAGGTCTGTATGGTAGTATTGGTGTGCTGATAGAATGATTCCCTGTATAGTAGCTAAAGTGGTGGTCCAGGACTAATGCATGGTGCTGGAATGCTGATGGGTGGATCTGCATGAGCTAACTGCTTGGAGAAATAGTGTCCCAAGTGCTTTTAGATTACTTGCCGAGTCTTCATTTATATTGAAAGACTGAACACATTCTTGCCATAATCCAAGCACGTTTTTGCACAATGACTGTAGTAAGGCCTCTAGATATTCTTGATTAACCCCATTAATTCTGGGGTTTAATCCTCTAATTGCCCTAAAAGTGGCCAACTATATAGAAAGACATCTCCTTTTATGTCTTCAATTAACCTTTTTCCACAGAAAACAGTTTGAATAACAATTATAGATGAGAGCTAAACAGAGATAACACACCCCATGAATTTACAGCTTTTCAAAGCATGGAATAGGTGGTTAGTGCCCACCTCATAATAAGAAAATAGCGTTCAGATAAGGATTACCCTCGGCGCCCACAACGTTTTCTCCCCAATTTTGCATTTTTTTTGGAGACTTTGCAGGTGTCATAATACGGTGTAACTGCACCAAAAATTTGATGAAGCTGTGATGAATCTTTCTTGAAATATTATGGTAACATTGTCCACTTCTCTCTCTCTGTCGCTCTCTCTCTGTCGCTCTCTCTCTCTCTCTCTCTCTCTCTCTCTCTCTCTCTCTCTCTCTCTCTCTCCTTCTCTCTCTCTCTCAATATGTTAAAAGACTCTACATAGACCAATACTCTGAAACCTGTACTATTCCAAATTGCTTTGTTTGTAATGAGGATTCATAAAGTATATTTGTATATAATTATGTTTTCCTTGTCTCAGTCAGTTCAACTGTCCTAACACACATGTGGTGCTTTGTTCTGAAGCAAGGTGTTAACTTACCATGTAAATTTATTTAGGTGGGCCATGCGAGAGCCCATGTTTTCATCCTTAGCTGGGTCATCCTGACTATCTGTTCTCTGTGGTAATAATGTACTATTTCCCCTATTTTTTGTTTTGAATTTGTTTGTATATATTTCTGTCATTATTACCTGACAATTGAAATGTATTGAATTTATTGTCGAATAAAAGAATCTGAATCTGAATCTGAATCTGAATCATGATCAGAGAGCGTCAAATAAATACTTCAAACGTTTTATAACAAGTTTAAAAATAATGACAGGAAGCTGGTTTTCAATAGGAACATAGTCCTTTATAATGTGCATCTCTAATGAAATATGCTTCTTTTTTATAATTTTTATATTGACAACAGAAAATTATAATGTTCATAAATACACTGGTTTTGTACATTATCTGAATCTGCCTTGATTCATTTCACGCTCTCGGTCAATGATTAAAAATCCAACCATAGAACTGAATATACCCCAAACCCATTACCATAAATTTTTTCTGTGAATATTCAATTTATCATTACTTTTAGCGAATCTCTGATGAAAATTTGATGAAGCTGCGATAGATCTTTGTTGAGATATTATGGTAACATTGTCTCCTTGTGCGCCACTCAGACGGCCTTGAAATAAATATTTTAAAGTTTCATACAAAGTTTAAAAATACAAAGAGGATGCCAGTTTTTTATAGGAACCTGGTCCATTAGAAGATGCATCTGTGACAAAAATTTGGTAAACGTGCGATTAAAATTGTTTGAGATATCGCGGTAGCATCATCAGGGTTGACGCCACTCAGACGGCTTCAAATAAATACTTTAAAAGCTTCATAAAAAGTTATGAAATAATCAGAGGAAGTCTGTTTTCGATAGGAACCTGGTCCATCATAAGGTTCTTCTGTGACAAATGTTTAGTAAAGCTATGGTGAATATTTTTGGAGACAATATGGTAACATCGTCCCCTTGTGCGCCACTCGACGGCCTTGAAATAAATTCTTAAAAAGTTTCATTAAAAGTTTAAAAATAATAAGAGGATGCTAGTTTTCAATAGCAAACTGGTCCATTACAAGTTGCATTTTCGATAAAAATTTGGTACAACTATGGTGAATATTTTTTGAAATATCAAGGTAACATTGACAAGACGAATGAACCGATGGACTGACGATGTAGGGGATGACAATACCCTCCAGCAGGTTATGTGCCAAATGTAAAAACATACCAACTCTATTAGCCTATACGCAGCCAGAGTGGGTTAAACACCCAGGTAACCACCAGAAAAATATCAAATCTGGGCAGTATCTAACAGAATGGAAACTTTTATAGTCAGAATTTATGTGTTTAGAAAATGAAATTTACTAAATTTGGTCGCAAGGTTTCCCCCCACCCTCAACCCAGTACATTCATCCCACCTAATAATAATGCAAAGTACATCTCAGCTTATCCTACTAATTGGTCATTGCCATGTACAGCACATGTAGAACAGTTCACATATCACTTGTGTGCTACAGTTTGATCTTGTTGATCTTCTTGCCTGTGGCTCAACTGGCATAAATGATAGATTTGGATGAAGTACCAAAAGTAGATCTAACATATTGATGACTCTGGAATTATGATGAACTGCTTTTCTCTTCATCGTCCAAATGAACAAGCCAACTGCTATGGCAGACTGCCACTGTACATAGCAATCACCAGATACGGCCAGCTTCCACTGTTTAGGACAACATGTTTTTTTCTGTTATTTCAAATGTATTTAACACTTCTGAGTAGGTTTTATAAAATCTTCATCAAAAGCCCACGGGACTTCGTATGCCCCCACACTAGCAAATTAAGTACCTCACTAAGCCAGTACGGAAATACCCTGTACCCCCTCCTATACCTTTCATCATGCATCATAATATGTACGGCTATTTGAGACGTCTATGTTCACATTATCATTCAAATTAAGCACGAATCTGTTTGAAAGAAGATTGCCCGCCACATTACACAATAGTACGACTTCCAACTTTTTCACCGGAGCGCTGTCACCTTTAAAACACTTTACCGGACAAGAGTAGGTCGAGGATGAAATTCATTAAGTTCATAACAGAGACTGTTAAAATGAGAGGTCAATTGCAATTGAACTGTAGCAATTATATGTAGGCTACTTGATTTGGACTTATGATGACCCGCTTGACTTTTTAAATAAATCTATCATTTTATTTGTAACTTTCATAATTCGTGAATCGATTTGTGTAAAATAATACGTATGTAATGTTACGTCACGTCCAAGCTAGCGTTGCGGTCCGTGTTTACATGTGTCGAACGTCAGACTGCAACCAAGTCCTATGAAATGCTTTGAAATGGTGCAGTTGAATGAATTCATTCGTCTCTGCGTGTCTTTCGCTGAAGCTGTGCGTTTCACAATTGATTTACTTTTGAACCTGGACTTTAAATCTAAACTTAAATTTCAAACAATTATCAGTAAGGTTTATAAT
Organism: Hermodice carunculata; assembly: GCA_964020975.1. Taxonomy (NCBI): domain Eukaryota; kingdom Metazoa; phylum Annelida; class Polychaeta; order Eunicida; family Amphinomidae; genus Hermodice; species Hermodice carunculata. Next base: position 84,473,447 of record OZ026620.1, on the reverse strand, counting down.
GCCTCCTGGTTTCTAGTCATTAATCTGTCATGATAAGGTGATTTTCAGGGAAGTTCATTGTACTTTGGTAGAATCTTACTGTGCTGTTTGTCAACAGCTTTACTCAGCTTGCATCGGGCGCATTTCCCAGAATGCTCTTGAAAAACGGAGAGCTGTTGAGCTGGTCTGTCTCTTACTAAATCCTCTGTGAACTTCTTTTGATTGTCTCCTACAAAAAGTGAAAAAATTGTCTTGCCCTGAGCGAAAAATAAAGAGCAATGGTACGATATAGCAAGCAGCTTAAACTCAGTCATGACTGCTTTGTCTTTGATGATAGGAGCAGACACACACAATGAGACCGACCCAGAGCAAAATCCGAGACCACAGAAATTAACAATGACGGGAAACTATGAGTTAACTCTCCAGAACTGGTGAACGTAACTTGTTAAACTCGTTTCTCACGTTTCGCACTTTAAAAGTACTGGAATAGACTCGCGTCATGAGATGGAAGATACTTTGTTTTACCCAGGCTAATATATTACCCATCATAACTGTAATCCTGTGTGGTGGTCGGCGGAATGCAAAGTTTATCGTAATGTGGTTACCCACTTAAACTCTCTTGCCAGAAGAGACAGGGGTACATACCGGCTTATACGCGTTTCTATTCTCCCAGAAAAGATCCCCCAAAAAACAGCAAATAAGTACTTAGCATCACGCTGATAACTGACACAGAGAGCCAAAATTTACAGGGAACTGTTAGAGCACTGACAAGCTGTTCTGAGACCTTCATACAGGAAGTCAGAAAATAATAATAAAAGAAGGGAGGAAAGGAAGAAAGACAGAATAAGCGAGTACCATTTATGATAAATCCTAACATAAAGGTACACATTTCACACATTGTATACTCAGTTGAGTGTGAGGGTCGACTCGGGGGGAGGTTTCAGAACTGTGTTCCTGGGTCAAGGGGCCCAGTGCAAGTGCCAGTAACGTTATCCACGATGTCTTGTACTAGTTAACAAAGCCAACAACTGCTGTGTACAGGATAGAATTTCACGACATGGCAGAACACATGTCCCCCTCAAACCCTCTAACGGTACCAGGCGCCTTGGCTAACTGCAACTTGTACAACGTACAGTCGGTGCTCCTCAACACACATCTGCGCGGAAAGTCTCAGCTCCACAGCTCTCACGGAAAAGATAGGTGAACCAAGGTAAGTTCAGTGTCGGCAGTGATCATAGCAACCATAAACGTCAAAAGCAATCTTTGTGGTACTTATTATATCATCGTTTTCACTTGTCACTTACGTGTGTGTTCAGTCCATCAACTAAGGTTGGCGGCCGGATTCCATTGCTTTCCAGAAAAAAAAGTAGATATATTCTGTTGTAAGAAGACAAGATGCAGCACTCTGTTCGTTGGAATTGTATGCCTTTCCATCATTAAACATTTTTTGTGTCCACGAAAATGGACCGAGGGTATAATGCCACATAAATATTATGCAGAAGTATAACCTTATTTATACAATAATATGGGGTCGGGGGTCACACCTACATCTCAACAGTGGATGAAGAAAGTGAATTGTTCAGAAGGTACGTGTGCCCACAGTTCTTTCTTTCCTTTTTCAGTCTTTTTTCTTCCTCTCTTTTTGAGCAACATCCCTTTCTTTCTTTCTTTCTTTCTTTCTTTCTTTCTTTCTTTCTTTCTTTCTTTCTTTCTTTCTTTCTTTCTCTTTCTTTCTTTCTTTCTTTCTCTTTCTTTCTTTCTTTCTTTCTTTCTTTCTTTCTGAGCAACATTCCACATATTCTCTTTTATATGATCTGATTTTCACTGATGACAAATTCGACAAAAACATTTGGTACGTAACAGTCTGAAAGTCAGTGCAGGCAATATAATTAATACAAATAGGAGGGGACGCTGTCATACCCAGCTGGTGTTGTTTGTAATCATTATTGGTAACACGCACCGGGTGCGTAATTAGCTGCTTTAAGCCAAGAAGCCCACCACTGTATGGACTCCTTGTCAAACGCCAAGGTAACAGGTAAATCTGCACAGCGCGAAGTTTCCAAATTTCGTAAGCCATGCCAACTAGGTTTAGACCTGCGGCACAGAGGGCCTTCGGGGGTCATACCCCAACCCGTGGTATAACAAGTTACAACCTATATTTTCTTATAGGTATATATGTCCTCTTTAAGAAAAAATAGGTTGTGGAATCTGAAAAGCGTTTTATCATATATATTTCTGCCCGTTTCCATGACAACCTATGCCATTTCTGAGACAACTAAAATTTGTCCTTAAAAATAATAACTTTGGTGATACTGCTTGTGGAAAGGCTAAATAAACATCAAAATGTGCTCAATTGCTCAAATATAGTAAAAAAATACTGAGTTTGCTCAAAGTGCCTAATTATCATATGTTAATTTATGCAAATATATGAAATTTACATCGAAATTAAGTATTGTACGACGGATAACATACTATATTTACTAAGATATAGTTTCGTTTATTTAAAAAAAAGCAAAATGATTAGGAACAGTACTCATACAAGTTTTATTTATCATGTTCATATGAGTATACCATATGCATATTAGTTAATATGCTAATATGGCTATCATATGTCATCTTCGCTTAGGGAACCGTGATAACAATTGCCAATACAACTGATAAAGTAAGATAGTACTTTGTACCATGTATTCACACCTACACGTAATTTACAGTGAACCATCCCTTGGAGTCCTGCAACAAAACTAATGTATCTCTGGCATCAAACTATAATTCAAGATGCCTTTTAGTAAAGGAAAACAGTATAAGTACATGTACACACTAAATATAGAAAGCTGATCAATGATGGTCACGGTTTGGAGATTCTACGCCAAGATTCAATCATCATCTTCCTCATCATCACTGTCTGTTTCAGTGTCAAAAGTGTCATTTGCACAATCATGTCCAAGGCATGCACATAATTCTGTGCATTTAAGTCCTGTCTGGAGGCAATGGTACTTTCTTGCGACAGTGCACTCAATATCGGTGCAATACATATGAGTCAGGTTGCGGACTTCCAGTGGGGCTAGCTCATTGGTATACATCGAAGGCTTGAGGTAGCCATCATTAGACATTTCCCAGCCGTTACCATTGGGATCCCACACTTTAGGGTTAGGAATGTGACTGTTGTATTGGTGTCTTTTTGTCCAAAACCACTTCCTAGTAGTCATTACCCTATTCCGCAGTCCGAACTCTTTACTCTCCATAAGCTAACCTGTCCCGGTCTAACCTATATACATATGAAAGTACTGTTGTCCACATTGCACACGTTCCTCTGTAAAATTTTGACATAGGCTGTATGAGCCGAAATAAATTAAAGGGTCTTTTTCGAGTAACTACATGTTTCGGAGCCTTTTACCCGTACATGTCTCTCTGAGTAGCGGCTCTTTGTCTAAGCTAAATATTCAGCAAAGACACTCCACATAATAAGGAATAAATATGAACGTGGCAAATGATGAATTAGCTAAATATGTAAAGTTTTGCATATACATGTAGACCTTTACTATGAAAGAAGAATACCTGGCAAACAAACTATAATTACCAAATTTGTGTAGTACAGGTTCAGTTAAGAACAATTTGACTTACCCCTGAACCAATATGTACCCTTTCTAGTTGGACAGCTTATTCTAGTTAAACCATCCGCCAGTGTTTAACTGAAGTGGAAACAAGCTGGGGCATTATATTCAGTCCCAGTGATTGTAAAATAAACAGTTGCAGGTAGACCACCTGTATAAACCAAGGGAAATCTTAACAATGACTGCAACAATGTACATCCTGCACCAGAAATGTAAATCAAACTCCATGATGACACCTACTCCTCAAACAATTAAGCTCTATTTCATTGCCAACCCTGAGTCAATGTATCAGCGTAATGTGTCAGGTTTGTGATATTTGAAAAAATGCTGTCACTTTTGAGTAATTTTTTAACATTGAGTAAAAGTGCATTTAGGCATGTCAGAAAAGAATAAAAGTCATTAGCATTTATGCCATAAACATGTTATCAAAAAAATTTTTCTTAACAGGATTTTGAGTACAATTAAGCAAACATGTTACTGTGGTAGGCCCCTGCTTGCTACCGATAGTCATTTGTATTTCAGTCAAGAGAATGCAATGAAAATATTAAGCAGATATCAAGTACAATTAGGCAAGCTTCTAACTGTCGTAGGCCGCTACTCGCTACCGATAGCCCCTGGGGGTTTAACCTAAGAGAAATCAAGCTAGCCTAAAATGTTTGAAAGGTGAACATTAAAACAGAATGATGTCAAAAGATAATATTAAGTCGAAAAAAGGCAAGTCTAAAATCTCTAAAATTATTGAAGCCAAACTTTCTAACCATCTCCGGATATTTACAGCAAAATTTGTAGAAATATTTGATCAAAAGTACATCTTTGAATCTTCCTGACTCAAGTTTATTGTAAATAAAAATTTGGTTCGAGATGCAAAGTCCTGAAATTAAGAACAAATACGACCAAATCTCAAAGTTTGTGAAAGAAACGTATTACATCCAATAGCATCCGAAATAATACTGCCTGGGAAAAGATAATTAACTACTTCAAAGTTAAACTTATCTATTTTGTGATAGACTTTAATACAAAACCTGTCATTTGTGACCTGATTATCCAAGTCCAAAAACACATCTCTGAAACCATCTGAATTGTTACCCTCCAAAGGGATATCTTTTGGGTAAATTTCTTTAGCAATTTCACAGAAATTTTGTACATTTACACAAGCAATGTCATCAATATATCTTGCGTTGTTTGATAATTTTGTAGCCATTTGAAAGTCCTTTTTCATCAGTTTATCCATATACTTAAATTCAAGCCAGGTTAAATACAAATCTGCCAGCAAAGGGGAGCAGTTGCTACCCATTGCAATGCCTTTTATTTGTTGAAAAAACAATGGTCCGCATTGAACAAAAGTATTATCCAAAAGAAATTTTATAGCATCTATCAAAGTTTCAACAGTGTACGATTTAATGTTACTTTTTGAATATTTGTTGTGTTATGCTTTCCTTGTTATATGAATTAATATTAATGTATGGTTTACCATTATGGTTAAACATTTTGCTTATTAATTCTGAAAGTGAACTTTTGACTTCATCTATGGGTAGATTTGTGGGCAGTGAAGAAAAATCAAAACATTTGATATTTTTTGCTTTTACATCTTTGTTTTTAGATACTAACTCGGAAGAATTGCAAATACTCCAAAAACAATTTAATTCACTGTTTCTAGAAATTGCATTACAGTATTTACGAAAATGATTCCTAATTGCAGTCAAACACAATGTTCCTTCTTTTGATAATTTTTTTCTTGTACATTTTGCAGCACCGGCTATGAATCTAGATTTGAAAGGGTTTTTATGTAATTTGGGTATCCAGAAGAAAAGTGGAATAGAGGAGTCCTCTTCAGAATTTTGGTATTAAAATTCCTTTTCGTCTCATCTTTATGTGTATCTATCATATTATCAATGGATTGTTTGTGTAATTTATATACATCATTTCCTCTTATGTCTGAAATATTGTTTATACCAAGTTCTTTTTTTCAAAACATCCAGATATTTTTTGCAGATGATCCCAAGATTGTTCCCTGCCTTATCTATGTTAGTGACTACAAAACTTTCTTGTAGTTCTTTGACTGCTTTTGAAACTTCAGGTTGTTTTAGATTAACCGTATTGAAATTCTTAATGTGGGATTTGTAACAATAAATTCCTTTTCTAGCGACTTTTTTCAAGTTTGATAACCGTCGTTTAAATTTCTGAAACTCTATTTTTCTTTCTTTGCCCATCTCATACAGTAGGAATCAAATGCATCACATGTATCCTGAAAAAATACTGCCAATGTTCAACTTTGGGCATATCCGAAATTTTGTATCTTTTTTCATAATTTCTTTTAAACTTGAATTTTGTACGATATCTAAATAACCTCAAAATACATGTTTGTGGTATGCATCAACAAAATGTGAATATTTACTGTTAGACATACCATCACAATTTTGATTCGCTGCGATATCTTCAAGAGTGATTGAAGCCAGAAATTGCTTGTAATTCATGATACTTTGTCCAATATTGTTGCCATATTTATAGGAAATGATGGAGAGAGTGGGGGGGTCTTTTATTTTGCAATCCTTGAGAATCATGTTACGAACAAATTTCAATTTGAAAAGGGACTGAATGTTTAGTGAATCAATAATTTTGTGTTTGAAAGGAATGCTGCAAAACATTTGATCTATTTTTTTCTTTTTAGAATTTGGTTTTCGAATAGTTGTTGTGTAAGCGTACACAATTTCACAAAAACTTTGCTGAAATGTGTGTTCTGAATCAGTAAGACCCAAATATTCATTAATTTTTGTTATGTCTCGAAATGATAGTGCTTTAAGAGCTGTATGTAATTGATCTATGCCATTGTGGCACCAGATGGTACATTGGTATTGTGCCCTTTTCACATGTTGCTCAAATGCATCCTCAGTGGGCGGTAGTTGAGCAGCTGATCGGTCTGTGGTGGAAGCAATCATATATCGTAGCTTTTCCAAAGTAGTTTTGAAATCAGTCCCTTTTCCTGTGTTGAGAGCTTTGCTACATAAAACAGGTATTGTGATTTAGCTTGGCTGGGGGTGGCTTCTTGAATGGCGGTTCCAGGTTCATGATTTTAGGTTCACGGTACAAAATTATCTAACCTGCAAATACATTAAAACGTGGGTGTTCTTACCAGGTCCAAGCTTCATTTTAGAAAATAATCCAGTTCACCATGTGTATATTATCAATCATGCAACGCATTTTGACAATATGCACAGTCATTCTCAATAACACTGATAATGACACAATCACAGAAATGTGCCCAGATTTGTGCTTTCTGGCGCCTCTACAACACAACACATAAATTATAAAATCCTTATTTGAAGATGACCTCATTTGCATACATTTAATGATAGGGTTTCTAAATTGTCTTCACTTCATTTGTTTTTTCGGTAATATATATGCTAAATTTGCTCAAATTCCAACAATGCGTTCTGGAGAAAGCACTTTTGCACAAGCTAGCCAGACCAGACGCCCCATAAACATAATGCCCCCCCCCCCCCCCCCGTGGCGGACCCATAAAATTTCAGTAAAGCTGAACAAAAAATGTTGATAAGACGATTGGGATTCTATCTTCTATATGATTTGAAGCACTTTTCAAGGAAATGTAACTTTTTGCATTGGTACAGCGCATAATGTGTGATATACATCTCCAGAATGGCTTCAAAAACCCCAACATCTGAAGCCTAATTTGCATACATGTAATGGTGTCCACTTCATATACTCCAGTAAATTTGGTATCAGTATGTCCCTGGAAGTATATTACCTTCATCATTTAACATTTACCCCCATTTTTGGTAATTTGGCAACTGCAGCAAACAACATCAACAAATAGAGGTATTTATATTGCCAAATAGATGACAAAATTTTGCATATAATTATAATAATAATGATGTTATTCAAATGATTTTTAAAAAGCTTCATGCCTATTGAAAGAGTAAGGTTAGTGCTACCTTCGATGAAATTTGGAGTGCTTATCTACAAAATTAAGGCAGATATTAAAAAAATAGTGAAAAGTAGTCATTTTCCAAAAAAAAATAGAGGTTGCCATAGAAACGGGCGTTTAAACATACCAAAAAACGCTTTTTGGACTCCACAACCTATTTTTCTGTAAAGAGGAGACATGTACGCACATTTTGATATAGGTTGCGTTTTGCTATACCTTTGGTTGGGGTTGCACCTATTTTTAGGGCACTTTTGAAGCATTTGCCGCTAGCCTAGTTATGCAGGTTTAGATCTCTACATTTTTGTGTTTCGGTTTAAATTATACAGTAAAACCTCTCTAACCGAACACCTCCGTATACCGAACACCTCTTTATACTGAACACCATGTCTCGGTTCCAAATATATACTTTCAAGGTTATCAAACCTCCGAACACCTCTCTATACTGAATACTTTTTTGCGGTCCCAAGGGTGTTCGGTATAGGGAGGTTTTACTGTACGTAGCACAACTTAATGTACCTTTTGTATCCATGTATTCCAGACAGAACGTGAGATGGAGTTGTTGGTGCTGACGCTCGTCTTTCTGATGTCACTGCGATACACGGGGGCGTGGTCACTGGTATGTACACTGATTGCAAAGCTTCATGCTAATGACGAAGTAGACTGCACAAAACTGTTTACACTTGGAATAATACGAGCTTTGTTGCAATAACACGAAACATGCACACAGTGCATTGCAATGTAGTGTGCCACGAAGGAAAGGAGACGTTAACATTTTCCTGTTATGGAAGGCAATGCCTAAAATTTAGAATCTCTCTCTCTCTCTCACCCCCCACGAGTATACACAGATGCTTGTATGTATGTATGTATGTATGTATGTATGTATGTATGTATGTATGTATGTATGTATGTATGCATGCATGCATGCATGCATGCATGCATGTATGTATGTATGTATGTATGGAGAATGGAACTTGGCAATCGGATTTTTGGCCTTTATAGGAGAATGTTGCAGTATTCAAGACTTTTGAGATTAAAAGTAAGCGTGGTCACCGACTGCATAATCAGTAAAACAAGCTGGAAACTAGAAAAAATGATTTGCTTGTCAACAAATCACACTGTGTGCCTAGAAAACTTTTAAAGATTGCCTATTCAGTATTAATCTCCGGTAACAATAACGCAGAAATTGAAGTTGGAATGGCATCTTTACCTATAATAGTTTTGAGTTATTCAAGATTTAAAATTTGTGTTTTCTCCCAACTTGCATAAATCAAACTGCTGCAACTATGATTCGCAGTTCATTGGATGCAGCTGTCTCACAAATCTATGAATTGAAGTCAGACTGACACCTCTATAAATAATAGCTCTAAATATATTCAAGATTTAAACTTATGAATTCACCCAATTTGCATAAAATTGAATGGTACAACTTTTGTTCATATTTCATTGGGTGCAGCTGTGTCAAAGACATGTCAATTAAAGTTGGAATGGCACCTCTATCTATGATGGTTTTAAAGTTATTCAAAATTTAGATTTTGAGCATTTACCTAATTTGCATAAATTAGAATACTAAGTATAGACACATTTGTTTTACATGGATTGTGAAAGAAGTCAAGCATTGACTTATCGAGTCACTCTCCATGGCACAGATGTTGGCGTATACTTCCTACCTTGCCTAGTGGAGGAAACCGAAGAACTCAGAGAAAACCACCGTGCACGGTTAAAGTGGTAGGAAGTTTTTCCACATGCTGCCCAGGGCGAGAATTGAACCCGTGTCGCAGAGGTGAAAGGCAAGCATCTTACTGCTCAGCCAACCGTGCACACTACAACTTTGGTTCATGTTTTATTGGGTGCAGCAATCTGATAAACCTAAAGTTGGAATGATCTGTAATAGTTTTAAGGCCTTCAAGGGATGAGAGGACGATGCCAGGGGATCTTTCCTTATGGGGTCGTACTGCGTTGTCTCATTGGTGGCTTTGCATGTCTCAGACTGTGCCTACTGCCCCCTTGGCTTGTGCTCCCTCTGGGACTCCATGCCCTTGAAAGAGCAGGCAGCGATCAGAAAAGGGGAAGTGCTTCAGCAAACCAAGAAGCCGGTCAAGCCTCATGGCTCCTGTCTCTGGCATGCCGAATCAGCTCTTCTCAGCATTCCCTCCTCCCCATGCTATCAGACTCCATGCACCACCCAGGCGGTGGCTGCCTCTCTGTCTTCCTTGCAAAATGGGAGTCTGTTACAGACAAACTGTTTGTCCTAAACATCCTGAGACACAGCTACTTGCTACATTTCGGCAAAGACAGGCTTCCAGTAAGTCACAAACCCCAGTGGTTTGCACCCCCCACAGTGGAACCCAAAGCATCGGCTTTCCCAGAGGTGGTACAGACACTTTGGAGCAAGCATGCCATAGAGCCAGTGGAGATTCCCAATTCTCCCAGCTTCTACAATCTTCTCTTCCTAGTCCACAAGTGGGAGAGAGGATGGTGCCCGGTTATAGACCTGTTGGCAATGAACACCTTCCTGGTAGTGGCTCTGCAGCCCATTGCGTGAATGACAGCCATGGATCTCAAGGATATGTTCTTCCACATACCAATCACAGAGACTTCAAAAAATATACCTGTGGTTCACATTTTCGGGCCAAGTTTACCAGTTTAGGATGCTTCTGTTTGGCCTTGCCATGGCACTGCTAGTGTTCACCTGGTTTGTGCAGATAGCTGCTGTTGACCTCCAGCAGTCAGCCATCCACATTCATGTGTACCTGGACGATTGGCTTATTCAGGTGCTTCAGCGCCTGGATTCACAACATCACACAGACAGTACTGGAACTTTGCCAATGCTTGGGCCTGATAGTGAATTGAAGCAATTCCAGTCTTCAGCCAAAGCAAACTTTCGTCTTTCTCTGCATCCAGTTGGACCCTGTTGCCTACATCTGTCAGCCGTCAGGAGACAGGTGGGAGAAACTTCAGTCCCTGTTCAGAGCCCTTCTGACTCCAGCAGCTCCCTTGGCGCAACAATGGCAACCCCTGTTGGGCTCCCTGTCCTCAATGGACTCCCAGGTCCCACTCAGTCACCTTTACCATTGCCACTTACAGCACGCTTTGCAGGGCAAATGGTAGAAGGACCAGGGTTATTATGCCCCGGTGCCGGTTTTCTCAGAGGACCATCAGCACCTTAGATGGTGGACCTTGCAGGAGAATGTCATGTCGGGACAGATTCTGCTTCCCTTTTAGGCCTAGCTTACCATTTACATGGACTCTTTGCAGTCTGGGTGGGGAGCTCACGTGGAGAGCTGGACGGCATTGGGCCATTGGTCAGTGCTCTTTGCGTCTCATCACAAAAACTGATGAGGTGACACACTTGGCACTCTTCCACTTCCACCACCTAGTGAAGCACAGACATGTCCTCATAAAGTGTGACAGCAGGACCACAGTAGCCTACCTCATCCAGCAAAGTGGAATGCACTTCAACAAGCTGATGGAGTTAGCCAGATGCATCACTCAATGGTGCTCTGAACAGGACATGTATGCACATGCCAGGCATGTCCCGGGACATCAAGATGTCATGGCTGACCAACTCTCAAGAAGAAGTCAGCCAGTAGGAACAGAGTAGTTGCTCCACCCACAGGTCATTTAGGCCAGATGAGGAACTCCACATGGATCTGTTTGTGACACGCGAGAATTTGAAACTGCTGGTTTAAATATCACCGGTCCTGCATTTCCAGGCCCTACGGGGGGATGCTCGAGCCATAGACTGGAGCAACCTTTGGGCATATGCCTTTCCACCTCCGCAGATCCTTCTGAGGGTACTGCACCAGGTTTGGTCGCACAACTGCAATTTGATCCTGGTCATCCCTTGGCAGCCGAGGACAGATTGGTCGCTAAACTTTTTGGAATTTAGCGTGGTGCCTCCTCTACACTTACCAATAGGAAGTTGTCACACAGCACATTGGCGACAGAGGTTTCTCGAAATTGGTTGCAGATAGAATTGCCAGAGGCGGGCTTCAATCCTTTTCTCTGACTGTTTACTTGACTCGTTGGAAGGTGTTTTCTGACCGGTGCACCAGTTAGGGAATGAACACTCTTGGTATCTGGGCATTGCAGGTATTGACTACTTCTTGCTTTATCAGTAAGGAGTTCTTGGGAAGAGCTCGAGAACAGTAGAGATTCCGATCAGCCATTTCCTCAACCATCATGAATGTCCTTGACATTTGCATTGGGTGCGATGCTGATCTGTCAGCACTCATAGCATCCTTCTACACAGACAGGCTGACAGAGAGACAGGTCCTACCATGATGGGACCTTCTGCTGGTCTTAGGCATGTTGAAGAAGTGGCCCTTTGAGTGCCTTGAGGACCCCCGATGAGTGGACCTCAAGTATCAGACATGGAAAACTTGTTTTCATTTAACACTTGCTTCGAGTTCTTGAAGAAGCGAGATCCATGCTCTAGCTGCAATGGTTGCCTGACCACTCCCAGGTGACATTGAGGCCTCACTTTGGCTTCCTTGTAAAGAACCAGGTGGCTCGAGATCTGGCTACAGCCTTCAAGGGTTTTACCCCATGTGCTATGGATACTAATCTTTCTCGGAGGATAAAGCCTTTTGTTCCATGAGACCCTCTATTGGTACCTTTCACACCACACAGTTTCAGGGGTCAGAGGCCCTCCCTCTTTTTTCCCCTTGGTAACCTTCATAAGGAGCAAATTTGCAGAAACAAGAGCTCTTCATGGCTCACACAGATGATCTTTAAGGCCTACGAGATGGCTTTGTGGAGGCTGGGTGCCTTAGAACTTGTCCTTGCCAGATCTCAGGAAGTGTGAGCCTTTAATGCCTTCTTGAGGCACCCTGCAAACCGTTGTGGTTGTTGATATTTTGCGGGCCTGCCCATAGCATCATCTATGACTTTCACTGAGCACTACTTGTATCACATGACAGTGCTAGGGGAGGGCATGTACACCTTTGTGGGCATTACAGGCTCCTTTGCTTAGGTTTCAATGCTCGTCCATTAGGCTTTCCAGATCCCATCTGACCAGCCACCAGTTATTGGCGCTCCTGTGGTTTTGATCTGTTGCAGTCTATAGGCCAGTACACACTTTAGTGGGCCTAAGGCTGTTTGCTAAGTTTACCTACTCTCGGACTTGCATGAAACCGTCAATCTTACTGTCCTGGGTTCAAAAGGCTGGTTGACCCAGGTGTTCCCTGCCCTATGGAACCATATACCAGCCCCCCAGTGCCTGTCAATTTCACGACTAGGTTCTGTTAGATCTCCAAGTCCTAAGGAGTAGAAACAGAAAGCACCTACCCACTAGGTGGGCAGCCATCATATTGGCGGGTGAGTTCGGGGGGGGGGGGGTTAGAGTGGCCCCATGTTGGTCGGTGAAAAGGGTTTCTGGCTTCAGCTGGATTCTGCTGTTTGTGCCCTCAAGTCCACGTACATCTGAGGTTTTCCTTCAGATGTCGCCTCCTGACACAGACCGATGGTTCCACCCAGGCTGCCAGTCGCAGTGGTTATTTGTGGTCAGTATGCAAGTAACGTTACACCTTTTGCCTGTGCATCTGTAAATCAGCAATAGGTTCAAGTGGTAACGTTATGTAACTAATACATGATTATTTTAATAATTTTGGTATTAGTAAGTATACTTACCTCTCAACCACCAGAGGAGCCCACCCGACCATCCCGCTTCCTTTCTCACAGCTGACGTCAACTGACCACTCGTCAAAAGAAGAAGGATAATATGGGGAGCATGCGCACCGGGAGTCCCCACCGGATCCATAGGAACCGAGAGAGGGCGCCACAGGTCCGCCAGGTTTTGGAATCAAGTGAGTGAACTCAACCCGATTTCTTGGGCCTTTGCCTCAGACACAGAGGTCTTGGCAATGGTGGTCTAGAGGAGGTAGGTATACTTAATAATACCAAAATTACTAAAGATTTCACGTATTCGAGAAGTATGTTCTTGTAGGGATGCAATTCTGTTTTAGCAAAGTATGTTCTTGTAGGATGCAATTCTATACCATGCTTCAACCTTTTATACATAAAATAAAATAATAATGATTGAATGAATTATCTCAATTAGATCGTTAAAATGAAGATTCAATGTGTGCTTCAACGCTTGTAAGTTCCAGCAGTCTACACAATTGTTAAGTTTTAAAGGATTATTCAAATAGTCTTCGGATGGCGTTTAATAATTCCGTGATAATACAATTGTCCTTATCGGGATAAAGATTCGTATGTTTTTGTCGAATTTCGCAAAATATATTGTTAATTTGTCGTGTTGCTGATTATTTTGCAATAATTTTTTTTATCTTAACTGCAATTCTATTTATTGACGTGTTGTCTTCATGATGTGGATTACGGCCAATAATCTCTCTCTCCCCACCCCCTTCATAACATAGCCAGATAACTGCCGTAGCAAGGAGCCTTGTCGTATCTTTGAGCGGCGTTACGGGTGGAATGGCGGCGTCATGGGGTTAACCAAGGCTACCAATACCAACTGTATCTGCGCCGACGACCAGTGCCCGACCGACTGGGACGAGACTGGCGAAAGATCAATCAATATTTTCAATAATATCTGCAAAGGTTTGTTGCTAAATATTTCAGTAATTTTTGACCCAAATTGTTTAGCTGCAAAACTGTTAATGTAATCGAAAGCTTAAAATTGAACGCAGCTTTGGAATTTGAGAGTTGGGAAATAGCGTTAATACACTCTGGCCCCAATGGGAAAGCGGGCTATTTCTGTAAATGCGTTATTTAAAAATTGGGTGTTTTCATCAATCAATTCTTAAAAACAAAATCGGTGCTGTAATTGATTCGCTCATGCAAAGATGCATGTGTCAAGACATTAAACGTGAGGCCCATGGAAAGAATTCTCTGCTGTCACAGCACTGGCTTAAACTCGACAAAGTAGGTCAAGCTAACACGCGATACACAGATAATACAGGTTTCGGCTTTCTTTGCATTTAAGTTGTACTGAATTAATTAGTCACACTGGCGATCATTTTATTTCCAAAAATGAACCCGCAGTAGGTTTTCCCGAGTTTATTCTTTCCAGAATTTACCCCGAGTTACATTCAATTAAAATGTATTTTGTAAGTTCGAAATTGTCACAATTTACATCACCCAATATTTAGTGGTTTGAATGTTGCCTGTTTGTCTTCCATTGGTTGGCAACATGTAAACTGACAGGCTGGACTTTGGTCGCATAAATTGGTAGGACCCTTGACCGGCCGCACCCCAGGGGCGCACTATTAAAGGTCCTCTTGATTGAATGGGCATCACAAATTAGAAAGTTGATGTTTACGGTGGTTAGAAATGATATCTGAAAACCAAAATGTTCAATTTTTTTTTTCGAATAGTGTTTTTTTAGCTCCAAAAGTGCGCCACTTTTGCGACAGGAAAGCGCCCAAATTTACAACCATGGTCCTATGTGGGAAAGTTAACAGTGACGTTACAAACGCAGCCCTCTGGCTATGGTGTATGTTATAAGCCGGAGTGCCTTCAGTTTGCCAAGAGTCATGACAGATAGGCTATAACAGAGCACCGTGATGCCGGGGAGTCTGAGTTGAGTATTTCATGCACGTGGTCTGACGAGGAAGAGGAAAAATTGAAGAAAAGCTGAAGCAGCTAAGGATAAGATCATTCAGCCTTGCACACTCGAGGGGACGCCTAGAACCATAGCGCCCCCAGTACTGCAGGTGGTGCCACAGGCGCTCGTAACGTTCAACCAGTCAAGCTTCCGTGCTAATATACGCGGGGAGGGGGGGGGGAGGAGAGAGAGAGAGAGAGAGAGAGAGAGAGAGAGAGAGAGAGAGAGAGACAGAGAGAGAGACAGAGAGAGAGATGAGTAGTGCAATAAGAGGGAGGACCTGGAACATCTGTGCCTTCAATAGGGCCATATCTGCAATAAAATATTGTGTATTCATCTGTGCGGTCAATTATTTGTGCTAATGAGATGGTGGCGGATGGGCCTAAAACCACAACGTCGTCACATGGAGCTCCTATACAGACGTTGTGGTTTTAGGCCCATCCGCCACAATCTCATTACCACAAATAATTGACCGCACAGATGAATACACAATATTTTATTGCAGATATGGCCCTATGTGGGTTATTGAACGCACAGATGTTCCAGGTCCACCCTCTTAATCCACTACTCCTCCCCCCCTCCCACCGCGTATATTAGCACGGAAGCTTGACTGACTGAACGTTACGAGCGCCTGAGGGTGGTGCAGCCGTGGTGCAGCCAGACGATCCCAACTTGCCGTCTGGGCAATGATAATTAGTTGCAAAAAAGATATTTGTTATCAAAACTTGCAAGGTTCCATTTAAGAAGAACAAGCATGAATGCAATAAAATGGAATTTGCGTCAGGATGGGCCAGGTCTTGTAGTTTCAAATTCTAGCATTCACGGAAACAGGTACGGCCTACGCCTACGGTATATAAAAGTTTGAACAAACAGTTAATATTTCCCCGTCCCATCTGTGTGGTCTATGTGTGATTAAATATAAATTTGCATTTATGAATACCTTTCAATCTCAGAACTCCTACCTGCCAGTTACCTCGCAACCCCTTGAGGGCAGTATTTTACGTTTCCGTATAGGCCTACATCGTTATAAGTACACGAGTGTATGATATTCTTGATTTCAGATCGTGTCCATTATATAACAATGGTGAATATTCTCTTGTGACCGACCTTTTTTTCTGGTTCTGTATTAACGACAAAGATAAATGAGAAGGAGTTCTGTACACTCGATTGTTGGGATCTGGTGGCACATGACTGATAAAATGAAAGACCAGCCGCCCACTGGTCTTAGCAGCTGCGTACATGGGCGTGAATGTGGTAGCTATCCAAACCATCGTTATCTGGTTATGGGATTAAACACCTCGTAATATACAGCATACGCATTAGAGTAGCCAGCTAACCTGTTGTAGACTGTTCAACCCTGGACCTGGGTGTGGAACAAGATCGGTCCTTGTTTGTCCATGTTTTCCAACCATTTTTCGCATCAGTCGAATCAAAATGGTTAAACATACCGAAGTTTTGTTACAATGTTACTTTGTAACAACATCCCAGACCGGCGTTGTTACTGTGACATTCGATTGATTATTATGTGATACATTGTAACTGTCGTAGAATTACTACATCTGTATTTTGCTGCAATGAAAACTTTGAAATCAGAATCATACTAGAGATTAATTTGTAATACTGTAAAATAATAATAATAATAATAATAATAATAATAATAATAATAATAATAATAATAATAATAATAATAATAATAACAATGAATCACTGTTCTTGATTTTATGGGTAATGCCTAAGGCCATACAAAATTAATAAATAGTTTCTCAGGAACTTTTTTTTGCAGATGAAGAGGCAGGGCGGTTTATTATTTTATTTTTCTCCTGAACAGATTATTTTGATGCGGCAGGGCGTTTTTGTTTTTAAGTAAGTTTTTTTCTATCAATTGAACATAAAGGTGAGTGGTTTGCCATAACATTTTAATACGAAATTGGTGCCAATTCAGAAAAGCACTTATTAAAGAGCTTTTTATACACGTTAGTATGTTTTGGAATGCTTTTATGCTCCAGGTTTTCACAAAACCGAATGGGATACCGTTTGGAAGTTTAGTACAGATACTGTAGCAACGAAAATGGTATCCCCATTATTATGAACGGCCAAAAAAAAATCTGAGGCGGGAACAAATAGCCATGTGGGCAAGCGGATTTTTGTTTTTATTTTTATTGATTTTCTGGAAAAAAAAAAAGAAAAAAGAAGTAAGACCCTAGACCTTGAAAATCGATGCGGTGGTTCCTGAGAAACTATTTATTAATTTTTTATGGCCTAATTTGGCCAGTTCCATGAATCCTACCATTGTCCAGCGATGGGACTGCATTTGGACACAGCAGTAGATTTTTCTTGCCAAACCTATCCCAAACATCGTCATATTTGACAATTCAAAGTCACTTTCCACAAAGTGTTCGCTACATAGGTTATATGGGTTCCAAGGGCCTTGCCACTTGTCCCTGTACATTTTGACTGCACGGGTCCACGCTCTCCGTAATTTCTGGTCGAGGGTGGTGGGTGGGTGGGTGGGGGAGGATTTTTAGTTTAAACATATTTATTTTCACTGGATTCCCCAATAGTACAGAATATAACTAATGTAGGGGTTCTCCTGACAGCGTGTCCAACGTCTTTGTGGGGAATGTATTAACAGGCTGTAGAACTTGTGTTGCTACAATACGGCGCATGCATATTAATTTCCCGCCACAAAGTACGGGTTTGACCCCAGGCGATCACTGGGGACGTGCGGGTCACATCACTGTTACAGACACGGCCATATGTTCATTTCTCACAAAATTAGCGGTTTTTAAAGAAATTTAAGTTCATAATTGCCAAACTGGTATTTATCTAGTACTTTTCGAGCCATATATCAAGAAAAAATTCCATCTGCCTTTAATAAGTATTCTTTATTTCCATAAGATTAGTAGTACATGTATCTCGCTTGTCGCCACAGGTAATGACCCGTATCTCGCCATATCCAGCCAAACAAGTCTAGACAATCAGGTATGCAGTTATGGTGGGAACTTAATATGCATATCTCCTAAAACACCGACCCATCCTGGGCGGTTACAGGAACAAAAATGAATATTTCTACATGCATATTAAGCCTGTTGATGAAGGGTGAATAAACTATGTTTAAACTAAGTGACACTTGACAGCCATAGCTTGCAAGCATGGTTGGAGTCTTCCTGTCAGCCAGCCGTGTTGCGTTTGTGACGTCAATAGCCTTTGGTGCCTTGTGGGGGTCGGAAATGAACGGAAAGCGATGATTGAAGGAACAGTGAGTTTTTAAAATAAGAATGTGAATAAAAGTATTATTTCCACATCCAAAATTTTTAAAGCGCACCGTATGGTGAGAACAACCCATGAGTCACCCATGTATCAAATTTGAGGATAGTCAATCAAGAAGACCTTTGATAATGAGAACAGTGATCAGACTTTTCAATGTTGATACAAGTGCCTGCGGCTGTGCTCTTGTAACAAATTAAACTGACGTCAAAGGAGGTAATGTGTAAAAGGGAAAAGAATATCCAATTTAAACGTTTGAACAAATGTCTAAGTTACCTATGGCCTAACAAAAATATGTGTGGTTCCGGTAACCCGGCCGACCCACCCTTCTGATAAGGCCCGACCCTAAATAACTTTTATGAAACATTTAAAACTAAAAAAAGTTTCAAGCCGCCCTTCCCTAATAAAAATTTATCGACCCTGGCTGAAAGTTTTTATCGAGAAAGTGGCCATCGTGTGCCGTTATTTTACAGTAAAGTCAACTCAAACACAGCAGTTTATAATATTTCAGGTTACTTATTTTACAGTAAAGTCAACTCAAACACAGCAATTTATAATATTTCAGGTTCTCTGGAGGATTAACTTGGGCCCGGGAAATAGCACAGCTGCACAACTATGGTTGTTCGGTGAAAGGGCATAGCCTCGGTTGAAAGATTTAATCGAGAAAGTGGCCGTCATGTGCCGTTAACGGAACATCTTATTTCATCTTGTCTGGAGGGTTCATTTGGGCCGGGGAAACAGCATAGCTGCATAGCCACGGTTTTTCAGTGATCGTTATCGTAATGTTTTGCTTGGAACCAGGTGTCCGTTTCCCAATTACCACTGCAAACAGTCGTCAAAGTACTTTTCAAACATGACTTACTATCTGTCTGCTCGGTTGTGTCTGAAGCAGTTATCAATTAGTTACAAATCCAAACGAGACAGGATATCTTTAGCTGCCAAATCATGCATGTTGGTGAGCGCCATTTTGAACATGGTGCAATGCATTGCGGGACAGTCGAACAAAAAAATACATTTGATTTGGATATCAATGTGAATTGCGGCCATAGCACAATATCATTATTGATGCTCTGAAATATTTGCAAAATATATGCTTTTGGTTTCATGTATTAGAAACCTCAAAAGATCGTCCCAATACTTTCCTCATTTACAAACCATTGGCATTTGGGTGCGGAATCCACACTTTTCAAAATGGCAGCAAATTCTGTGGGTTAGTCCCAATTGGATATTTTGAAGAGATAGTATCCAAAATATAGGCGTGATCAGTGTTACGGGAAGGTTATTTGTCGAATGAATATAATGTAAAATATATAATGGGACTTTCCCAGTGTGAGCATTACCTAAAAATGTAAATACAAAGCTTTGGAATTACCAGTTGTTGGTGACGGTGGGCCCCAGGATAGACATATTTTATCAGACACTTAAGTCAAGTTATGAATTAGGTGGCAGCACTGGGCACAGGAGCCAAGAACCTCCACTGAGTCAAAGTTGAAGCTTAGCGGAAAAGGTTGCCCTGATAGTGATTACAGGTCCAAAAGTACCGGTGGGTTTTTATATAATTGCTAAATAAACAGATCGTCATAACACTGTAAGACCTACTTTGCATTGTGGAAAACAGGCGTAAGGAAAACAAACTACGCACACATTTCATAAGGGCTTGTCATATGGGTGCTTTCAGAATACAAGTCAGGCTATGTTGTACGCCAGTTTGTCTTTTGTAAACCCATCCATCCCACCAAGAGATGCACAGGCACGGGTTACGAGACCATTGCAGCCGTGTATGATCACCGCAGCTCTATACCACCAAAGATTGACCGCTACCTCTGCCGCTGCGCCGGCAGCCAGTCTTTGCTCTTCCCAGTTGGGGTGCACAACTTCCGGAACGACCCTCTAATGTGGCGCGTGTACTTGATGTGTGTGCAGGTAAGGGGTGGTTCAACATTTTAATCATTTTTGAATTAGTACTTTCAGAACGCAGGGGGATGGAGGTAAATGGACCTGCACACTTCTACAGATAATGGAAAATGATGGCTATTTGTAACTGAGATTTTGTGGTATCTTGGTATTATTTCTTGGATAATCATCATTTTTAAGTACTAAGTTGGGGGGGGGGGAGGTGTCCATGAAATTTAGTACCCTAAGTAATAATTAAAAAATGATGATAATGTTGAACCACCCCGAAGAGAAATTACATATAAACTAATGCCTCAGGAAACCGGTCTGTCCTTTTGAGATGCAGGCCTATTCTTGTAACGAAGTACTTAATACTTGGTTGAAAGGTGAAAAGAAATCAAGCCAACTGCCAGTGTATAAACTTGATTAAGGGGCTTAATAGACCAGGTTGCATGTAACCAGGTTGCATGTAACCTGTTTTCACCGGGGATGACGGTAGGTGCAGACACGCCTAAAATTGTACTTTTTTTTTGTCAAACGTTCACGCACTAATATTTTTAATTAAAGTAGCATTTTTGATGAACAATCCATCTGACAAGTTACAAGACGCTTGTGGATCTGTGACAAGGACTAATCGGTACCAATGAAAACTTGTGCCATTTTATTTCAAATAAAATTTCAAATTTGTTTTACAGCATATGGAGGTGTGTAAGCCAGGCCAAATATGTCATCGTAAATACCAACGTGACGAGATGGACTCCTCCCTGTCACACTGCAGGTGCCCGGATCGATACCAGTGTCGTGGCAGAGCGGCCGTTCGCGCTGGAAGTTACACATACCAACGGACATGCGTTGGAGACAGCCAGATGCCTGGGAAATAGACTGTCTTACAAAACAATTATATGCACCATGCAGTAGCACTAATGCGATCAAGCAAAAAAAAAAAAAAAAAACACACAAAAAACAAAAAAAACCGGCCAAATGATTGCTGTATGCTTGGTCTTAGCCCATCGGTGTCGCTACTATGGGAACCTTGGAGTGTCACAGATTCCTATCACAGATTCCCACCCCACCCCCGCCCCCCGAGATGAAGGGGGAAAAAAACTCCAGAAGTGTGTGGGAGGGTCACTTTTAACAGTAGCTTAGCAGGCAAACAAGACTTGTGCATATAGGCCTATCAATGCAAAGAACTCGTGTAATTTATGAGCATCAAATCGTACCATGTCAAATATATTGTATTGTAAAGCTCAAGTTCCTACCATGGTATTTGCTCATTGTAGTCTTGTCGTAGCAGTAAGATATTCACGGGACAGCAAAATCAGACCTCTGAGCAATATGGTTTATCAATAAATCAAAAACAAATCGCAATAAATGAACGGCAAAATCAAACCCATTATGTAAAATCCCTTGCCAGCACGCTCAAATGATAGAATAACTGGCTCAGATGTAAAAGCTCCCAAAAATGTTTATGGGCATTCGAACATACATATATCAGTACTTAACTGAAAATAATTACCCACTCTCGTGTGGAAATGTAGAAATATCCGCGGGTTTTCGTGCTCGGTACAATATTAATTGATATACAATATTAATTGATATATATATATATATATATATATATATATATATATATATGCACTTTAAAAATGCTCATCGCACAAGTATTTATATAAATGTACCTCGGGTATTGGTGTTATGCTTTTTTTTTTATTTTGAAGTAATTAAAAACTACTATTTTTGGGTAAGGAGGACATCATGCCACAATTCTAGGGTAAAAAAAACCCACAAGCCTTAAAACTACCCTTGATGGTTATGTACATAACAAATGTTTTGTACTTTTATTAATTCTGCGAGAAATTAAAAATCAGGTGTATTTAAACAAAATGTATCTTCTTGTGATGTACATAATATTATCCATGAAATGTTGAATCACATTACCAAGACAGGTAATTGCTCTCTTACGACTCTTTCTGACTGATTGTGCCGCACCATTTTTAGTTTTGCTGACCATAGGTCGCAGAGCTTAATATGCGATCACTCGTGTCCGGCCGGCCGTCATTCCATAACCAATCTGATTGTCAACACAATAGCATCAACAGTTTTTAAGTTAGCCTCTTGAAATTTTTGGACATGATCTATGAATGAAAATCATGGTTCCTTTAGCTATTGGTTGGGTGGCGCCACCTACAGTAATACGTAATACACTGGCCAAAACGCGGAAAAATTGAAAACATTCTGGTCTCCTTGATTTGTGATGGATCTATATGAAATTTGGTGGAAATGTTAGGGAGGCTAATATGTGGAATCTGCTGGCTCTATCTGCAGGTAAACGGAAAATATGAGCCAGTAGTGTTCACACCTATGGAATTCATTACCATGAGAAGTAAGCAGGCAAACTGAATCAAATAACACAGCATATGTGCATCATGTCTGAAAGTACGATATTACATAATATGGGTGACCATATATGCATTTTACCATTACATGAATATTTTACAAAAAAAAAAGTCTATGATGCTCAGAGTACTGGTGGCACGACTTGTGGTTTTAAATGGAACTAACATTAAAGGTGTAAAGAACACATTAAATTCAGTATTATGTTCCTAAACAACGATGGACCTTTGAAAGCTACACTAGCTATGCATTCGGTCACTGTTCAACTTTTGTGAAAATTTGGATGACCTTGACCTTATTTTTTGAACGTCGAAATACAAATTGCATAGGTCATTGATAATTTAGAAGTACACAATACAGGTATACGTGAGCAAAGGTTACTAAATTGATACAAAATATGCATTGTGTATGAGTATAGATATTTTATACTTGATGAATAACTTGTAACCTACCTTTCCAAGGTCACTTATGGACTAAAAGTGAACAAAAAGTTATGGACATTTTGGGGGTTCTTAATTTGTCATGTAACTGGATGGAATGTTGTGCGAATGTTGGGAAGGCAAAAATGTTGAAGTACATGTATCGTAATACTGGTGGCGCCACCTATAATCACTGCACAGTATCAGAAAATGTTTTAGGAAAAGTATAATTATCATCAGAAAGAATGAGACTATGATGATTCTAGATGTACATGCATTATAAATGTATACCATGTGATTTTTTATATTACATAATCTGGGTGACCTTGATCTTCTGTCCGAAGGTCACTGAGGACATAAAGTAAAGGATTCATTGTTGTCTTGGCACATGTGGAAATATCCATCACAGTAATTGCACCAATTAGCAATGATTTCATGTGGAGCAAAGTGCCATCTGGTAGATAAATCAGACACTAAAATCACATAAGGTTTATGATGTTCAGAAGCCACTTGAGGACTCGCAACTTTGAAATGGAGAGGTGCAATATAGCCACCGTGCTAGCAGAGCATTGGGCCCATGGACCTCTTGTTTATCTTTTAGTGCTGATATCTGAAGTTATATAATGACTGCAGATGCATATTCCTCATGAAGAGCCCTTCAATTCAAGCACTAGCATACCTATATTTAAATTTATTTGACATATTTTATTCATTTTGAAGGCAATATAGTGATATTAATAAAGAATGAAGGTCCGTGTAAATAGGTTTCCACTGACAATACAATGAGGAGAACTAAATATTGTCCAAAACCTAGCGATGAAACAGTTCAGAGTTGTGAATAGTTTCACTTTGACAGATAATGCACACATCTATGCAGACTTATTCAGAACGCCTGGTATTAAAATCACACATAGTACTTAAAAGTGTGATCATGTATATTATTGTCACAATTTATAGTCTGCTTGTCAATATGTGTGCTATTTTCATATCCTGACAAATTCTCAATATTCCAGGGCCAAAGAGTCTGCTATAGAATTTTAGTGCTGAGCCTGTGTCTCTTCTCTAGTCTCTTCCCAAGCCGATAATGTAAATAATACTGAGAGAAGGTATTAGACACCACAGCCAACGGCACAGCCGCCGCAATGATGCCAGTCAATGCACACAGGCACCCCAATACACGACCCCACTGTGTCTTGGGGTACCTATCCCCATAACCCACTGTTGTCATTGTGATTACCGCCCACCAAAATCCCGTCAAAATATCGGGAAATTCTGAAGACTGTTCTGCATGTTGAATAAAAGTAGCAAATATTAACATTGTTAATAAAACAAAAACAAAGAACAAAATTAAACCATCAAAACTTTCCCGTAGCGATATCAAGAGAATTCGTAAATTTGTGTAATATTTGGTGATGCGGAAAACTCGAAGTAGACGCAGGAATCTTAGGATGGCTATTATGATGAATACGAAATTTACATTAGAATCCTTTTCAATGAATCCATCTAAGAAAAACATTAACCATGTTGAAGTAACAGATATAGTCTCTACACAATTCAGTGTGCTGTTAAAGTACTTTGCTTTGGACGGACACACTATGATCCGTACACACAGTTCCACTGTTAATATTGCATTGGCTATGTACTCCATTTGGTGGTGATGGGAGGAAGCCCAAGACATTCTTTCTTTGCCAGTAGTCGCAGATCCGTGGGAATCCAGGCATACGCCAGCTAGCAGCACCAGGACCAGTGAGAAACCAGAATACACCTGTTAAAATGATAATTACATCAGTTACAGTAACGAATATTGCTATTTTCTGCACAACATACTTGGACCTAATACAGCCTTCATGGCAGTGACGGAGTGAGAATGCATCAATGATTCATCATCATCATCATCATCATCATCATCATCATCATCATCATCATCATCATCATCATCGCAAATCGGCATACAGCCAATACAACACCACACCACTGCATAGTTGTCCTCCGCCAATGGTGTGTGACCAGGATGCATACATAAGGCGGATGAAACGAAGGAAATACGCAATTTTGCCTCAAAAGATGGGGGTCCAGTGCGTTGGTTCTGGAAATAATAATACTTTGCCCGAGTACAAGGTATGGAAAATACGAAAATTAACAAATAATTACTAGGACTATAGTTGTACGGAAAAGAACGATACTTCCAGTACCAAATGGACTATGGTAAACGAAAATGTCCAGCATCCCAGCACGGAAAACTCCTTTACCCCATCTCAAAATTTTACCCCATTTTGAAATTTCCAAATAGGAGAGTGGCTCAATCAATACGGGACACTTGACAGGTAGCCTATGCCATGGCATTGTGTTACCACAGCATTGGACTGGCGAAGTGCAGTTTTGCTTTTGGTGGTACAATGATAAACCACACCATGCCTAATTTGGAAACAAAAGTCTGTTCAGCTAAACTGCAAGAAAACTCTCTCTCTCTCTCTCTCTCTCTCTCTCTCTCTCTCTCTCTCTCTCTCTCTCTCTCTCTCTCTCTCTCTCTCATATTTCACCAACTTTTCTGTTCGTCTTCCTTTTTCACTACTTTGTTCCTGTCCTCCCTCTTTCATGTGATTTTAAAGGTGTTCCAGCTAGGCTGAAGCCTAAGGCTGCCTACATCCTAGACCTGTTTTTAATTTTATTTCTCTCACTTCGAGGAATTGGCATGTATAAAAAAAGTATAAGTACAAGATTCCCTCTTCCCCCTTCACCTTGGCTATTAATGAAGAGCTGGGTCTTTCAAGAGCCGTCCATATTATCTTTCTCAGACTCCGTGATCGCTCGTCGTCTCCCCATGATGAGAACTGTGTCGCAAGCTCGTCACTGTCACGTTCATCTTGACCAGGCTCAACTTTCCTCATATGCTCCAGCTGATCTTCAAACCGCTTGTATTGCGCCCAGCAGCAAGCCTCTATGTGCGTCGTCTCCACACCCCAGAATCGAAGTTCTGAACTGAAGGCAGGAGAACACGCCCAGGCAGGGACATGCAAGACTCCAGTCCGGTAGTAGTTGAGAATAGGATCAAATAACAGTCCGCTGCGATCAAAGAAATATTCACCGTTCTGTGCATCATACGCGTTGTCATCCTTGGTCAAGGTGGACAGGCGAGTATTGGGAATTCGTTGTAAGGTGGACGCAAAGGTCGTGTAGCGAACACCGCCCACATTGAGAATCACTCGATTGTGCATATTTGCGGTAAACCGACCGCGCGATGCGACCAGAGCTTGAAGCTGCTGGAACCCAGCCTCGGTAGTAGCCGTTATCGTTATTCGCCGTACTAATAGTACAGTGGCCACATCACGAATTTTTGCCAGCGCCAATGCCTATGGCTATGTTATAACTGCTGTTCGCCTCTTCGATATATTTGCACGCCTCTGAGAATTTCGGACGCTCAATCCAACAGTTCACACAGTGAAATTTTTCAAATGTCTGTTCTTCTGTTGTCAAACATGGCCACGTGTTGTCGGCGATGTATTTTCTGTTCAAGGTCAAGGTCAAGGCTATACGCTTAATGGGAGAATTCAATAACATGCATAATTTTATTGCAGAACTGCGCCCTCTAGGGGCCCGTGGCAATATGGAGAATAAGTTGATTGCATAAACCCGCCATCTGATGGGTATGGCACAAAATACAAAGTCAGGACCCACAGGTATATCTAGGTATTGCTCTGGGTTCCGAATCAGAAAGACATTTATACGTGTTACATATAGATAGTAAACTACTGGTACCAACACAACAATCAAAACACCCCCCCCCCCCAAAAAAAAGGTCTCTGTTCAAAAGATGAGTTTACATACCTATTTACACGCTTGAGAACCCTGAGATCCTCATTGTTGTCGGTCACTATAAGTATAAATTTATTCTCTTTGGAGAGCGTGTCAATATTGTATGGAGAGAGGGAGAGTTTTCTACTTGTTCATTTGTTGTATATTTGACACAGTCCATTATAAAGTGTTTTCGTGTCAGTCATATTGCTGGAGCACTGGTTGCATAGTCTTCTACTAATTTCCAAACCTCTGAAAAGTCCCGTTTCGATATTACGTACATACATATTCGCTGATCTGCAGGCGAGTGAACTATTTGCGTTTACATATGGATATATTTGGTTTTAAATATGGCGCGTTTGCGAAACCGTAATTCTTGGTTTTGCGATAGGTCCTTAGATTGTTTGATGGTCTATTTTCACCATTTACATATTTAGTTCATTGTTTTTCATATTCACCACAGAGTTTATCATGAAGTGAGTCGATGTTGTTGCGGACACTGCAGTTTCCATCAGCTTCATATAAGTTTTATAAATCAAACTTTGCAAGGAGAGATCTAATAAATTTCGGCCTTGAACATTCATTGTTCAGTGTCTTCCGGAAAGAAGTAATATTTCTTGAATTTAAAGCCACCTTTGTTGAACATTATTATTTTTGTTTTATTCAAATTGACTTTTAGCTTCCATTTATTGCAGCATTCACCAAGTTTCTTTATTGCATTTTGTAGGCCAGGGCTGCTTTCGGATAGAATGACCAAATCATCTGCATACAACAGGCAGTTTACTCGATATAAATCTACTTGAACGGGACAACATGTCTTGTCGAATATTTTAGGGAGATCATTGATGAGTAGATTGAACAGCCCTGGACTTAAGACACAACCTTGTTTTACATCCACATTAGAGTGAAATGGTTGTGTTAGCCCAGCCTTAGTTTTTAACCGAGTAAGATTCTAACTTCTGAGAACACATTTTGAATTTTCCCAGGAAATTTCCACTAATACCGCAGGTAATGAGTTTATAGGCCTACATGATAGCTTGACGCCATACCGTATCAAAGGCAGATCTGAAGTCAACAAATCAGGAGAAGAGATTTTGCCTTGGGAGGCGATTCAAGTGTTTATCAATTATAGTTGTCAATGTAAGAATGTGATCTGAAGTTCTGCTGTTGTGACGAGAGCCATTTTGGTCACAGGGGATTGTATCATGTTTTTTCAGTGAAGTTTGGAAGTCTGTTGTTTAGAACCAAACAGAATAATTTCCATCAGTGACTACAGACGGCCATTCTTTTGTAGTCACTTAGACTGAGAGGGTCCCCTTTTTGTGCATAGGTGTCAACGTGTTTGTTCTCCATATGGTCGGAAAAGTCTCTTTGACTCAGATGTTGAAAAATTTCGAAAGAACAGGGGTGACAACGAGTTGGCTACATTTTATCATTTCGTTCCTTATTCCATCTGGGCCAGGAGACTTGTTTTTGTGCATGAGCTGTTGCGATGACGCATTTAAATTTAACATCATTACCCTTTTGCCAGATAAATTGGGTACTGAAAGCCTGAGATTCTGGCATGCAAACTATATCATTATATCAATATCTTCGGTACCTTCATACGGCCCAGTGAATATCTTGCAATGTATTGACCATGGTGTTAGATTATGAACATAAAAGTATGACAGTTTACTGAATAGCGATTTTACCCGCAAGCATTTCGCGAGTGAGCATTATAAACGCGGAATTTAAAACTCGCGAAAATTTGCGTGACCCAAATGATGTAATATAATGCCACGTGCCGCTGCGAGATATTGCAAGTATTTAGCACACCTCCCTCCTGTCTAAGTTTCCTACAATTTTCTCTAATGTCTTTCTCAACTTCTTCAGGTAAAAAAAACGTGGTCTACCTCTATCTTAGAGAATGTGGAAGGAAGACGATGTCACTATAATCAGTTGTCTTGACTATGCGTTGATAATTTCTTTTGATTGACCGCACCGTCGATTCATTAAGCGTTATGTCCCACGTGCGAGAAAAGTAGTGTGCTGCTCTGGTATTTCCGTGAAGGACTGCACACTTGGCTACCGGTACCTCGGCCCGTTCACGAGAGTCCAGCTAACGCGTCGGCTAATATGCTTAATCCGTTGGGTGTGTCGGTCATATTCGGCATTTCCACCCCAATTTCTGCAGCGTGACCAGCAGGTGCTCCTTGATTCATAAAATGCACGTGAACTTTATTTGCTACATCAACATCAATATTGACATTTTGCAAAAATACACGCAGTAGGCCTACACACAGATACGTGTTACCAATAGTGACAATACAACATAACCCAATGAACGTAAAACGCATTAGCCATTACATTGTCCTCTGGAAAAAAAAAGCAAGTTTATAAATCAATTAAACGAACGCTACGTTCATCCAATCTTATTATGTCTCCCGGTGGAAGCCGGGGGGACATATTGTTTTAGTGCCCGTTTCTTCCGCTTGTTGTTGTTGTTGTTGTTGTTGTTGTTGTTGAGGTTCTTCAACACTTGGTTTCCGTGCGATAAGTCTTGAAGGACTTGACAGAATTTGACAAAACTTGGTAGGATTATGTATCTAGGCAAGACCTAGGTTGGGATTGTATTTGGGTGACCTTGACCTAATTTTCAAGGTCACAGGGTCACCTTTGTGAAACTGGTTTCCGTTCGATAAGTCATGAAGAACTTGATGGAATTTGATGAAACTTGGTAGGATTATTTATCTTGGCAAGACCTAGGTTGGGATTGTATTTGGATGACCTTGAGCAAATTTTCAAGGTCACAGGGTCACTTATGTGAAATTGGTTTCCGTTCGATAAGTCATGAAGAACTTGATGGAATTTGCTGAAACTTGGTAGGATTATGTATCTTGGCAAGACCTAGGTTGGGATTGTATTGGATGACCTTGAGCGAATTCTCAAGGTCACAGGGTCACTTATGTGAAATTGGTTTCCGTTCGATAAGTCATGAAGAACTTGATGGAATTTGCTGAAACTTGGTAGGATTATGTATCTTGGCAAGACCTAGGTTGGGATTGTATTGGATGACCTTGAGCGAATTCTCAAGGTCACAGGATCATTTATGTGAAATTGGTTTCCGTTCGATAAGTCTTGAAGAACATGATGGAATTTGATGAAACTTGGTAGGATTATGTATCTTGGCAAGACCTAGGTTGGGATTGTATTTGGGTGACCTTGACCTAATTTTCAAGGTCACAGGGTCATTTATGTGAAATTGGTTTCTCTGCAATAAGTCTTGAAGAACGTGATGAAAATTGCTAGAGTAATGTATCTAGGTGAGAGCTAAAATAGGATTGTAATTTTCAAGCAAACTTGGTCATTTGTAATTTGTTATCACCTGTAGCTTATTCAGAGACGTAAGTGTTCCACCGGGAGACATTTGATTTTCTGTTGGAAAATCAGTCTGTTCTAGTTATGTCTCCCGGTGGAAGCCGGGGGACATATCGGTTTAGTGCCCGTTTCTTCTTCTTCTTCTTCTTCTTCTTCTTCTTCTTCTTCTTCTTCTTCTTCTTCTTCTTCTTCTTCAACACTTGGTTTCTGTGCGATAAGTCTTGAAGGACTTGACAGAATTTGACGAAACTTGGTAGGATTATATATCTAGGCAAGACCTAGGTTGGGAGTGTATTTGAATGACCTTGAGCGAATTTTCAAGGTCACAGGGTCACTTATGTGAAATTGGTCTCCCTGCGACAAGTCTTGAAGAACTTGATGGAATTTGATGAAACTTGGTAGGATTATGTATCTAGGAAAGACCTAGATTGGGATTGTATTTGGATGACCTTGAGCGAATTCTCAAGGTCACAGGGTCACTTATGTGAAATTGGTTTCCGTTCGATAAGTCATGAAGAACTTGATGGAATTTGATGAAACTTGGTAGGATTATGTATCTAGGCAAGACCTAGGCTGGGATTGTATTCGGATGACCTTGAGCAAATTCTCAAGGTCACAGGGTCACTTATGTGAAATTGGTTTCCGTTCGATAAGTCATGAAGAACTTGATGGAATTTGATGAAACTTGGTAGGATTATGTATCAAGGTAAGACCAAGGTTGGAATTGTATTTGGGTGACCTTGACCTAATTTTCAAGGTCACAGGGCCACTTATGTGAAATTGGTTTCTCTGCAATAAGTCTTGAAGAACTTGATGAAAATTGCTAGAGTAATGTATCTAGGTGAGAGCTAAAATAGGATTGTAATTTTCAAGCAAACTTGGTCATTTGTAATTTGTTATCACCTGTAGCTTATTCAGAGATGTAAGTGTTCCACCGGGAGACATTTGATTTTCTGTTGGAAAATCAGTCTGTTCTAGTTTATAATTGCTTTAGAATGATCCCCTCTTCTTTATGTCTTCAGAGAAGAAATTTACTAATAATTTTGTTTTATCGTGACCATTAAGGTCCATGAATTTTTGACGTCTGAATTCGCCGTCGATAGCCACTTTTAACTTTGTAATTTTAATTTCATTAAGCTTAATATATTTACAATCATTCCCAGCATTTGACATCCACAGTCTTATGGACATGTTGACTGTGGGAATTTTGAACTTTTAAAGTGTTATAGTAGGAAAAGCCTTATAATGAATACACTTTTAGTCATCTTTGGGATGTTTCTGAAATAGTCGCAAGAGAATCAGTTTGATCCCAAACATGTTTTGCGCCTGTTATAAGATCACTCTTCTGATTACCACGTGATGTTTTGGAAAATGGGTTAGCCGAAGAGTTACAAGTAGTTTGACATCATGAAGAAATATCCAAACGTTTTACTTGTAACATAAGCACTCCTATGATTTTCATTAAGCACCAGGACCTGTGCTGTGGAAGACTGCATGTCAAATACTCGCACTGCGTGTTTCGTTGTATTTTTGTGTCGACGGGAGTAACAATTATTACGCACTCATGTTTCAGCAAAACCAACGCCAGTTTTTACACCTGCTATTGCGGTAGCTCAGATTATATCCATATTTCACAATCAATTATGGACTCGTGTCAGTATAAACAAAGCCCGTTTTTCCACCTGCTACTGAGTTAGCTCTGATCATGTCATATTTCACTATCAACATGTGAACATGATGGTTTAAAAGGACAAAAGCATTGAATATATATCAAAGTGAAAATTATACTTCTTATCATTTGACAGTTTGTGGTTTTTAAAATTTTTGCTATTGATGTATAGTCAGTAGGACCAGATGTGATTTTTTTACGCACATGACAATCTAGTTCAGCAACTGACACTTGTTGCAGTTTGTTGATAGGCAGATAAATTTATAAAGTCTTGTCTTCTTTGCTGTTTATAGCAACACGGAAATAAAGTGTGTATAGGACAATAAACTCAATGGCGATCAACCTGAAATAAATACTTGCTCTTTTAATACCGGGGCTATAGAATTGAAAGGCTTTAGTGTTTGCGGGAAAAAACCTGTACTATATTTCAGTTATGACCAACGCTAGGTTTCGAATACTATCTGCTATATGTGGGCCTAAGTGCGTCTAGATCATTATTGCCTGCGTTCTCATTTGTGTAAAGTTAAGATCGTGTCTGAAACACAATATGTGCCTGTGCGAACGACATTGAATTGAGGAATCCACTATCTAGCCTAATTCGCGATCTGGAATTCGGCAAGGTGATATTAGGACGACTTGGTAACGGGACGAGGTGGTATTGCGACGACTTTGCATGGGGGCGTGTTAGATGAAGACGAGGTGGTTATAGGGACCAGTTGACAGTGGGATATAGGCTACTTGACTATTAATCTGCTTGGTTTCCACATGCTCAGCCGGAACATGCTAATTTCCCACCACAACTGCATACCTGATTGCCCTGTCCCGCTTGGCGACACATGACGAGATAGCCTACGAGTCGCTACATGTGTGGACAAGCCAGATATTTCTAATATTTTGAAAATAAAGAATACTTATTAAAGGCAGATGGGATTTTCATTCTTATATATGGCTCGGGAGGTACTAGATGAATACCAGTTTGGCATCTGCGAACTTAAATTTATCAAAGAACGCTAACTTTGTGAGAAATGAGCACATGGCCCTGTCTGTGACAGTGATGTGACCCACACGTCGTCCGTGATCACCAGTGGCCGTATTCACAAAGAATTCGATCTGATCCTAGCTTTAATCCCAAAATCAAAATCCATGTGGTTTAAGCCCTAAACTACTTAATCCTTGGCCCAGTGCTTGATCAAAACTTCAAAGATTGGCCAATATATATGCTCTTTGCTACAGTATAAGCTTTAGGATTTACAGGTTCATTTTATTAAATCAATCTTAGTTTGATCCAGTATTGAATCTTTTGATCCAGGATTAAAATCCGGATTAAATGAAGATTGATTTAATAAAATGGAAACTTTAATTCCCCCGTTCATATTGCAGCGGAGAACATAGATTAATTAATCCTGCAAGTTTGGATCAAACATCAGGCCAATGAGTCACTTGTTCAAGGCCCAAAGGCACATTGACTTTTATTTTAGGATTGAATTTAGGATCAGATTAAACTCTTGATGAATACGGCCCCAGGCGTCAAACTCGTGCTTTGTGGCGGGAAATTGATATGGATGCGGCGTATTAAAATGCATATGTAGAGGCAATATAAAACGCAGCCGCAGGTTTTTGTCCTTGTGGCTACAGCCTGTTTCACAGGGTGAGCAGCATGGTTTTCCCAGCTACGCTGGGATTCTCCTCAAATCCACCGAAAGTTGCATGATGCCGTTTTATTGTACAACATACAAAACAGGACAGTCAAGATTCCCTTCTGCCATAGTTACCATTGACCACAAGTTCTACCTTCAAAAATCATGACTACAGATTCAATCAGGTCACAGCAATAATTAATCCAAGTATTTCTACTGCATTCGGGCAGTAGTTAATACTTCAACAGCACAGTCGGTGGACGCATTTCTGTCAACAGCACTTCTGCACCATCAGGAACATGTGAACTAAGAATGGACTGTTTTTAACCTGCACTTTATGGGCAATTTGATTTTGTTCCGTGCACATGAGCTGCGCGCGTCACCCGCCGTAAGTGTACGATAACAACCAGCGTTAAAACTTTGAACACTTGAAGGAAAATGCCCAGAACTGGTTTCAAACTTAGGTCTACTTAAAAAAAAAAACAGGCTACAATGTAAAAAAAATTGAGGACGAACGCCGACAGCCTCCACCCCACCCGTCACCACTGACAGCCACCGGGGGTCATGTTTTGCCCCCATTCGTTTACTAACTGTATGGATGACATTCACCTTGCCTTCCAAAATGTAATGCTATTCCATATGCTGACGGTGTATTGTTTACAAACTCTTTATGCTTTTGTCATTAGTATGTCATCATGTCTCTGAAGATGTTAGCCTGTTCGAAAATATTAATATCGAATTAAGAGAAAAGTACACAACTAGCTCACAACACACAAATCTTTGAATGTTCTTAAAACAAGACACACCATTTTTCACTCCCCTCACCTTAAAATTTATTTAAATATTTATCTCAAAATTGATGGCATTCCAAACAAAAGAACAGAAGAATACGATTTCTTGGAACTAATAATTATCGAGAATGAAAATTCTAATTGCCACCTTAATAAAATGGCTGACACACTTTCCTGTATTATTGGTATTTTAAAGAAATTACATTATTATTATTCATACAAGGTCTGTTTTTATTCCTTTATATATCACTGTTTTGTCTCATCTAAACTACACTAGCTTTGCATGGGGTCATTCCGGTGAGTGCATTGTAGAACTAGAAAAGAAGATTTGCTTCACACGAATCTCAGTGTCTTGGGAACTTGAATATATTGAAATGCTGCAACTGTTGTTCACTGTTCATTGGTTGTGCCTATAAATAATTGAAGATTCAGTGGCATCACTTTCTGTATTAGTCTTGAAGACTTCTTATTCTGACATTGACCGCCAACCCTAAGAATGACCTCTGGCCATGAGAATGACACGTGACCTGGTTTCTATTCCTTTATAAATCACTGTTTTTGTCTCATTTAAACTACTCTACCTTTGTATGGGGTCATTTCTCTGACCTTGACACTGAAATATGACCTAGGTATTGCCTTTTTACCTTGATGTAGACCTCTCACCTCGAAAATGAGGTCCGACCTTGACAGTGACCTCTGACTTTGATATGGCCTCCATTTTGAGAGTGACCTCTGGCCTTGGCTATTTACCTCTGACCTTAACATCGACTTCGTACCTTGAGAGTGACTTCTGACCTTGACATTGATTTCTGCCCTCAATATTGGCCTCAGTGATCTTTGGTCTTGACAGTAACCCCTGATCTTGACAATAACCTCTGATCCTAATATTGACCTCTGACCTGAACATCGATCTATCAGCTTGATATTGACCTCTGACCTTGACACTAACCTCAGATACTGAATTTGATATGAGACCTTTACATTGACCTCTGACCTTATTTCAGTACATAATTCCCTCTGGTTATCATATGCAAATCACTATAGGTGCTCTACCCAAGCAAAAATTCAGGTTTCTGTGTCGAACGATGTCTGAGTTTAAGCCGCCACAAATATCGAGCGGAATGAAAGAAAGAAAGAATGAATGAAAGAAAGAAAGGAAAAATGAATGAAAGAAAGAAAGAAAAAAGAAAGAAATAAAGAAAGAAAGAAAGAAAGAAAGAAAGAAAGAAAGAAAAAGAAAGAAAGAAAATATGTGTGTTCACATGCGCACCTAATTACAAAAACAAAACAAACAAACAAAAAAATCACATCTTATAACATGCTCCGACTTTTATACACACACCGAGTTCTTGTTCAAGAGACACAATTTACTTAAAGTCCGGTATCTGTTGGAAATAAAGCCCTTAAAATTTTGCTACTGATGTATGCTTTTTGATGTTATCTGTGCATTGCCAGTAAGCCATACATACCACACCATATATCAAGAAGTTCCTCGCTACCCCATTCCCTTATTTAGAAACTGTCCAAAACTGAATTTGATACATATTCTGTTATTATCTGCAAATATTTTTAAAAAGATCAACACATACTCCTAATCTGGTTTCCATAAATGAGTTATTTCCTGTAGGCCAAAGCATTCGGAAACTTTTATCATTCCAAACTCTTATGTCTGCAATGGTTACATTTTTTGCGTGCTTAGTTTGCCTGTCAAATATATCATAAAACTTCAATAAAATTGACTTCAGTGTCGTATAGTCATGGGCTATGTTTGGTATCGTTTTCAGTCTTCATACTTTACATGTTTATATACTTTATATTGTAATATCTGTCTACCTTATTTTTTGTGTAATTAAGGTAGATTTATTGTTTTATATGGCATAGCCATTTATATCGGACCCCTTTGAAAATAAACCTTCAGAGTTTCAAGGTCTACCACTTTAAAATCAGTATGTCGATGTGAGTGACACTTTCATTTTGTAATATATATATATATATTTATATGATTTTGCACAGTAAATCAGATCATAATTAAGTGATAAAGGCTCTTTTATAAGCTCATTCAAATAAATTATAAACAAGAAATTGCTCAATATACAACCTTGACGTGTTCCAATTGAAAAAGTGAGAAAAATAAGTCCTTCAGCATTTGCACTCAAGATGATAGTTTATTATACATAGATTTTAAACTTTTGAGTGTATTGCCATGTACCCCTTCACTGATAAGTCTTAATCAAAGTAGAAAATGAGAAACTAAATCAAAAGCTTTTGAACAATCAATGAAAAGGCAATAGTATCAACCCCTGGGTCATGATAAATATGTCTGAATAGTAGCAAACAATGCAAAAATATGATTAACTGATGACTACCCTTTTTGGTATCCTGCCTGAACTTCTTGTTTTCTGAATTTGTTTTGCTCTCCTCCTCAGCCCACTTTATAAGCCTTTTATTTATAATCGATGCAAACACTTTTCTTAGAATAGGGAGCAAAGAATTTCCTCTGTAGCTACTCTGAATATTTGGAGAGCCCTTTTTTAACAACGGAATCAAAATTGCTCGGCACCATATTTCTAGATAGTTAGCTCAGGACAGTATGCATAGGGGGTTAAAACTACTTTTCCATATTTCAGTAATTCTGGTACAATTTATTAACATCCAGGTGATCTATTCTTTGCCAAGTCAGAGATGGCATCAATAACCTCTTGCTTTGATATGCCTCTGCTGAGACATTCTGGTATGTAATTTGAACACACATCACAGTGTCTATTATGTCCGTTTTAAACGTTGTATATTTTCTGCACGAGTTTCAATTGTCTCTGGCATCTGATTCGGAAGCCCCCCCCCCCTCCCCCCCCCCCAACCTCAAACCAACCTTCTGATAATATATTTGAATATGTTCTGGTACCCTTTGATAACCTTTTAAAACATTTGCACAAGCCTGCTGTGTCCGGTTTCTGGAAGGTTTGCTGAATGTCTGCTTCGATGCTAGTTATGTCTGTGTGCCAACACAGACATACTGTTTTTCTAGGAATTATTTCTTTCTTTCTTTCTTTCTTTCTTTCTTTCTTTCTTTCTTTCTTTCTTTCTTTCTTTCTTTCTTTCTTTCCAGGCAAATTTGTCCGACATTTATTTGAAAAGTATAACACTTGGAAACTCCAAACTTGGCACAATTATATCTCTATAGATAAAGTCTGGCCTTTTTATAATGAGAGGTCATGTTTTCAAAATTATGCAAATGAGGGCTAATTAAAGTTTTAAACCCTCAATATCTTATATAGTATAGTAGATATGGTTCCGAGTGTATAGGAGTTCGATCATAGCAAGGTAAAGGTCATCTAAAATGTCATGGTCATATCGAGATCAAAGGTCATGTCAAGGTCAAAGATCAATTTTAACCCAAAATGTCATTTTTAAGGTCAAAGGTCATTTCAAGGTCAAAGGCCACTTTCCGTGGTGCCTTTCTTCGAGCCATAACTTGGTCAATTTTTATCCAATTTTTATTATGTTGGTCTCAAACTGTAGCTAATGTACACTGCACATTTTTGTAACTTACATGTGACCTCTAAAGGTCAAAGGTCAAGGTCATTTGGACCTTTGAAAGTTTCATCCAGTCATAACTTGCCCAATTTCCATCCAATTTTAATCATGTTTGACTCAAATTGTAGGTATGCAACACTACACATTTTTATAAGAACATGTCACCTCAAAAGGGCAAAGGTCAAGGTTATTTGGCCCTTTGAAAGTTTCATCTTGTCATAACTTGGTCTATTTTCATCCGATTTGGTTCATGTTGTGCATAAATTGTGGTATTGTAACACTGTGCACATTACATGTGACCTGTAAAGGTAAAAGGTCAAGGTCATTTGGACTTTGAAATTTGCATCCAGCCATAAACTAAATGTGATGCGATGTGCCAAAGGATAAAAGTTGTAACATTTAATATTTACAACTTTTGAAGGCACACAGACAGATTTGCTTTGAAGCAAATCTTCTTTTCTAATTTGTATACCCTTTTGTTTCGTCTGAGACAGATATTTGAAGACCTTTCTGGCAGCTGAATATCGTTGTAAAAATGTCTTGTATTTTTGTTATTCTAAATTTATTCAACTGCATATTTTTCTTCATCTTAGCATTATCACACCCATCATCCCAGCACCTCCTATTCATCTTACTTTCTTTTCTGTTGTTGCAGTTGCCATGACTACAGCTCAGCATACTTACTGCTACATAATTGAAAATGTTTTGCAATAAATCAATACATAAGGCTGAGCGTTCATTTTCTGTTGCTGTTTTAAATTCCTCGAACATGCTGGCAGGGGAACACGCATCACAGTGTCTATCATGTCCGTTTGAAAACTTACATTTTGTAGTATCATGTACTATCATTTAACTTATCAATAAACTCTTGTGCCTTTGACAAACTTATCCCCTTGCTCAGATTAGAAGAAGAAGATGCAGGCATATTTTCACCTGTACACTTTAACAGACAAGCAACAGGGAAGTGGTCTGAGAAGTCATCAATGTTTAATACATCAAAATCAGAGATTTTGTCAAATAGGTCTGTATTCATTAACGCACAATTTATCAAACTGCATCCATCAGATGTGATACATGGAAAGTTTCCTTCTTAATCATTTCCACATCGACCATTTAACACACGTAAGTTCAGATTTCCACATAATGAGAGTCAAGCTGGGTTTCAATGGTAATTCACATATTTTGACCTCTCCAAATCCAGATTCACTTGAAACTTGTTGGGGATGTGTGTTAGGTGTGTCTCTACAAATATTGTTCAAATGGTCATGTTCCAATCGCTTTTAAGTTCTTAACGAGGTTTTAAAAAAATCGGGGGGGGGGGGGGGGGGGCAAATCTTTAAAAAATCTTCTCCGGAATTGCTTGACCAGCTACTTTGAAATTTCATAGGAACTTTTCTGGGGCATCCCAGACCGTACCTTGTTCAACAGCTGGCGTTATTTTCTTAATGAATTTTTGTGAGATTTGCAATCTTCTTCTTCTTCTTCTTCTTCTTCTTCTTCTTCTTCTTCTTCTTCTTCTTCTTCTTCTTCTTCTTCTTCTTCTTCTTCTTCTTCTTCTTCTTCTTCTTCTTCTTCTTCTTCTCCTCCTCCTCCTCCTCCTCCTCCTCCTCCTCCTCCTCCTCCTCCTCCTCCTCCTCCTCCTTTTTCTTTTTCAAAGGTGATTCTCAGATTGTTCCGAAACGTGGTGGGAGGGTTAATCAAGGTTCTTCAGCAGACAATGGTATCCTGGATGCCTGATTTTAACGAATTTTTCAATTCGGGTACTGTTAATGCATGCATTCCCATTGATTGCAATGTGAGTCAAAGGGGCTTGCAATGGTAATTCACATTTCCACTTCTTCAAAACAATTGTCAGCCAAATTCCTTTCAAAATTAGTGGGGTGTAGCTAAGGTGGGTCTCTAACAGGATTGTCCAAATATTCATACTCCGGTGATTTTTGATTATTTTTAAAATGATATTTTGTAAGACCTTAAAATAGCTAAAAACCGCCAGGTCAATTGCTTTGACATTGCACAGGGACACTTCTGGTGACCCCTAGGCCATAGTTTATCTAACAGGTGGCGCTGCATTTTTTAATGGAGTTATTATGTGTTTTCGTTCTTCTTGACTGCTCCCAAAGTTAAGTTCGATCCTCTTCACACTTCTTGGCAATGTACCTGGACTTGATCTATACATTTTTTTTTCACTACATGTTATTCTGGTTCGTACTTGGAAAACTTAAAACACATTATGAACTGAGATTCGGAAACATTACTGCACGGCAGGTACCCGAGTAGGCCCAACATGTACTTAAGTGCC
The DNA here is from genome assembly GCA_964020975.1 of Hermodice carunculata. Classification (NCBI taxonomy): domain Eukaryota; kingdom Metazoa; phylum Annelida; class Polychaeta; order Eunicida; family Amphinomidae; genus Hermodice; species Hermodice carunculata. The sequence continues at coordinate 84,433,289 of OZ026620.1, read as the reverse complement.
ATTGACAATTGGATCTCAATGCATATGGCTATCCACTGGAAAAGGTTTTCTCTGGGGTTGGCAAAGGGGTAATTTGAATAATTGTGGCGCAGATTTCTATGGGGAGCCTCCCAGCTTGATGTCTAATTTCTTCAAAAAAAGACTTTGGATACTACAAAAAGTGTAATGGAAACAGAATACTGGACTTGCATGCTGATTTCCCGCCAAGATGTCTGACCCCGTCTCTAGGCAACCGTGACAAGCAGCCACCGTGGCTTATTTCTGAATCTACCGCGCTGTAAAGTGGTAGCATTCAGCAATAAATTATTATTATTATTATTACTACTACTACTACTACTACTACTACTACTACTACTACTACTACTACTACTACTACTACTACTACTACTACTACTACTACTACTACTACTACTACTATTATTATTATTATTATTATTAGGGAATATGCTGATGGAAAACTAACCATATCATTATTATCTGTGGGAATAAGGAATACTTACTCCAAATACATATGACACCTCTTTTTGATATCAAGATTAATGTGTCTTTGAATCGAAGAACATGACTATGATTCTAAATAGGTAATTTATCACGTTGCTAGCTTGGCAAGAGAAACATATTTTGCGATGTGGTTTTCAGCAATATCTGCCCGTACATACGCGTGCTTCATTGTTCAAGAAGGGCCAATTCAACACCACTGCTAGTGTGAATGTCATGTCTTGTCACATGAAAGGTAATTGAGAACGTATGCTAAATTTAACCAGAATTTTAAATTTAAGAAATAGTGATATGATATTAATGGTGCAAATGTTACTAAAAACAAAAAAACAAAAAAAACCCCACACGCTTGAAAATTAGCGTCAACTTTGGAAAACGTCTTGTCTCGACAGAGAACCATCGGGCGTTATTTGTTTACTATCTATGTTCATTTCATAGATATACATACACCAGTGGATGTAAGCCCAAAGAGCTTCGGGTTTATGGCGTCACCTGTGTCAGCTGTTTACTCAACACTTCGACATTACAGTTTATTAAAATGTACCATGAGTCATATTCAGTGTTTTACAACTGTATCGTACCATACATAGAGCAACGACTTGTACAACAGAAAAAAATTGACAAGTAGAACAAAAAGTCCAAGTGATAATATGTAATTCAAGACAAGGTTTCAGGAATTTAAGAAGTATTAACGAATGTTGCGTCGTTTAAATGGAGGTAAGTCCTACCCGATACGCAATTGTGACCCACAGGAAGCAAGTCATATCATTGATGACCCAAAAGAACTTTGCAAAAATTAAGCAAGGAGGCTACACGTGTAACCTCCTTGATTTAAGTAACTACTCGCAACATTTTTTGGGGGGGAGGGGGGAAGCACCTGGAGCTGAGAACAATGAGGTAGAAACTGAGAATTTACGTAATTTGTGTGCAGAGGAACCAGCAACACAACGTTCTGGTCGATTATGTCCAAATAGATTCCAATTCATAGTCATAAGAGCAGCTCAAAAACGGAATATCGTCTGGTATTGACAATATAACAGCCGAATTTAGAACGGAGTACCAATTTTGTGCGAACTCTTGTACAGATTCTTGATTTTTGTGGATGTTTAGAGGTTTTCCCAGATGATTGGTAAAAGAAATTTTCAAACCCCTGTTTAAAATGGAGAACCAGAAATTATGGATAACTATCGTGGCATCACGATATTGTTCTTATCTTTCTCAAAAATGTAGTTTGTGCAATGCTTCTAGGAAAGCGGTCTTGGGGAGAACAAAATGGAGCATGCCGTAAAAGTCGCAGCTTGGAAGACCATTATTTTGCATTAAAGAGTTTATATGATCTAAAGAAAAGATAGGAAGGAGAAAACACGGCTAGCATTTTTACACATGATTCATCGCAATAAATTGTGTGCCTCTTTTTGAAAAAACGAAACACAAGGAAAAGCTTGGAAACTATTGTTTGGTCCATAAAAACGTTGAAAACAAAGTTAACTGGACATTTTGAAAGTGATTAATTTCAAACTTTAATTTGCGTAAAACAATATTGTAATATGTTCCCCTGTGTGCTTGTTGTAGCGATGATTAATCTTATACATTACAAAGTATGAAGCCTGGATCTGCAGATGACATAACATAAGTGTTAAGCTCTGAAGCACAACTCTATATGTTAAGCGTGGGGAAAGTCATTTTGCGTATAAGCGGGATATTAAACTTAATCATTCGAAATTAAAAGTTATGGTAATAGGTAAACGTTAAAAAAGATAAAAAGTTGGATGCCGGACGATACGCCCATTCGTGAGTTCGACTTATATACATGTTCGGGCGTACTATTTTATGAAGACATTAGCTCACACCTAATCAGTACAATATTCAGGAGCGCTTACTACCACGCACAAGACCATCGCCGTCAACTGCAGCCGCACTGCGAGATAGAGGCTGGTGGCCTGTGAGCATGAATTGTCTTTATTGATACTGCATCGTTTTTGTACTAAAAGACAGCACATCACATTGACACGCACAAAAACCAAAAAAAGCACATAAAACTGTACCAAGCATCACAATGAAAGGAAGTTAAATTTAACAAACTGAGAAGGAAAATAAAGATGACAGCCAACACAAATCACAAGAAGTCACAAAAGAGCAATCCTTCATACACAAACCTACAATAATTTACCTCTTATTTCCACGGTTTCCTGTATGAATATTATCATATCATAATGTTTTGGGATCATCAGTGGTCATTAACATTTTGAATTACTCTGTGGAATTTAGACTTATAAAATTGACAAAAAATTGTGACATGTTTGAAAACTATTTCCTCCTGCTTTCGTCATTTTTTTTTACCTTCAATGATATGATGGTATCGTTTTCAATTTCTTAACATATATCGCACATCCTTTCGTGTTCACGTATTTTCTGTGGTCTTTTGTGATTACCAACTTGAACATGTATGTTCTGGGTACTAAGTCTTAATCAGTTAAATTTTTTCTTTGAATTTGTTTCTTTTAGAGCAATCAAATATTTTTCCAGGTGAAACTTTGACTTGAATTTGGAGTAAGTGCGTAACGTTTGGTTTGGATAACATTGTGATGGAAAGTCATTGTGCCACTGAATTGGAAGTTTTTCCTTTAATAAATTTTGAATAAATTTTGAATTACATTTGTAGGCCATGTTCATCACCACCATCCAACCAGCTATCTTCGCGGCCAATTTCACATAATGTAACCTCTCCAGTTCGTAACCAATCGGATTTAACTAATAACATCAGCTCAGAATTACATTTACATGCCTCAAATAACAATATATTGGGACTGTAGTTTCCACATTTCATGTGGAAGTTCTCGCAGATAAAAGCTCAGAGTGCCTACGTTACCATGACCTTGCAAGCAAATCATGTTTAGACCACTTCATATTGTCTTGCAATCTAGCTTCAATGTTAGTGAATGGTCACGTTGTAACCGAATGTGAAAATCCGTCAAACCACAATCCTATTGTATGTGAAATGCGGTCAGACACGAGTAAGACGGAAATTAAGAAAAAGCAATTACGACAGAGGATTAGTCGGCATAAGGCGAAAGCAACACATAGAAAAGAATGGTAAATATTTAGACGCCCAGGTAGATAATATAATGTTACCCATAGACGCACTTTCTTGCATTAAACCAAACTGCTCAGATGAGACCCGTAAAGAGTAACTCAATAATTATTGCAATGTGCTGGTTGTACATGTATGTTGTACATGTATAAAGTCTGGAGACGTATCCTTCTGTAAAACATCAAGCAAGAATGCGCGTTCAGGTTGGGATTAAAAGGTTAAACCTAAAAGCGAGGAAGCAATGTTTTGGTGGCACGTATGGCAGGGCTGCGGGAATCCTTGTATTTATATAGTTTCTCCAATCATGAAAAAAAAAAACAAGAGCTTAGTAGTCTTTCGCAGTGCACCTGTTAAAAAGGGAATCTGAAAAATCCTAACAAAAGATGATCGGGTGCATCTAAGAAAAAAGTGATGATAAACTTGGGTATGAAATTTTTTTTAAAATCCTCTTTGGTCGTAGCATCATCCATAGATAGAATAAACAGTGCACCCGATGTTGCAGCGAGACTACCAGCAAAAGTATGATGCCCTTCATGTTGATCAGTTCCATCTGACAAATATAAACTTGATGAGGAGTGAAAAAAGGCACTCCAGATACTTAAATTGATAAATCTGATGATGATATTGGATTAGTCTTTAACCACTTAAAGTATTCTAACGATAAGTTTAAAATATATCTAAATTACTAAATGGTATATTGACACATGGCTACATGCCAGAGCACGTTACTCGCTACAGTATCGTCTATACCAAAGGACGGGGGGGGGGGGGAGGGAGGGGAGGCATCAGTTTCAGAAGATAACGGGGTATATCATTGACCTCGAGCTTTTGGAAAGTGATGGATATCATCATTGTAGAAAAAGACCAGCATCTGTTCCAAATATGGGAGGTTGAAATTTGCGTTCAAGTTAGGTCATTCAACTGGTATATGCACCAGGGTTCTTCTCGAAGCAATCCCTCAGTATGTTAAGAGCAATAGTGATGTATATATGTATGTTTAGTGGATGCGTCCAAGGCTTTTGATCAAGTTAAATATGAAAAATATTCGAACTGTTAGTTCAGAGACATATTCCACCGACACATGTAAGATTTTTGCTAGACAGTTACGTTAGACAGCAAATCAGAACAGTTGGAACCAATGACTATTCTGGTATATTCACGGCAGAAAATGGAGTGAGATAAGATTGAGTCATACCGCCCATTTTATTTACAATTTACTTCAATGGGGTGCTACGTACACTAAATTTAAAAATATAAGTAAGAAACAAAGGAAGGAATTGGATGTCACTTTGGAAGTCACTTTGTGGTAGAGTTGGGGCATGCCAACGACTTCTCTCTTTAGCCGAGTGTGACGGATTAATTAAAATGCTGGAATCTTGTAAACAATACTGTAAACGGGTTTTGGTGTATCTTTTTTAATGCAAAGAAAGCTGTGTGCTGTCATTTATCCAGAAAACAAATAAAACCCTGCCCAACAATCATATTTGGTGGAAAAAATGAAGGAAAATATTCGTTGTCTTTCAAACATGTAATGGATAATTTCTTGTTAGTAAAAGCAAAGTTATTTAGCGGGACCAATCGTAAACGGAAAGTACAATGTTTTGCGGAGCTCACAAAATTTATCAAGGGTACATAGAGACTGGGAAACGTTAGTTTATCTGAAATCAAAGAGCTCTGAGATGTTATAGCTGTTTACTAAACCGTATATTCTGCACATGTTTCTTTCTTTTTTTTTCACTTGCACTTATTCATGTACCTTATATTGAGTACGAAATGAATTATGACGCATGATAAAAAAGATATGCTAGTCCATGCCAATTTTTGCAGACAATTTTAAAATTTTAGTGCATACGGACCGCTCCTATACTCACTTAGCATCGCAACATTACAAGCTCTTGGATTTCTGCCAAACCGTATTTTTAAAAAATGTAAGTATATTGTATCCATTCAGTCTTGAAATAACCAAAAATGTCACCGAGAATAAGGAATTTGGTGAGCGGCAGTAAGCATTATTTTCTTTCCAGACTATTGGAGAGAATAACTTTGGAAAAATCTAAGTTACTTTTAAAGTTTCCTTCCTTACAATATATAACCTGTCTAAAGTGCACTATAACCAAATTTGACTTTCACATATGAGTAATAAGTCGTCGGCATAAAGCAGGCATTTTAATTTTCCAGTAAAAATAGTCGGTAAATCAATGAATAAGTTAAACAAAAGTTTGCTGAGAATACAATCTTGTTTGACATTATGTTTCAAATATATCTTGTCAGGTAACCCTCAGGAGATTCGTAATTGTATAGATGATCTGTCATACATGTTCCTTCTAACATAAATCCATCTTATATATCACCATTCGTGCATTCATAAAACAGACCGTCGTGCCAAACTGTATTTAAAGCTCTCTGTAAGTCAACAAATCACCCATAAGAATTTCTGTTTGCCAGCAATTTTAACAAATTTATCTGTTAGAGTGCTAAGGACAACGAGATGTTCACTTGTGCGTGGATTTTCCACAAAACCTATCTGATATTTATTATTATGTCTTTTAATGTGTTTCCCCATGTGCTTTTGATAATATTCAGAATAAGTTTGATATGCAGCTACTTGTATTTTCGGACCTGTATCCACTATCGGGACAACCTTCTCCATTGAGCTTTGTCTTTGACGCAGTGGGGCGCCTGGCAATCATCCAATTGCTGACCATTATTTTATTACCTCAGGGCGACTTCTACGTCTGATACAAGATACTATTTCTGGGGCCTACAACTGGTCACTGTTTGTCGTTGTATTTACATTTTTAGGTAATGCTCACTCTGGAAACGTCTCGCTATATATTGTACGTTATATTACTCCGACAAATTAACCTTCCCTTAACACTAATCACACATATATTCTGTACGATACCTCTTCAAAATATCCAATCAACGTGGCTTCCATTGTGAAAATAGTGAGTTCCGCACCCAATGCCAATGGTTTTTGAATGAGCATTGGGACGATCTTGCCGAGTGGAGGTGGGAAGAGGGTTAAAATATATGAAACAAAAAATATATGTTTTGCAATTATGGCCGTGATTCAGTTTGATATCCAAATCAAGTTCACTTTTGTGAGGCTGTCCTGTAATCAATGCATTAATAATATTTTGCAATGTTCAAAGTGGCGCTTGAGCGTGCCGTTTTGTATTTGGATTTGTAACTAACGATGATAACTGCTTCAGACACAACCGAGCGGCAGATTAAAGTTAAGATAATAAGTCATGTTTTAAAAGTATTTTAACGACCGTTTGCCCTGGTAACTCGGAGAACGGACACCTCGAACCGTGCTGACAACACGTGGCCACGATTCGCTGTGATTTTCCTTTCCTACAATGCACTGCGCCATGTTTAAATGGACACTCAATGTGCGTGTATTATACATATGCCTTCGTGTTGCATTTGGATTTATAACTAACGATGATAACTGCTTCAGACACATCCGAGCGGGCAGATTAAAGTTTAGATTGTAAGTCATCTTTTAAAAATACGTTGACGACTGTTTGCTCTGGTAACTTGGAAAACGGACATCTGATACCTAGCGATACTAGATCCCGATACCGCACCCATCGTGACGCTATGTTTTTCCCCAAGTTGACCGTCCAGACAAGTTGAAATAAAATGCTGTGTTTGAGTTGACTTTACTGCAAAATAACGGCACACGTTTGCCAGCTTTTCTGTTAGCTTTGTCTTACAACTTGGTTACGTTGTTGTTGTTGTTGTTGTTGTTGTTGTTGTTGTTGTTGTTGTTATTGTTGTTGTTTTTTGTTTTTGTTTTTGTTTTGGTTTTTTGTTTGAACGGGTGGTTGTTTGTGGGGTGATTTTGCTGGTCGGTCGCGTGTTGCAGCTGGTCCAAGGTTGTCCAACTGGAGCATTGTAGCAAAATTTTGCATCACAGTTCTTGAAAAATGCTACAGAATTTGGTCAGGTCCGTAATTGCAGGTACTACTGTACCATGGTTATACCTATTCCCATGCAGAACCTGCCAGGGTATTTCAAATAAATGTAAGAACATTTTCAAAAATAAGGTGAAATCTTTCTTGATGCGTGAGATGGGAGCACTGGAGAGGGACCACTTTATATATTTATAGTTTAAGTATCTAAGTGTTATCAGGGACCTGCAAATTATATATAGCAGGTTCCCGGAGTTATAAAAATTACACCTTTGGTGCTTATATTTATTCATATATTAATTTATTGAAAATTTAGATCAATCTTAATTCACAAATAATGAAAGCATTTCAGCCACAAACCTGTGCAAAGCAACATAATATTTTTCCCGATTTCATACTTGCATTTCTGCTATTTTCATGTTGTGGTCCACCATGGAAAAAAGATAATATGGCGATATTTTTTTAAAGTCATTTTTACTAATTCTTTCTAATTTGCATCAGATTTTTGTACAATCTGAGGGGAAATAGCCAAATCTGTACATTAATGACTAAAATGTTGTGATTTCGTCAACCATATGAAGGCAAGATACTCGAAACTCCTCTGATAAACTATTTTGCATGCTCAAATTCAAAATTTTTTCGGGGGGAGGGGGCAGCAATGCCCCCAGCCCCCCCCCCCCCAGCATGCCTTCGGCCCTTGGGCCGTGTAGGTCACACTTTGGCCACTTGGGTCTCTGACTGAGTTTGTAGCACTGGCCTGGGTCGACCAGTATTTATTGTGGAAGGGCGGCTTAAAGGTACTTTTTATTTTTTATTTTTTGCTCCATTAATTTTAGGGTTGGTCCTTTTTAATAGGGTCTGTCAGGTTACCGGAGCCACACATTTATTTTTGTTAGGCTTCGGGCAACTTGGACATTTGTTGAAACATGTTGAAAATGTATGTTTTTCCCCTTTTACACATTACTTCTTTTGACGTCAATTTAATTTGTTACCTGGGCACAGCCGGAGGCACTTGTTAGGAAATAAAAATGAACAATGAAAAATGGAAAGAGAAGAAAAAGGAACGGCATGTACAATGAACTTGCAGATGAAACTTTATACAGCCGGTCTAACCAGTTACCTGGAGCTTAAGAAGATCGTGGGATCCACTTAACCCGTAGTTCGGCATAGAATACACATAGAACAAGAGCAGGATGGACCAAGCCATGCTTTGATTAACTTCTTAAAGTGGTTTACATACATGGATTATTTAATATGAGGAGGCAAGTTGTTCCACAGCTTGGCCCCTAGGTGTCGGAGAAAGTTGTTACTGTAAGTCATGGCTTTCTAAGCAGACAACTGCTGCTTATTATTGTTTCGTAGATCAAAAGATGTTTCCTTGTTTATAAACATATCACTTAAAGGGTGGATTAATATCATTGAGACTTTTGTGGACTTCTATAGAAAGTGTTCTAATTTTACCGAGATACAAATGAGCCTTTTACATTTTTAGCTCGCTCTAGTAAATTTGAGCAACTGGATACATGGTCATTATGTACAAAGCGTAAGGATCTTTCTTTCTTGGGTCTTTTCCATTTGTGATCAGTCTGTAGGACCACATAGTTGCCATACGAGCCGGCAATAAATAAAGCTAGATAGAATAAATGCAATAAAGAAGCTTCCTTCTTTCATTCAGAATGTGAGAAAACCTTGGTAAAACACTTCTTTGTTTTGCAGCCTGCTTAGGAATGTAAGAAGTGTGGTCATAAAACTTTAGTTTGTCGTCGATGTAGACACCAAATTACTTTTACACATCTGTCGGGATTTATACCAACTATATCGATTTTCGATTTGACAGCATGTACGTGGGCATAGAATCATAGCCTAGAATTTGTTTGGATTAGCCTCCATGTTGTTTTTAATAAACCATTTAATACTTATATTTGCAGCAATTTGCAACGACTATTTGACATTTTGCAGCTCATGATCAAGAAATGATATAGTATTGTCAGCATAATTTTAGAAGTCACAGTGCCTTCAATAACATACAGAAAATCATTCATAAAAATGTAGAGGTCACAGTGCCTTTCCGTAACATACAGAAAACCGTTCATACAAATGTTGAATAGCAAAGGGCCAAGTATACTTCCTGTGACACTCCATTTAATAGGCTCGTCCATTGACTGGAAGTGCTACCGCATTTAATTAACCCTTCGCTTTCTGTCTTTTAAAAACTGTCAAATAATTTACATGCATTTACAGAAAGACAGTATGATTTAAGTTTTTGTAATATTAGATCATGAGGTAGGCAGGCGAAAGTTTTAGACAGGTCCATTAAAATCACTCCTACATATCCATGGTTATTCAAAGCAGATTTCGAGTCTTCAGTAATTTTAAACAGTAAACTTTGGCAACAGTAATTTTTCGAAATGCACAGAGGACAGAACTTAGTACATCATTAAAGAAATGAACCATCAGATTGTTCATTAGACCTTAAAAAATTTAAGTAAGTATGATAACACGCTGACTGGACCATAATTGATTTGTTCATGCAGTCCGATTTTTTTTTGGTAGATAGGATAGATGTCAGCCCGTTTCATACCAGCGGGGAATTTTCTAGATTTGATTGACATATTTATGATATTAGTGACAGAAGGGCTGAGGACCTTAGCACCAACTTTTAGTAGCTTTGGTGGAATTTCATCTGGTTCAGTTGCCTTCTTGGGATTTATCTTTTCCATATGACAAAAGAGTTGCTCTTCTGTTACCGCTTGATATTCAAACTGGGAGATACCACTGTCCTTCATTTTGTCAGAGATAGTATTAATGCTCCAGTGCTCATGTAAGTTTTGATTCATGAGAGTGTTCACAGTAGGTTGCTTATCGTCAGCAAATGAGTCAAAGAAATGGATGAAAATTTTACATAAATCATCTGGAGCATTGTAGGCTATCGCTTTCCATGAGTATAATGGTGCCATTTCCAACTTTACTTTCGTCAGTAGAAGACCCTATGGTATATCAAAAGGATTTCTTATTATAAGCAGGAGAAAATCGATCATTAAAATACTGCTTTATAGTTTTTTTTCTGCTGAGTGAGGTCTGTTTATTTCTTTGAATTCTATATGCCTCCCATTGCCTATGTATTTTTACTCTGTTAGTGCAGGGTGCGCTTTGCCTTGAAACCCCGACAGAGCCCCCCGTTAATGAATGGAGTTTGATTGGGCCTAGCATACTTACACTTTTGTGACGCCTATCGGTCATTTATCTATTTAAGTCCAGTATCATGAAACGAAACAGCGCCATCAATATCGTCAAAAATGCAAGCCACGTGGAACGGGGCTACCCCAAGATCGACTATAAACTCTTCCTCATTGAAAGACTTGTAACTGCGGTATTTAATATCCGCATTCAGGGGTTGCGACAGTTTAATCTTTGTATTTGTAAAGACCATGTTATAGAAGTCGCTTATTCCTATAGGTGCATATAGATTTAGCAATTCTTTTTGGGAAATTAGCTACAATAACATCAATAAGCGTAGGTGATTCACCTCTAAAGCAGGTTGGAGAACGAATAACATTACACATATCAAACTTATCTATGAAATTGACAAAATAATTCTTTTCCTTGTCTTTTAGTAGGTTTACATTTAGATTGCCTAGAAGAAAGAAAGTTCTGTTTTCTTGTTCAAGAGCACCAGTGATGTAATTCATGGCATCGCATAAATGGTCAGTATTGACAGAAGGGGGTCGGTAAACTATAGCAACTATCCATTTCTCTCTTTTTACACGAACTTAAATAAATAAAACGGGAGTTGGCAGAAGCAAAAATCAAACTGAATTTTTTTTTTTTTTTTTTTTTTTTTTTGGCAAAAGTTGGGAGTCAGGGTGTCTTTACAAGATATAATCATTTTACTAAGTATTTCAGATTTCCCTTTTTCAAATCAGTGCTTCAATTTTCTATTTTAGCTTACTTGTTCTAAAATCAAGCTCCGAAAATGATGGGGTAGTACACTCGTTTAGTCGTTTCAAGAGAGATCTATATATTGAACTCTCTTGTACGTTTCAGCGTTCCGTTCATCAGCTTCGTAAAATGACTGAACCATTGATTTCTTACCTGTCTTGCTAAATATCATGACCTTTGTCATGTTCACTTTAACGCTGAAATCCGAAGTTTTATAGTAAGTGCTTCACTTACTAAGGCAGTGTGATAACATAGATAAGTCATTTACGAATAAATGGAATAAAGTTGTGGACTCAAAATGAATCCTAGATGAACGCGTCTTTGGAATGTAATATTGATGGATAGACCCGACTTAAACTTGATTCTAATTTTTGATTCATTGTACGTATCTTTGGTTCTAAACATATAACATGCTCCAAGAAATAAACATATTTTGTTCACAAAATATGTTTATTTCTTGCATAGCATTAATTTACTTCACTGGAAGAGCTACGTCCTGTCTGACTATGCACTGCCCAGTAGAGAAATCCATACATAAACGGGTCCTTCTTTCAGAACTACTGCAGGCAGTGACAACTGTGCTGGTAATTTTGGCCAGGGTTCACCTGGATAAAATCCATGTTCTGACCACAGGAAGTACCATCCTTAGAACCAACACTGCAGACAAATTTGTAGTTTTACTGTCCACTGGTAAATTCTATTGCCAGGTCAGGTCTATAGAACGCGAAGAAAAGAGGCCTCATGTACTCTGTGGTTCTACGTATTGTGCCATAATGAAATACAGCTTGAAAGCTTTACAAGGGAGGGCAATAACTAGAAAAGAAGATTAGCTACAAAGCAAACCTGTCTGTGTGCCTTCAAAAGTTGTAAATACGACCAGATAAAAATTCCAAAGGTTCAAATGATCTTGACCGGTGACCTCTAGAGATTACATGTAAATTAAAAAAAGTGCAGTGTTGCAATTACTACAATTTTAGCCCGACATGACTGAAATTGGATGAAAATTACCAAGTTATGGCTGGACGAAAATTTCAAAAGTCCAAATGACCTTGACCTTTGACCTTTACAGGTCACATGTAACTTACAAAAATGTACAGATTTACAATATCTACAATTTAAGCGTAACATGAACGGAATGAGATGAAAATTGACCAAGTCATGGCTGCACGAAAATTTCAAAGGACCAAAAAACCTTGAACTTTGACTTTTAGAGGTCACAGGTGAATTACAAAAATGTGCAGTGTTGCAATACCCATACATACTGTCCAACATGATTAAAATTGGATGAAAATTGACCAAGTTATAGCTAGATGAAACTTTCAAAGGTCCAAATGACATTGGCCTTTGACCTTTAGAGGTTACATCCTAATAACAAAAATATGCAGTGTTGCAATACCTACAATTTGAGTACAACATTATTAAAACTGGATGGGAATGGACCAAGTTATGGCTGGATGAAACTTTCGAAAGGCCCAAATGACCTTGACCTTTGACCTGTAGAGGTCACATGTAAATTACAAAATTTTATCTACATTTTAAGCCTAGCATGAACCAAATCAGATTTAAAAAATTAATAAACAAGTTATGGCCAGATGAATCATTCAAAGCTCCAAATCACCTTAACCTTTTACCTTTAGAGGTTACATGTTAATTTAAAAAATATGCAGTGTTGCAATACCTACAATTTGGGTCCAAGATGGTAAAATTGGGAAAAAATTGAGACAGTTATGGCTAGATGAAGATTTCAAAGGCCCAAATAACTTTGACCTTTGACCTTTAGAAGTTACGTGTAAATTACAAAAATGTGCACTGTTGCAATACCTACAATTTGGGTCCAATACGGTCGAAATCGGATGAAAATTGAGAGAGTTATGGCTGGATGAAAATTTCAAAGGTCTAAATGACCTTGACTTTTGACCTGTAGAGGTCACATGTAAGTTACAAAAACGTGCAGTGTTACAAACCTATAAATTGAAGTTGAATTGTTTACCTGCACCCATAATAGTTTGGAGATATTCAAGATTAACAAATTCAAATGCCTCTAATTTTCATAATCTTCAACATATTTTCTCCTCTTTACTAAAAGGCACAAATTCATGTACAGACCTATAAACATGCCAAGTTTGAAGTTTCTGACTGTAAAAGTGTTCGAGAAAATTGGTGAACAAAATTTGATAGTATAGAAGAAAGAGATAAAGATCTCTGGGAAAAACAATGTCTGCGTTGGCACACAGACATAAAACACACACACAAGCACAAAAATACCAAAAACAAAAACACCCCCCCAAACAACACACACACGAAACAAAACAAAACAAAACACACACACAACCCCCACCCACCGACCCCTCAAATAAACAAGCAACCCTTCTCATATCCCCTCTGATACACTGTATAAAACATTTGAATTCTTAATATTGAAATGAATTGGCTGACTCAAATGTAGACTCCCCAGGCCGCCACGAGATTTTGACGGCGCCCCGTCGGGAGGGGGGAGGGGGCACATACTCAAGATCAGGGTAGGTGTGTGCCTCGGACATTTTTATACAATACCCTATCTCAATCCTACACCAGATGTAAAAAGGTACCCTTTCTTAATCCTGTAATGTGTTGAGTGGAGTGCTGCATTGGTGCATCCTAATTGTTACCCCTATCCTAATCCAGGTGTGTACATTTTGGGTGTCTTTTCTTTTCCTGGGAGTAATGAAAACAGGGCCTTTCCCCCGGCACATACCCAGTACAATCCTACATGGAAGTACCCCCCCCCCCTTCCCCGTCCGCAAACGGGTCCCAGAAAAAGCCCGCTATGGAAACAACACAGTTGTAAGCATCTACCAAAATAAGAAGAAATTTTAAAAGTTGCATTCTTTTTCAAAATGACTTGTACATTGCCTAAAGCAAGGGATAAATCGACAGTCCGAGCACGAGCTGATGACAAATCTTTACGCAAGGGAAGTGAGAGCCACCCACAAAAATATCCATTTACACATTTTTACTTCCGTAAAAGTTTCTCTCGGTTGCATGTTTTTCACATTTTTTGCTTCTGTAAAAGTTTCTCCCGTCTACATGGCCATCTATAACGGGTGTATTGTTTACATTTTTATGAGAAATAAATAATTGCGCGTGTGTCTGAAATTTTCTGTTTTAAATACATCAAATATTTGTAAAGCAAAATAATCACAATTCTTATTATTATCATTATCATTATCGTTGAGGTTGAAGCGGGAGGATGCATAGAGGCTACTCTAAATAGAGGAAGACAACTCCATATAGGGTGTTATTGTATCAATGTATTGATCTGGATGTAGAATAATTATTTGTTACATTTTAATAGAGGTTATGGGTTCAACGCGAAATGTCATAATGAGCAACAGTTTGACATGAATAGTGTCACCGCACATGTGTAAATATAAATACCTTCCCGGATAATATTGTCAACTTGAATATGTGCCCACAGGTGGCCCGGATGAGCATACGGTTGGTGAAGCCATTTAATCGTTCACCGTGGGCACATACATTGATTGGATGCTCACGCTCCAGTCGTAAAACCTGTTCTTCAGTCTACAAACAGGGCTTTCAATACGTTCCGTATCAACAGAACCAAATAGTAGAACATACGATGGACAGTTAGTGACAGCCATTGGAGATCATCGGATGCAACCCCCTGCAGCGCCAGCACAGTCGGTGCCGTATATGCGCTGATGAGTTCCATTATATCCTGCAACGTGCCTGCCCGGTCTTCAGTGCCCCTGCCGGGTTTTATTCTTCAAGAAACTGACATGAACGGCATGACCGATGGGAAACGCCAAGAGTCGGCCAAGTCGCAAGAAAAAGTAAAATTGAACGTTGGAGGCACAATATTTGTTACATATAAACGGACGCTAGTGGATGCTGCCGGAACCAGACTGGCTTCCATTAGGGAAGAGGATGAGAATTTTGATGCAGGGACAGGGGAGTATTTCTTTGATCGCAATCCGGTAGCGTTCGCTCACGTTCTAGAATGGTACCGTACGGGGGAGCTGCATTTCCCACATGGGATGTGTCATTGTACCCTGAGACGGGAGCTTGCATTCTGGGGTGTGAAGATGAATGAACTGGCGACCTGTTGCTGGATCCGCCTTAAAGAGTACGAGGAGGAGCAGAAAGCTCTAGAGAAAATCACCAGGGCCTATGAGGCCAGAAAACCTCAGTGCGACAAGATTTCGGACATCAGCCACAAGAATGTGTACAGCAGAGTGAAGCATAAGATTTGGCTCATTATGGAAGATCATGGATGTTCTATTACGTCCAAGGTAGGGAAGTGAAATCGATCCTTACTGCGCTGTTTTATATGATACAAAACTTAGTTTAAACCCATTTTATGAAACGCTGAACTGGAGACAAAACTTTCGAAATATGAAACTAAGAAATCAAATTAAAATGTCCCGGCCAATAATTCACCAGGGTGCTCTGGTCATTTGGCAGCCAAAGCAAGCAGGATAGAACTGTTTATATTTCCTCGCGTTCCTTAGTCTCCAAAATGAAGACCAATGCAGCTTGTTAGCTTCTTGGATCTATATCGAAGATCTAAATTTTTCAAATTCAATTTTGCCATAGGGTAAATAAAATAACCGTCAGATGTAAATTTTACAAATAGAAATTTTGCAAAATAATCAAATCGATTGATACATGACAGATAAACCTGACTGAAAGAATCCAGTTACGCGATAGTGATTCTCCATTTACGACCCGGTCTGTGCATGTAAATTGAAACCCATCTCACACGATTTGTGGCAATTTGTACCAACGATATCGCACGACAGTCACGCAGAGAGTTTTGAATATTTTTGAAACCCTTCAACATAATGTGGTGTGACTACCTTGTGGCTTGACGTTTCGCACAAACTCTCATGTTGCGATTAATACTTGCGATTGTCCAGCGCAGGTCGCGGGCTAGAATGCATTTTTTTTTTTTTTTTTTTTTTAAATTTCGGGAGGGGCGAGTCTACTGGCTTCTTTTGATTATTACACCCCGCCACAATAGAGCGCCAACATCACTTTCAGAATAGCGATACTGAGTCTGTCTGTACAGGCAAGGCAGAGTCCTATACCCTCAAATTTCGGATAACTGTTGTCCTTTATTTTCGAGTTTGAAATGATGTGTGATGTGTTGACCGAAAAAATGATGAATTTTGAAATATCGTTACGTATCATTGCAGAGATAAGATTACAGTCAAAGGTTTTAATGCAAACTCGACAAATTACAGCTCTACAGCCTTAAAAATGAGCACATCACAAGAACAAATACTTGTATAAATATAGACAAGTGCAATGTAAATATTGAAGCTGATGCTCCGTCACAAGTCGGCAGTACCGTTTGTCATAATTATTTTCCTCCAGCAAAAGTACATTTTATAGGTGTAGACAATTATGCCCCTATTTTATCTGATTTATGTCAGAAAAAAATGTGCAGGGCCCTGATAAAAAATACACGGTGTGTGTATGTGTGTGTGTGTCATATATGACAATTTACACAGTCTAAAACAAATAATGACATCTCATGACAATTTGGCTCTTGAATCTAGGTGTAAACATATTTTATTTTAAATGCAATCGGTCAATAGGCAATGCCTATAAATTAGACCTCTTGTACAAATATTGACGATACAAACAACTATGGTTGAACTGCTATATGATAGATGGCACACACAGTACATTGCAGATGGAAGAAAAAGAACGAAAAAGAGAAACTCTGGACTATTGAGCGAGTATGTGTTAATTTCAACTATCCATAGCTAGGTTTGACGAATGGAATTCTGTATCCGCTTCTGTTTTTTTACGTTACATTTCACACAGTTTTGCAGAACATGACTTAATCTTTAAAGCTATCAGTTTATTTTATGTAACTGTGAACTGATCAAATAATTTTGTAATTAGCGCTCTTATTTCCACCTGTAATTCCGTATAATGACGTGATTAGGTTAAATGTTGTTAAAGATGCAATTTCAGTTTGAAGTCTGTCCTTTTGTGTTGCATATTTGCAACACTGGAAAACATATATAATGAAAATAATCCTCAACAAACATCGCAGGAACAAAGTAGTGACACTATCAAGTCCATTTCGTTTGAGTTCAACGAATGTTTGTCGTTCTTTCTCATTCTGGCGTGGATTAGAGCTACAACGAAAAAACAACAAACAAAAACAAAAAATAACCAAAACAAAAAAAAAACAAAAAAACAAAAAAAACCAAAAAAACAAAACCAACAAAAAAAAAAAAAAAAAAAACCAAAAAACAAAACAAAACGAAACAAAAACAAAAACAAAAACAAAAACAAAAACAAAAACAGAAACAGAAACAGAAACAGAAACAGAAACAGAAACAGAAACAGAAACAAAACAAAACAAAAACAAAACAAAAAAACTTTGTTCCGTTTATGGTTGATTTTGTTCAATTTTCTTTTAATGTCAATAACGTATTCAGAATTTTATGTTCTTCTTGAAAGAAGAAGATTCCGATTCCATTCAAGGATATTAGATGGGAAGAAAGAATGATATTATAATGTATGTTTCTCTGAGCAAAAGGAGGTTTAATAGTCTGTCTTGATCTTGAATTATATGCTTTTTTCTTTCATTGGTTGCCTGGGGAACTAGATTGTGCAGAATCTTGAATGTTCTATGTGTTCGCAATTTCGTTTTAAATACATGACCATCACGTACAAAGCTTTCTTATAAAAATACGAACATACAGAAAAACAAATTAACAAACGAACAGAAGAAAAAAAGCCATAAAACAGCTCACCATCTCTGCGAGATAGTTAATACTAAGAAGCTCCATTTCCATGGCCGAGTCTTAATAAATTATGAGCTATAGAAAGAAATCATTCTCAAACAGTGTCAACTCTCGTCTCACAGATGAATGGTATAACGAATGAAATAAATCTTTGGCCGACAACTGTAATTCTCTCAGTGTACCCTTACTCTTATGTCTCGTTCAAAACATTGTCTTTTACAATGATAGCATTGAAACACCATTTTGTTCACGTTCCTTAGCTCAACAAAAAAGCACAGCACATGCTAAACCGTAACATTTAAATAGCACACACTGAACCATGACATTTATATAGGCCACACTAAACCGTAACATTTTACAGCACATACTAATCCGTAACATTTATATAGCACACACTAAACGTAAAATGTATAGCACACACACACACACACACTAAACTGTAACATTTATATAGAACACATTAAACCGTGACATACATATAGCACACTCTAAACCGTAACATTTACATAGTACACACTAAACTGTAACATTTATGTAGCAGACACTAAACCGTAACATTTATATAGTACACACTAAATTGTACCATTTATATAGCACACACTAACCTGAAACATTTATATAGCACACACTATACCGTAACATATATATAGCATACACTAAACCGTAATATTTATATAGGATGTACTAAACCATAACATTTATATAGTACATACTAAGCAATAACACTTAAAAAGCACACACTAAAAAGTAACATTTATATAGTATACACTAAACCGTAACATTTATATAGTACATAATAAGCAATAACACTTGTAAAGCACACACTAAAACGTAACATTTATACAGCATTTACTAAACCGTAACATTTATATAGCACAAACTAAACCATAACATTTATATAGCACACACAAAACCGTCACATTTATATATCACACACCAAACCGTAACATTTATATAACACATACTTCACCGTAACATCTATATCGCACACATTAAACCGTAACATTTATGTAGCACATACTAAACTGCAAGATATATATGGCGCATGTTGTGAAATGTTCAACCATCTTAAATTATTGACTTTGGGAAACCTTCACAAACACCATCTGTTCTAATTGATGCTGCAAACTGATCAATGCTTAGCTTCCGTCTTACTTCAACGTACTCAGCCGAGATGCCAATCTGCACATAGCCTAGACTTGCACAAGTCCCTGGTGCATGTCCCTATTTTCCCATCCCGCGGTCCCACCCAGAAGTGCGTTACAATTTCCCCTCCACAAAGTTAACTGTATAATATTATGCCAACTACAGGGTGTTATTAAGTAGGTCCCACTGTTATCATTCTTCTTTTTTTTTTTAACTGGTCGACACTGCCGCCGTGCACAGTAGCAGCTATTGAGTCATGGTCAGTTCTAATCCCATTATCATTGTGATAAGACTTAAGTGGAAAGTGGTCGTCGATGAATGCATGGCTAGTCACTGGCCACTCAAGCGAGACAAAGCTGACCGTCTCCCTCCGGCTGCCGACACTCCGCCTGACTCGGGCAGTGCAATTAATACTTCATTACACAGTAGCTCAATTAACAGCTTCTGAAGAGGGGTGCGTTATGACCGCTCGCATGTCTGTGTGATAAGAAACACAGTGCAGACCGCCCGGCGCTAATCATCTGGAGTCCGTGTTATCTGGTTATAGACACGTTCCACGCCAATTAGCTAGGTTTGAGGGCCTACCTGTATGGTAACCGAATAACGCTTCGACGTGTGTTTACTTGAAAAATTTATTTTTGCAATTAATTTTATTTTGAATAAAATACGGAAGACAGTCCAGTGAGACTTGAGCAAGTCTACACATAGCCAGGAGTACACCCAAAATGTAAGTGTAGGTACTAGGTATGCGCTTCTAAAATCGTTAAGCAACACCATACTCTAATTCGGGACAAGACAGAAAATACCCTGCCCGTTCCTTACATAATCCATTATGACCACTGGTAATGGGTATATTGTTACTGGTTCTTTCGGTTTTCGCACACACACACACACAAAGACCACAAGGTATTTACATGAATGAAATATTTATTGGTAAATATTAACGAAGTAAACCATTTTAATGGTTTGCATGACAGCGATGGCTGCAGGATCTGAGCATAGGTGCCAGTCCCCAGAACACATTTAATTACAGTTCCAATCTATGTTATGGATTTGACATTGCAGCATATGTTGCAATATTTGCACGCAAATCTCTATATCAATATGAAAGGGTACACTTTTTTTGTCAAATAAAATGTTCTGGTTTTCATATGAACATATGCATGGAGATTTTTTTATTTTTTAAGTAATTTAAATCATATGGCAGCAATGCAGAATTCTTCTAAACGCAGTAAAGTTAACATATTTTGGCTGATCACATGACAACGTTGTCAAAGGTGTTTGAAAGGAGCTTGTTGCAATAGATATACAGTACTTGCGGTGTACTTTTGCTAATTAAGTAGACTTCATAATGTTTTTATTCTGTTCACTTTCTCTCTCTCTCTCTCTCTGATCAAGACTAACACCAAAGGGGCCTCCTCCTCCTCCTCCTCCTCCTCCTCCTCCCTTTTAACATGTGTGCAACAATTAAAAGGCAAAAGAGATTATTCTAAAAGCTGCACTGGGAGATCGGCTTCCTGCGTGCTTCACTACTAGTATCACAAACCAGTCATCACCCTCCTCGGGGCATCAACACCAACACACTGATTTGCAACTGCGGCACTAATTTCCAGGTTTCATTCATTTGTTTCCCTGCAGATCACACGGGCCTCCAGATGTACACACTGGAGTACTAATGATTATTTGAGTTGTCCAAATAGTTGTCACCCTAGCATTGTAGACTATTTTGCAGAAGGGATATTTAAAAAAAAAAAAGAAACCATCAGAGCAGAGTTGTGAAAACAATTGCGGTATCTTTTCGTAGACTTTTCGTAGCCCTGAAACGTGTCACCCTAAAGTTGGTGTGTGGTTGTCTTAGAAAAAATGACGAAAATGTTAACAATCTATACAAAGGATCCTTATACCTTATGATAGCTAATTTGTACGCATGGCAATTTTGTTCCTTGCACTTTAAGATGGTCCTTTTGGGCGGAGAACACAACAAACCTGTTATTGAAGCCCCACTTCAGTTTTTATTGGAACATCCATTACAGACCTACAAAACTTACCCTCAGGTTTTGGAGGTTGTAAACGTACCATGTTGAAATTTGTCTACTCAGTATAATTCCAATATTAAAACATATCTATTGCAGATGCTGTCAGCTGTGTGTTTTAATTGACAAAGATATGTACGTTTGAACTTTTCAAATGTATTTCTGTCTGTTATGCTTTGGACATGTTTTACATTTGTAGTTGTTCTCACTGGCATATAATTATTACGCTTATCGCCTTATGTTCACTATTATTAGCTGTGCATCCATCGATAAAAATATATGAGGTGGAATTTAATGACAAATAAACGGAGGCGAAATGACTTTAATGGGAAAAGCTGAGAAAATACAAGTGACTAGGCACCCCTGTTCAATAAAGTCACGTGACATCTGAGCAACCTTACAGTGCATGCAGTGGATGTAATTGTTAGGATTTATTGATTTAGTGCAGAGAATTGCAATATGATTCACGAAATTATAAAAGTTAGTGACAAACACATGACGAAATTGAAACACTTTCACAATAAAGAAGACAAAATTGGATGAGAAATTAGTAAATTCAAATTTGATATATGCAAACGATATGTGCCTTTTACACTCTGTGGAACAGGATTGCAGAAAATCGTTGATAGATATGTGGGAGTAACCGAGATGATTAAAAATGATAATGACCCTCCAGATTCGGTGAAATACAGATACAGGAATAGTGAGACAAAATATTACAGTTACGTGATAATATTAATGTATATAAGGCCAGCAGGATATAACCTAGACATTGCCCATAACCAGAAGACTGTGTGTGTGTATGTATGTGCATTCAACCCAAAATGTGTGCATTGATATAAATAAATAGGTTGTATTTTGATTGGCAAGTTGTTGATAATGTAACTAGTTATAAACGATAACGTTGTCTGATGATGAAGATACACAGGGACACATCAGTTCTATGGTTAGCAGAGCTTGTATGCTGGTTAGAAAGTTGAGTGCCTGTTCTGGTGAAACAGTTGTTCGGTACTTATCTAAGTTACTTACACTGTTGCTGATCATGGGCCAGCGTGTCATCACTAAAGACGATACGCGTTATACACGTTTGGAAGTGCTTGAGAGCAACTTGTGAGGGAACGAATATGCAATTTTGAAGAATTTGTAAGAAAAATAATTCAAAAGTATAAAATACCAATTAATACAGTACTATGGGTGATATATAGATCACACTAGTAGTCTGTTTGGTTTTCAGCTCAGCTGAGCTTTTGTGAGGGTCCCTCGTCCCTCGTCCGTCCGTGCACAATTCACATTTTTTATTTCTTCTCCAAAACCGTCAGCCAGATCCACTTTAAACTTGGTGGGGATGTGCCTTGGGTGGGTCTGTATCAATTTTGTTCAAATTTTCACGGTCCAGTGATTTTTTTTGGATTTTTAATGATTTTTTGGGGTTCATTTTTGGGGGAAATCTTAAAAAATCTTCTTCTCCGTAACAGCACAGCCCATTACTTTGAAATTGTATAGGGACACTTCTGGGCACCCCCAGACCTTAAATTGTTCAACAGATGGCGCTGCTATATATATATGAAGCAAAGTAAAGGATTACTTGGCCCATAAAAGGAAAAAAGATTTAATCAGAAGAAATATTAGACTGTCCAAGTTTTTGAATTTCTGTTGTGTTGTTCTGATACCCTGTTTTTTGTTTGTTGTTGTTGTTTTTTTTGGGGGGGGTGAAGGTGGAGGGAGAGGTTGTTATTTTTTACATATTGAACGATTGTATTTGGCTTGTGTCTCACTGGCCTCACGTAAGGCATATACAATTTATACACAATATATCAAATATATACATATATGAAATAAAAATACTGAGGTGACATGAAATATGAAGGATTTGAATACCTGTTATGCTGCTGGTAGTTTGTGTGAGCTCCTTATAGGATGACAGGCACTCATCAATAAGTGTGACCCCCAACGGGAACCACACTTATAGATGAGTGCCTGGGGACTCCCCATACATTATTCACTTCTCTGCCCAGGTACCTTTCCAGTTCAGGGAGACGTGCGCGCAACGTGTGCTCACCTCACTAGACTCGAAACATCGAGGCACAAATAATTTACGGCTTTGACTATATTTGCACCGGAGACTACTAAATGAGTAGACAAACGAGATGCTTTTTATAAATATGTTTTAATAAAATTCTTAAAAAATACAATTCATTTTAAACTCGATTACTAAAATTTGGTACGCAAAAAACTGTTAAAATTGAAAAGCACAATGAGCTTCGTGAGCTTGACATTCACAGTTACACCGATTCGTCATGTGGGCCCGTCGAATGCCTAGATTGGGCTTATTTCATGACCCTTCACAAAAAGGTGACTTGTCGGTAAATAACAGTAACTTTGCTGGCAAATAGGAACCTATTGGCAATTAAGCAGATTAAATTTATGTACTGGGTGACGAATTACCAGCAGCCTTGCAAATTCTGTAACGTTACAAGTGTGGTTTTGTTCAATCATGTCCTTTTTGACAGGCTCCGTTTCGATCAGTATGAATTGCATAATGTATTGTTTACGTTTAAAAAAAACAACAACTTGTCACATAAACGTCCCTGTAGACGTACAGGGAACAAAAAGCTTATTGGATCAGTTGCCCACCGCTCAGTATTATTAAAATCTTTTGATTATTATGAGTTGCATAATGTATTGTTTACGTTTAAAAAAAACAACAACTTGCAACAACAAGAAGAGAAATGCGAAGACAAAAAAATTACATCATTGGTCAGTAAATTCATAGATCTACTGTTGATATTAGAAGCCCCAAATGGAAACGATTTATAATATACGACTTCTTACGGGAAGTGTAGTGATATATACCCGCTTTAGTTCAACATTTCATGTTTAAAAGACAGGCCTATGAGTAAGGACCTAGTCCACCCTATAGTAACAAAGGGGAAGGGTGTGGGAATATGCATGGGCCTGTATACGAGTTTGCACTTAGCTATTATATGTTTATGAATTTGTGTGTGTTGTGTCATTGTATTACATTGTGTTGTCTTCGGCAAAAGGCCTCATGTAATGTTGAAAAACGGCCAATAAAGACCATAACTATCATTCGTAAAACATTCATGATGATGTGTACACTTTAGAACTCAAAATCTTATCGCATGGAACATATGAAACCAGACTGATTGGTTTCTTTGCTAGGTCAATTTTATTGGAATTGGAAAAATAAAATGCTAAACGTCTCTGAGAGACGAATACCAATTATTTGGCTTCGAAAAAAATGTGGGAAAATGTCGGTTCGCTCACAGACGACTTTCCTACCAAAATATTCATAAAGAGGGCAAAAATATCCGTTAGGAAAATTTCGAACGAAGAATATTTAGAAGTGATCCAAGATAGAGAAAGAAGAAATATTACACATTTCAGAATCAGTTCACACAACTTCAAAATAGAAACCGGAAGACATAGGAGGCCGCAAAAGTACCATCAGAAGAAAGATTATGTGAAACTTGTAATGTTATTGAGGACAAAATTAATTAAGTTATAGCATGCAGATATTTTGAAAATGAAAGAAAAAGTCTTTATTTTTATCTTGCTGATGTTTTCCCTTTCTTCTCAAATATGGACGACACTGAAAAATTCACATTTATCATGAAACTTAAAGATTATGAAAAATATCTACAGCACAAGGATTTTTCATGAAAATAATATAGAAAAAGACATTTTGATATTTTGTTTACACTACCGCCAATGCTATTTGTGATGTTACCTATATGTGTGTCTCGTTACTTTGTACTGAAGATCACAATACCACACAAGACCGGAACAGCGAGGGTCAGCTATCTTTACTCCTGAATATAGTGTTTTTGCCTGTTCTTTTGTTTTGATTGCCCACATTACTAAGTGGCATTGGTTTCGTGAATGTAACTGAAGCCTGACAAGCAGCAATGGGAATAGATTTTAGGCGGCACAGAACATCTACTCTGCATTTTCTTCATTTCTTCTCTACACGGCCTCTGAGATATCCCCCCCCCCCAAACATAGCAGAAACTTATGTACCATCAGAATCTGACTGATAGGATTAGAAACCAGATCCAGACCCTCCACAAAATTTTGTTCAAGACAGGAAAGATATTCACAATTTGTTTTCAGTTCCAGTTATCTCTGCCGAACAAGATGAGGAAATGTTGAAAAGTCAAGACGGAAGGAAAGCAGTAGGTCCTGACGGAATTGGGGGAAGGTTATTTAAGATAGCTTGGTGTGAAATAAGTGGCCCCATTGTAAAAATACTGAATGCTAGTTTCAAAAATGGTATCTGTCCAACACTATGGAAAAAGGGTAAAGTTCTCCCTCTAAACAAGTCAAAAGATCGAGCCATTTGGGCCAAATAAAGACCCATCACCATTCTCAACACACTTAGCAAACTAGCTGAGAGCCACGTGAACACACACCTTCATAATTTCCTGAAAACAAGAAGCCTCTTGTATAGCCTGCAATCTGGATTTCGTGCCTTACATATTTGTGAAACTGCTCTTCTCTAATTAACCTCTGACTGGTTCAAAGGTATATGATGGTGAAGTCACTGTGTGATATTACTATACCTTCGTAAGGCGTTAGACCTGGTCGACCACAATTTACTCCTTCAAAAACTAGAAATATATGGTTGCAGTGAATCCAGTATTAAATGGTTTACTTCTTTCATAAAGAGGGAAACGCAATATGTAAAATTTAAGACTTCTACTATAGATCAAAAGGAAGTAAAAGTTGGCGTCTCCCAGGTGTCCATCTTGGGTCCAAAAACGTTTCTTTTGTTTGTAAATGATATACACTTACACACTTTCCATTCCAGTGTGGCGATGTATGCAGACGATAATCCCTTCATGTCTCCGGTAAAACCGTGGGTGAAATTGAAGACAATCTGTTTAGCGTTAAACCCGGAGAAGTGCTTCGATCTTGTGTGGCATGATGGCCTAATGTGATCTAATGTTTCAGCTTACTGATATCTTGCCCCCGAGACAATGGCTCTTATTATATAGATCGGTTTATTATTTTTTTAATTTCTATTTTTTTGTTTGTTGTTTTTTTTTGCTTGTTTTTTGTTTGTTTGTTTGTTTTTTGTTTTTGTTTGTTTGTTTGTTTTTTTTTGGGGGGGGGTAGCTCATGTGCTAATGGTCAAATGGAATGGGACTTTTAGTTACCCATTTAGGAAATAGAGAAGAGTAAGACAGGCTAGTGTACTCTCATCCTCTCTCTTCAATATCTTTATAAACAATCAGCTGAACCTTGCATCTGAAGTAAAAAATAGTGGTGTTCCTATCGGGAATGATGCCTAAGCAGATGATGTTACCCGGGGAAACTGGACAATGACAGGCCTTGAAGCTTTTCAACAGACATCTTTAAATTGTATGCAGATAAACGGAAGTTTAACTTTAATGTAAAGAAATCTAAATGTCTCTTTTTCGGTAATCATAACTTTATTTCAGATATGAATTGGTCATTAGGCGATACAGCACTAGAGACGGTTGACTGCCTTGATGTGCTTGGTGTTAAATTCTGCAGAGCTAATTCTCTCAAAGAGCACGTTGAAGTACAACTGGGTGCATGTCGCAGAAGCGGCTATAGTCTCAGCAATGCAGGATTATCCTCTCCTGGCCTAGCTATGAATGTTAACCCTTTCAGTGCCAAATATTGGACTGAGTCAACAGCTTTCTCGGAATGAATTGGGCGCAAAAATGCGCGCCGAGAAAAGCTGTTGACCTGGGGTACTAGTATTCTCTCTGGAACTATAGGCATACTGGTACTTCAATGAAAGATTACGAGGAATATGAATCTGGGATCCTAATGATCATTCAGACTTGTCTGACTTAAGTAGATCAACTTTAGACGTTATTGGCACTGAAAGAGTGAAATCATATTTATGGAATACCGTGTGTGTCCCTGTTCTCACGTATGGGCGGAATACTTTGAGTTTGTAATAAAGCGGATAGAGTCCCAACAGTGGACAGTGGTTAAACAATTTTTAGGCACAGGGAAGCGTTCGCATCACAGTAATCTCTTGGCAGCATTACGTGTTTTTACTATCAAAAGGATCATTGATAGAAATGTGCTATCATTGTACCAACGTGTTTTTAAGGTCGTATCTCACTTAAAAAGTGTACTTTGCCATCAAATTCCACAACATGTTACAGAGGGACACCTAGACAAAGGCAATCTGACTGAAAGGATTGTTTGCCTCGAGCTTCACAGTCATCGGGGATGCACATGGTACACGAACAGTCGGGGGTCATTGATAATCGTAGATATCTTACTGCCCAGGACAATTTTTTTGAAAGCCTGCTCCACTGTACAGCTGCAGGGAGTGTAGGCCTGGCTGCCCGGGATGCTCTGGCGTCTCATGGGCCCACTTTGGTGGGACGATGGGGATAAATCTTGTTTTAATTTATACTCATAATGTTAATTTGAATTTGAATGGCATCTTCCTAGTCCTGAAATGGAATACTGTTTCTTAACTTCGTACCTGCTGTTAATATTGTTATATTGATTGAATTTTGCTGCCACTTTATTATTATTTGTCATGTATATGTATATTTGTTTTAGCTCGAATGTTTTACACACCGGAGTATGTATTGTAAGCACTTGATGCTTCTCTATATACCTTGTATAAATGTATTTCAGTTCTTCAATTTTGGAGGACAATAAAATTCAATTCAATAAAGGGATATAAATGGAACTGCCATCAAAACGGTCACTAGTGATAAAATTCTGGAGTGGTGATTGATAACAGGTTGGACTGGTGCTCCCAGATTTATAAAATAATGTACAGAATC
This sequence comes from Hermodice carunculata, assembly GCA_964020975.1. Lineage (NCBI taxonomy): Eukaryota > Metazoa > Annelida > Polychaeta > Eunicida > Amphinomidae > Hermodice > Hermodice carunculata. The sequence continues at coordinate 84,405,080 of OZ026620.1, read as the reverse complement.
CATGGCGTCTCCTGGCGCATAAAACGTTACCTTCCCAGAGACTGTGGAATAACATTTGTCAATGCTTTTATTCTGCCTCATCTAACATCCTGCTCTACTGTCTGGGGATCCCGCACCCGAGTCAATCTCATAGAAAAGCTGCAGAAGAGAGCAGTAAGACTTATTTTTGATCTTGAACTGAGAGACCCAGCTGATGATTACTTCAAACTACTGAACTGGTTACCCCTGGTTAAACCATTTGGTTTAAACATATTTATTTCAAAAAACGATTGGAAAACAGGCACCATGCCTATATAAATTCCTCTTGTGGAATAAAAATGTAAATGTTTACAGTTATTGCTGCTTAAACTATTTGAATTTAGGACAGTGACACTGGTCTATAAATGTTAGAATAAATTAACTCCAAACTATCTATCAGATATCATACAGCGTGTCGTAAACACTCACTCCCGTTTTTCACGTTCCTCTGATAAAGTTAATGTTGCTGTAACAAGACCTTAACTTAGAAAAATTCAAAACAGTTTCCCATATCGTGGACCTTTTCTGTGGAACAACCTAGACTCTAAAATTCAGAAATCATGCTCACTTACTGTATTCAAGAGCCAATATAAATTGAGCTCGCAAAAATAGTATAAGTGCAGTGGACAGTCACAAATTTATACCACGACATTGAACCTACAGTTCTTCAAATTGCATGCTGCAAACGGTTTTCACGTTTTATCAACCTTTTAACCCACATTTTATTTTCATTTTATTATCATTTTATACGTGTACCTGTGTATATTTTATATATTACACTGAGGGCCACTAGAGAGATAAGCATATGCTTACACTGTAGCCCTCTTCAAATAAAGCATCTATCCATCCATCAACCCATCCATCAGTGTCCTTGTATGTTGACATGCACAATATTTTATAAACAAAATGCCATTTGTGTTTTTGTCGAGATTAATAAGGTTCATTCACGCTCAAAGTGTTTAGCGTTGCAACGAGCTTTATGAAAAATGTCGTTATCGTTTCAATTTCGACAAAGCATCCCATCACAATAATTTTTGGACTGTTCAAAAAACGAGGGGTAGCAGGGAGTTTAAAAGGCTAACGGAACAGCATGGTTTCCATAATAGTGATAACACTTCCACACTTCAGAGCTCTGGTCAATTTTGAACTATTATTTGAACTATTGGGGATGTAAGACATAAAAGAGCTATAGAGTATGTATTTACGAAATCTCAAGGAAAAATAATATGAGTTTCGTGATATATATATATATACGGTTGAAAATTCTTGTAACTGCCAATATTTGAACCTGTTGGGCTGCTACAACAGCCATCATCCCTCAAGGGAAGATAAACTAATATAACGACACATGTGTTCGTGGTTTTGGGCCAATATGCCGCTCGCATATTACTTTCCCGCCACAAAGCATGGGTTTGACGCCTGGCGATCATGGGGGACGGCAGGTCACATAACTGTCAGAGATGGACCATATGTTCATTTCTCACAAAACTAGCGTTTTTTTTTTTTTGAGAAGGTTAAGTTCACAAATGCCAAATTGGTATTCATCTAGTACTTCTGGAGCCATACATAAGAAAAAATTTCCGTCCGCCTTTAACAAGTATTCTATATTTCCAAAATATTAGTAATATTGTGCTTGTCCACACGGGTACCGACCCGTATCTCGTCATATCTCGCCAAGCGAGACTATACAATCAGGTATGCAGCTGTGACGGGAAATTAATACGCATGTATCGTATTGGTTGCACCCCATGGGGCTTGGGTATATATAATAAAATATTTGTGCCGGGTATCTATCTTTGTGGGATCCTTGGAGTAGTGCATGGTATGAATCATTGGCCGGAGCAGGTTGCCGTCTTCTTATGAACCCCACTGTGAGTAAATCACATGCCCTATAAGAATTTAATTGGTAACAGCCTGACACAAACTGAGGTATAGTTGTTAGCAGGTAAGTAGTTTTGCCCCTTTAAAGATATTATGTTTACGCTGGATTAACATAGATCGCTGAGGGAAAAGATGTAAAAGACATCAAGCCAATGCCAAGGTAAATCACAGTAACAGCTGCCAAGGGAAAATATCCCCGCGGTAGTCAGCTGCCATGGGACGGTGTTCCCGCGGTAGCAATCGTTGTGATATAACATAGATGGTTGAGGGAAAAGATGTAAAAGACATCAAGCCAATGCCAAGGTAAATCACAGTAACAGCTGCCAAGGGAAAATATCCCCGCGGTAGTCAGCTACCAAGGGACGATGTTCCAGCGGTAACAATCGTTGTGATATACCTGAGGCAAGATGTGATATCTATTTTAGCCTTCATATACCAACAACAGACGTAAATGGATCAGCTCCTGTGACAAGGGACTTGTGAAGATAGCGACACACTGCAGGCAGGAGCGGCTTTCTGCGTCAGAAGTCACGGGAAACTGCCTGTAGTGAAGTACTTTGTTATTCTTTCCGATACAAACACCAACGCCTACGAGTTGTGTCTGCTCTTTAAAGGGGAGGCCCTTCAAACTACGCTGTTTGTAAGTGATTTTAGGAGACTAACATTCATCCGTACTTTGTTCAAAAAACCGCACCGAGATATAATTTCTAACAGCCGATGCACTCCTTCCGAAATAGTTACCCACTTCATGCACCAGGATACAGTTCGACCAACAAAAGGAAAAGGGTCCATCAGTTTCAACTAATCCCATGGTGTAATGGTCAAGACAGGTTGCTACCAGGCTATCATGCACAGCACCTTCGTTATGGATTATTTTGATACTGGAGTATAATGTGTCGTGAAAGAAAGCTACAGGGACATAAATACATGATGCCAGGCACTCAACTAGCGTGTCCGGGCACAAAGAGCTTCCTCGAGGTATCGCGAACGAAAGTGTACAAATATGCCCGGAGCTGATGAATCCACCTTGGACATGCACCATATACAGATGGATTGACACTCTATCTGTTATACATTTAAAAAATATTAGAGGTACAAAATTAACAATCCCTTTAATTAGAAGAAAGACTGTCCAATGTCCATTAAATGCACGATGCTCAGCGTGAAACAGATCTCTGTTGTCAGGATTATACTCTTAAAATAATTATATAAATGTTGGGATGTCTCTAATTTGCCAAAAATTGAAATACTATAGTTCTTAATCCCATCTTCATAATTAAATGCTCTATGGTCAATAACATATTTTTTTTTGAAATTGGAATCACATCTCCATCATGCTAAAATTTTGAAAATGTTGATGCCTCGACTTATAAATTAAAACGTTCCATTTAAAAAAAAAAGATTTTCTTTTGAAATTGGAATAACATCTCCATCATGCTATAATTTTGAAAATGTTGAAGACCTAAAATGCCTTGACTTACCATAAATTAAAACGTTCCATTTTTTAAAAAAATATTAACCAGATGCACAGTTTTCAACAGTACAAACAAGAAGCTGAGATGGCATCTCTACTACACACACATTTTGACGATAAGCAAAATGTTAAATTTGAAACGCTGCTTATCAGCATAATTTGATTTTTTTTTCAATATTCATCTGATGCAAAATGGTGAATAATGTATTGATATAAGTAAAAATGACGTCTCTATCTTTTACAGTTCCCAACATATTCAATATGCGAATGCTAATGCCCCTCTTGTGCTTAATTTCCATCATATTGACGATTCCGCCGCACTAGGTGCTCAATTTAATCCATAAGGCTACCGCCATGCATGTATTTTAGTTCAGAATGTGGCCCAAAATCCAGGGCTCAGAATAACTAAAGGCAAAATATTGGACCCTGGGGAATATGTATGAATGTATGTATGTTTGTATGTATGTATGTATGTATGTATGTATGTATGTATGTATGTATGTATGTATGTATACAGATGTGGATGGAATGCAATCTTGAGGCTGTAATATTATATATATGTGTGTGTGTGTGTGTGTGTGTGTTACTTCTCATTTCCCTTTCATTGTTTTATTATTCTATACTGTATAACATTCAGTTGTGTCTCCTCTTTCAGATATGGGTGATTATCCTGCTGGCGCTGATTCTCGTGTCTATATTCACACTCTGTTTTGAGACGCACCACATATTTCGAGTCAATTTAACTGACGTTACAACCAATGCAACCAATTCAAGCGGACGCAGTCGAAAAATGCACCGGTTTATGACCACCATGCCACACCCTAGTTTGCAGAGGATAGATCTGGCTACCAACGTTATCTTTACCATGGAGTTGCTCATCAGAATGATCGCTGCTCCATCCAAAGTGCATTTCTGGAAGTGTCCGTTCAATTGGAATGATTGTTTATGTGTTACGGTGCAATGGATGGTCAGTGCCATGTATCTCATCCATGACGCCAGATACCTAAACAAAGCTGTACCCTTGCTGGAAATCCTGGGAATTCTAAAAATTTTCCGCATTTTTCGTATATTCCGATTGGTGAGGCACTATAAGGGACTCCATGTGCTTGTGCTATCCTTAAAGGAAAGCTCTCGTGAACTGATTCTGCTGTTCCTCTTGATGCTATTCGGAATGGTACTTTTCTCTGCTCTGGTTTTCTATGCAGAGATGTACCAGGATGATACGTTTGCCAATATTCCTGTTGGCTTCTGGTGGGCCATCATCACCATGACTACCGTTGGATATGGGGATATATTTCCTAAATCTACCATGGGATACATTGTGGGGTCACTGTGTGCAATTGCTGGCATTTTAGCCACAAGTTTACCCATACCGATAGTTGCTAATAATTTCTATACCTTTTATACGGTTGCAAGAACGAAAGCTTGCCTGGACAAGAGAAAAGAGTATTAATTACAAGTGTATTGCATGGATTTTAGCTACTGAATCTTGATCGCAAGTAATAGTACTGCAGAGTGGTTTTTCTTATGTTTTTCTTGTATGTTTTTTGCATTGTTTTCTTTATACAGAAGAGTATTGACATCTGCAATGAAAATACGCAAAATATGAATATCCGTACCAACAATATCTGTCATTTGACTGCGGTAATTTTCTAGCGTTTTAAAATATGGAAAGTTGTTAATTTGTTTTTCAAATCAGCAAAGGTAGTTTTTGTCCTTTTTGTTGCAACTGTGCGGCAATTTTAAGTTTTTAAACAGCACAAAAGATAATTAATCTTTCAGTGACGGTGTTCAAAATTTATTAGTGAAATCAAAATGCATGAAATTATTGTCTTTTTAGACTTAAACATGGAGGAAAACTACGTGAACTTTACGGAACATATCGTAAAAACTGTAGCGCAAAAAACCCAAAATATTGTTCCCTCGTATAGGATAAAACAGTATGTGGAGCGCCAGAAATTAAAAATGCGGTTAGGCTTCTTAAACATTCTCAAAGGTTTGACAAAGTAAATATATAGCTTACATCCCTTTACAGGATAGAGGAGTCAAGAATAAGTACGGAGACGTATTAAGGGTTGTACAGTAAAGTGGATCATGAGGTTCTATTTGACCCTTTTGAAGCTCTTGCTTGGTATGAGGGTCCTCACACCGTACAACAAGGTCGCATTTCGTTAGCTACAATGTTTTCCCTCGCCAAGGCGGATTTTGTCGATTTGTTGACAAAACAAGGTAAGGGTATCTTCTTTAAAGTGTGACGAATCTCGTGTCTCCTTATGTTGATTATATTTGGCTTATGACACAGTGAAGTCAATTTTGCTTCTGAATGATGCACTGTCTTCTACTACAACAAATACATCAACGTATGGGGGGGGGGGTGTGTGTCCCTGGGTGCCCGGACCCCCCTCCCCCGCTTCACCTTGGGTTTCCTTCATATGCGGATTAATCACAAACTGACTCAAATTAACAATTTTTCTCAGCCTTATGGTACCAGAAAGCAATTAGATGCAATTTTCGTTTGAATGGCTTAACGTGAGACTTTCATGCGTATAGCCAATGTCCCTTCCCTGATACCACGGGCAGTTGTGCTCGCTAACTCCGCCCTCACAGGACGAGATTGACCAAAGTAAGAATTCATGAGGCCTATCCGTAGGCGTTGCCTCCTGCAGGAAACTCTCATCACAACGAATCACGTGTGATTAAGGTGATGCTTCATCAAGTTGCAATGCATCTTGTTCGATTTGAGTAATATTTTATTTTTAAGATAGGTGCTCATTGAATTCTTAATTTTGCATTTTTTCGGGAAAGTTGACTGTTTTTAACAGTACAAAATATACACGTCTTATATTCAAAATCAGAATTATTAAAAATTCCTTGTATTTGTGTTCAAAATAGCCTTGAACTTTACTTGATCCTTGGTTGCAAATAATGATGAAAAGGAACGCTTTTCGGCCTCAGAATGCACTATTTGAGGTGTACAATTTCATAATTTTCGGGGGGGGGGGGGAGAGGGAATATGCCCTCGACCACCACCCACTCCCGTACAGTTTCGGGGCTTTCGGCAGCTCCCAATTCCTCTCCCATCCAATTTGGAACCCCCTCCCCTTACTCTAATCCTGGATACGCCCCTGAAATCTACGGTTATGGTAATTGCAAGGGGGAATAAATACGGAGAAGAAGTTGAGATAAGGAATTTTTTGTGTGAAAGAATATTACTGACATAATTTTTTTTCTCAGTCATTAAGAGACACTGCTCATATTAAGATAGATCTGAAAACAAAACTGAGAAATTTCGAGTGGTATTCTTAGCTCACACAGACATATAAATCGAACTGAATTCGGAATACCATAGGGTACAGTTTGGACCTCTGATCGCTGTGCAGTGTGGATTTACAATATGAAATCAAACGTATTCAGTACTCAATAGCAAAGCGGTTCTCGGCAATAGGGTACATGCGGGGGGCGGAGGGGGGGGGGCACTTAGGCATTTCAGAGTTTACAATAAAAATGTCAATGCATAAATGATCCTTAAAGAGTACCAGTTCGAAAACCGTATCAATTTCTGTGTAAAAGCACAAATTTATTGCAAAACGTGTCACAAATGAAAGAGTTGCAAGCTCTAAAAATTGGTTTACAAAACAGATTTCTAATAAGAATTTTCGATCGTCAAAAATATCTAAGTCCTTTCTGGGAAAAAGTCATCGAAGTGTACAGGCAACAGAATTGGGAATAAACTGACTGCAAAATACGACTAAGATGTTGTATCGCTGGTAGAATACACACAGCTTTTGGTTACCTGGAACTTTGATGAAACTTCAAATAGGTTGGTTCGTCAAATGATGTGACTGATTGCTACCATCTTTGGGCTCCAGTACCTAGTCCTTTGATCTGGCATGCCCTTTTCAGTACATCTACTGCAAATTGATTTATTTTGCGTGTATAAATTTTAACGCTTTTTGTATTTTCGACAATTGACTGTTTTGGACATAATTCCTATTCAAAGAATGTTGTAATATTATGTCACTCTTTTTTTATTTTCACGGTTTTGAGCCATCAGCAAAATAAGCGAAAATAAGCGTACAGCGAAATTAAAGCAATTTACAGTATCCGGCGTGAATGATTGTATATTACTCCTTAGTTTCTTGTTAACACCGATCTATGCACAGCAGACTCGGCTGGTTTTAATGAATTTTATTACTACTGTTGTGCCTCATTTTACCGTATCATTTATGTATACTTTAATGTATTTAAGGTAATTATTCATTTTTGCTATTTCCAGTTAATATGTCCATTCTATATGCCTACAGTATTTACACGTGTCTGATATAATAGCCGTTTGGCTATTGTTCCGATTTTACCATGTACCAACGTTAAATAAAAACTTGTATTGTATTGTCTTGGTTTCCCCTTTCCTCCCAATTACGAGGGGCGAAACGAGACAGGTACCTAGAGTGAAACAAGACATTTAACCCTTATCCTTTAAAGTGGACTATTAACCCTAAATACTAACTTTGATTTTTGTGCTCATGAGTCTGTAAATTTCTTTGTTAAAACCACTTTGAATTTGTGTCCTGAGAAGACCAATCAGAAAACCAGCCCAACGTCTGCCACGTTTCCCAGCATCCCCCCCCCCCCCAGCTCTTATTGCAGGTGTCATTGCAGTTTTAATCTGAAATGGCCAGAACATTGCAAGCACCATATTATGCAACTTGGGAATTTTAATATCATGTTGTTTATGCGACAATTAGAAAACGCATGAAGAAAATTTTACTTTAATGTATAGATATGGAACGTTGCAATTAGATGTCTGTCACATATCAAAAATAACCCAAATCTTCACGACTTTAGAATATAATCACCAGTAAAGAGCAAAAACCCAGGAAAAGGGAGGCGGCTGGTCATTGGGCAGGGTAATTGTATATGTTAATTTGAACGCAAAGCCACGGAAAGTTTATTGTGTCAGACGTCCTGGTAAAAAATTTCGACTTACAAATATCTCAGTTTACAAAAATCTACGGTATACTTCCATCATCTGTGTGAAAAACGAGTTTATCATTGTACTGTAAATATAAATTACTAAGGTGTCCCGTTTTCCCTTATTATAATTTTATTGTTTGGGAGGGGGGGGCAGTGCTGTTGATGAACGATATTTCTGGGCTCTGTGACCTTTTAAGCCAACGTTTTTACAACTACACCCACTTGCTGTCTTTTTTGACCGAAGCTTCGCGGCATGAAGCTGAAGAATATTTAAATCTTAACACAGTTTTTCTCTTTCTTCCAAAACACAGGATTGCTCTATTCTTACATCATCTACCAAAAGTTCAAGATCTTCTCTATTTGTTATATTGTTCCCAGGCATGAACGAACACTTTGCGTTTTGGACGAGTGAAAAACGTTTTAAGATACCATGAAGAAAATGTTTGAAAATCTTGACCTGCTCTTTTTCCGTCAATATTGTCAGAGATAAGGAAAAGGGAACCCGTAGGTCGTGGCTGTGATGACTTAGTTTTTTTACCAGAACCTGATTTGCTTCCAGCTTAATCACACTGTAGTTCATCAGAGACATGCAGGTTTTTCACGAGGGTGGTGTGGGCACAGTACTGTTGGACATAGCACAAAGCAAGTTTAAACACCGGAAAGCTCATGCATGTCATACAAGCTTTATATACTCGTCTACACGAGTCCGATGCCAGACCAAATGAAAAGACTGCCTGAGAAAATGAAAATCAAAACGGAAATTGTGTCCTACTGTACCCGGACCAGCTTAATAGACCACATCCCACTGTGCCCCAACACTGGGGTGCAGTGGGACACATTGTTGGCTCTTTTTATTTCAGTTATAGAAACAAGAGCAACGGTGTCCCATCTTCCGTGGAGGTTTGAAAAAAAAATCAAATCTCTCGACGCTCGACAGCCAATCCAGTCACATTTTTGCCTAACCTATGCATTAATTAATCAATATTATCACTTTCGATTAAAAATTTTTAACATCCAAGGCTTCTTCAGCCAAATTAATTTATAAACGGGTCATCATCAGGAAACCGTCAAGCATGTTTCGCAACTTAGACAAGCTTTTTTTTATGGCGGCTGCTTGCCTTTATCTCGTTGCGTGTGCTGCTGGGGAAAAAAGATGCCACCCCATTGGTTCAACATGGGCCGCTCTGAATATGCCTTCATATGGAAAATATAGGTGTTGCATGGAATATTATGTGACATCAGCAGGATAGGTTACGGCATGCCTGAGCAGTCAAAATGTCCTGAGGACAAAACTACAGCCAAAGAGGTAAGAAAAGTGTGTCTGGTATTGGGTGTCTGCGGGCTTCATATGGCACTACTGGGATCAATGTGAATCCACAATGCCACGGTGTACGGGTGAATTTGACAGGGGTACAATCACTGTTGGAGGCTGGTCTTTCCCAGCGGCAGGTTGCCATGATAATGGGGTGCCCCAGGGCATCGATAAAAAGGTAGCAGGACCGTTTCCAGGAAACCAGAGGATTCAAGAGGAAAGCTGGATCTGGGCGACCAAGACTGTCACATGGGACGGATGACCGTTACCAATGACGATCTGTTATCAATTTCACTAAAAATCTGTGTACACAGTTAACAATACTTTATTTCTTGAATGGAAAGAGCAAGTTGCCCTCTCGATCATTCATTAAATTATCCAAGCCTACTTTTATGAATATTTTCCTAACTTTTTTTTTTCAATTACAGCCATGAAGAATTATTGCCACTCGGAAATGCTCCTTCCTTGTCCTGAAATATTTTTCTTACATTATCTTGACGCATAGATGACAAAGTTTAAACGGTGGAAAAATGTAATCATGGAGAGGTCCAGTGTGTGTGCAAGCGGTAACCCACCGCCTTCACTAGCGTAGCCTGGTGTCGCACTTATACACATGATTGATCTGGCGGTCGACTACTGAATGGCCCTGATAACGGTACTGCTTTCTTGGGCGCTCTACAACACCGCAGAACCTTATGCTTGAGACGGTATCATAAAGTACTAGGATATGCCGGCACCTAAACAGATTTTATTTACATTTTCATGACCTGCCGAGATACAACTCACACAACTGTTCAGTCGTTGCTCTCTGGGCTTCAGATCCTGTTTTGCGTGAAAACTGTCTAGAAGACTTCTACTCAGAACCCATAAATACTTAGAACTTTCACATTCACTAATCTTCAGATTATCTGTCTCCATTTTCTTCTTTATCTATCCTGGCAGTGGGCATGACTTTTGATTTATCACCATTAAATTTCAGTGAAATAATGTGCAAAATTGATTATTTTCTGTACATGGGCTTCATTATCAGATACAAAAGAGCTGGCATATGTCCATTTTGGTATAACAGGCCTCTTAATTCTTTATCAAACAACAGCCTTTCTGAGTCAGTCATTACTTTTGAAAAGGGCATCGGAAACATTACGCACCCTTTTTTCACACCATTTATAACATCGAACCATTCACTCCCATATTGACCAAAAATTACCTTATTTTCACCTTTTTTTCCACAAAGACCGTAAACAAGGCCTTTGTCCCTCGTATGCGATTTTTTCATGGTGAGTGAAAGTCTATGTCATTCACTCCCATATTGACCAAAAATTACCTTATTTTCACCTTTTTTTCCACAAAGACCGTAAACAAGGCCTTTGTCCCTCGTATGCGATTTTTTCATGGTGAGTGAAAGTCTATGTCTATTAATTTACGGTATGAAGCGCCTTGATAAAGTCGAATCAAGCAAGCCACGTTTTTATTGTTGCTTACTATCTTTTAAAAAAAATACACAGCCCCTTCAATACAAACAGTGGATCTTCTAACCTTCTCTCCTTACGATACACGCTCCAAAACATCGTCCGTTTCAAATTTCTGTATCATTTCATCAAAAGATGCAAACATCTTGTACACGTTCGACGTTAGAATACTACCTCCATAACTGCCCCAAATTTTCCTTGCTACCTTTCCTGTGTACCGGATTTACAATACATCTACAGCAACTGCTAGCAAAAGAACCCAAAAGTTTGAAGTAATTCAACAGTTCCACAACGAATATTACAAGAATATGCCTTTCGTATTGCAATTATCCTCTAGAAATGGTCACTGATGTATATGACGTATTATTATTTAGTCTCTTGATAGCATTATGGACAAGATTCACATTTATCACAATATCTGCAAAGCCGTTACCATCGCCCGTACATGAAACTAAATCATGGACATCTTTCTATAACTTATCAAAATGTTCAGATCCTGTTTCGGCTTTCTCCGAACATTGCCAATAGTCGCCCAGAATTTTATTAATCTCTTTGACTTCAGTATTGTCAAAGGACACTCCAATTTACTCTTCGTTCGGTAACATACGCCAGTAAGCGCACATATTTCTTTTACCCTTTTGAGAAGGTAAAACCACTTTTACTTTCGATACATTTCCTTCGGAGATATCCATCTCAGGATGCTTTCAGGCTGTCCTTATCTGTATAGTCATGGCGAGCCCAATATCGGAACATTCTAGTGACACTTCTTCTATTTTCAATAAGACATTTAAGGACAGGATCATAATTTTGCTTCTTATGTCTGTTAAGAAATGTTTTACCGATTACCTTACCTGCAGCTGGCATAATCACGTTTCCAGTTCTCCTATGCAACATCAGCTAAAGGAAAATTGTTACAATTCCTGGATGCCAGTAGATTTACTATACAATTCCAGCTCAAAAGCAGGCCAATCTGTATTTTTTTTATTATTCCATTTCATGTCAGACTGGCATTTTCTTAAAGTAGACATAGAACTGGTGTTTAGTGAAAAAAGTTGAAAAGAAAGGCTGATGGAATTGTGATCACTGCCAATATCAAGCGCCAGTTTCGTCAATACGGACAAAGCGTACCTCTTTGTACAGTATATCATAACACAATACATAATCAGTGTTTAATTTTAAGCTCCCCTCTGCCAAGTTTACTTGCCAGATCATCCAGAATAACTATTCAGAACATAAATACCAGGCATGTTAATAATATTTTGTAACAAATCACCTTTTCACCCGAGTCTACCACAGTCTCTGCATTGAGGAAGTCGTCCATTAAAATCACCATATAAGATAAGATGATGACATCTGTTGTTAAGAATGGATATATATTATCCAAAATACCACTACTTAATGAATTACTTATTACCTTATCAATGCTGTCATCAGGAAAATATGTAGTACCAATGACAAGAATTCTGCAACTTGTTCGTCTTTTTGCCTCCTCTTTGATGACGTCTGTCATTAGGGAACCCATCCGCTCTCCCTTCTTGGTCAGCCCTCCAATCAGCGTTCACTCTGTCCCAGCATCTGGCACTTTAAGGTCTCTGATGTTGGCAAAAAAGGCACCCTATCTTTTGTACATGGTGGCACACGTTTGGTGTATGAGGTTCGCCACAGAAAAAAACCCTCTGATTTATTAGCATTCACTTTTGAAAATTTGTCCACCTTGTCAATTGGTAGACTCCGATTACTATCCATTTAAGTCTACAAAGCCGTGGAAGACCACACCCCAAATTATTTACAAGACATTTTTAAACAATATAATGTCAAATAAAGTTTCCCGCTCATCTAAGTATTTGAACCATCCTACATATAACAAGTTGACTTATGGTAAAAACTCTGCGCTACCAAGGTGTCAAAATTTGGAACCAGGTCCCTAATAGCATAAAAGATGCTACAACTTTGATATAATTAAAAAAAAAAAAAAGATTGCCACCTGGGCCTTTGACGAATCATATACTTGCGCAGCATGTAACAAAACCTTCTAGTCCAAATACCCAAATAAGCGAGATGCAGGACTGTCTGATATTTGATCATTTGTAACTTTGTGGTGCTCCTTATTTTCAGCTGTGTATAAATGCTGCCATTTTTAGTTATAAGTATTTGTCTAATGTTACTTTATGTATGTATTTTGTCTGTTTTGATAGCCCTTTGGCTAATGTTTCTCTTTGTACACGTACCGACTTTTAAATCAAGCTGTGTATCTTGTATCCTGCGTCCTGGTCTCTTCCATTGGAAGCTTCCTTGCTGAAGTGTGGCTGAGTGACCGCGGTAATGGCGATTATTATGTTGACCTGAGGAATGTGGGCTTAATTGTAGATATGGCGCTTGCAGCTCCTCTAGAAGCAGCCTGGTGCCATAAATGGATAGGTGTAGACCATCTCCGCAAAGTGCGCTTCCATTAATTGACCCATCGCCTACACGAAATTTACGGTCATTGGAAGAGAACACACAACCTGTTTATTCTCAGTTTGGTTTCAGGAAGGGTTTCTCCACATAACGGTACTGTCATATTTTACTGACACAATACAGTTAGACTGACAAGGGTCTTTCCTGTGGAGTCCTCTTCCTGGACCTAAAGAAAGCTTTTGATAGATTCGATCACTCCATTCTTCTTCCCAAATTAAAAAGATATAGTGTCCACGACACAGTCCATGACTGGTTTACGTCTTACGTGACAAACAGAAGTCAATGCCTGCAATAAATGGCAGTCTGAGCCAAAGATGGTTAACAGAGGCGTACTCCAAGGGTCCATTCTTGTGCCGCTGTGGTTGATTGTGTCTATATAAGAGCTGCCCCTGACTGTTCAGTGCAAAGTCTTCTTATATATACCAGAAAAAGCTCTTCATTTTTTTTCAGATAATCCCACTCAAATTGCATCTATCCTGAATGTTGATCTTGCTAGAGTCTCGAACTGGTTCAGATCGAACAAGTTCATTTTCAATAGCAGGAAAACCAAATTTATGCTTTATCGGAACATCTCGGTCAGTCAAACAAAATCATCTCTGGAAATCAAAATTAACGATGAGAAAAACAAGTAGATAATTTCAAAAACGTGGGTTTCCTTCAAGATGGTTTACTTTCTTTTGCCCAAGTTAGGAGAAAATTTGTAAAAAGATAAATACCAGAATTTCTAACTTGGCACGAGGAAGTAAATACCTCTCAAGTAGTCTTATGCTTACTTTGTACAAATTCATGATATTACCTCACTTTGACTGCTGCGATAGAGTCTGGGCACCGGCGACCACGCTAAGATATAAGCTACAAGTTCTCCAAAACAGGGCTCTCGGAATAATTTTAGGCAGGACAGACTCCGACCCTTGACTTTATACTTTCTTCCCAAAATCCAAACTTTAGTACAACGGTAGAATAACCATCTGAATATTTTCATGTATAACTTTACTCATAACTTTCTACCAGATTTGCTGTCTTCAAAATTCAAATATTCCAGCCCGGTTCAATCATATTCAACCAGATCAGCGAGAAGCCAAAGATATGTGACCCGTGTCAAGGACTTGGGGATGAATACAATTATGTAATGTCAATGCTAGTTCCAGTTTCCAAGGGAAAATCTACTTAAAATATGATTTTTGTTAGTTTGTTTTTTAATTCCGCATCCCATAATAGTATACGTTTTTATTCATCATGACAGTATAGGATACTGAATGAATACCTTTTTGGAACTTTTTTTTGTGGGGGGGGGGGGAACCCATATCGTTAAGCGGAAAATCATTTGAAACTATTTACGCACGACTCAGAATAAATAAGCAATTTATACTTTTAAACTGCACTTTTTTGTATTTGATTTAAGCTACAAGTTCTCCAAAATAGGGCTCTCGGAATAATTTTAGGCAGGACAGAAAGACTCCGACCCTTGGCTTTATACACCTTCTTCACAAAATCCAAACTTTAGTACAACTGTGGGATAATCATCTGAATATTGTCATGTATAACCTTTCTCATAACTTTCTACCAGATTTGCTTTCTTTTAAAATTCAAATATTCCACCCCCTTTCGATCATATTCTACTTAATTCCGCATCCAATAAAATAAAGTTTTTAATCATCATGGCAGTATATTATACTGAATTGATACACTTTTTCGAACATTTTTTCTGTTAATCCATATCACAGCGGAAAATCATATTAATATAATTATCCACGACTCCGACTAAATCAGCAATTTATGCTTTTATAATGCACTTTTTGTGTTTGATTTAGGGTAAATATAGACATGTGTATATTTGCACTCGTAGTGTAATCAGTCCTGATTTTATGTCTGCTGTTTTTTGTTTTTTGTTTTTGTTTTTTGGTAATTCTACATTACCTTGACGGATTGCTATATTTGTGGCACAACAGTCAATATTCATTCATTCATTCGAATTAATTACTTAAAACTTAAACACTTCTTGTTTAAAATTTGAATTCGTTGGTTGTTTATTTTGAACATTAGATTCTTCTCACTTAATTTAACTAATATATAGTAAGATTTAAAAAAAAGTGTTTCAAACATTTCAGAGCATTGTTTGAGGAGCATCGAAAACTAGCGGGCGCATCATGCATCCATAGGCAAGTGCATGCATGTATATTTGTGTGCAGTATTTAAATGCAACACAAGTATTACCTGGTCGTGGATATTATCTCGAAACCATCAAAGGACCGCGTTTTCCACATAAAGCCAAGTATAACGTACCTACTTGAATGGAATTGATCTAATTGATGCCCAATGGGATGCGGATACATTAACCTGAGTTTATTGTAAAATCTCTCTTTACAGGCCATTGTGGTCAAGGTCTCTTATGGGAGGAAGACTTTTCCACTGAACTCAAATCTAATTTGAAAACAAATGATATCGAATAGAATTTAAGGCGAAAGTTGTATGTTGCTTGTACTCTGCTCTTGATCAAATTAATGACAGACAATACCCTGCTAACGATTGCGACAGGCCGGCGTGTTCGATCATTTGGTAGACTTTGAGCTACTTAGTGCACATTTTGCATAGTGCTACAGGAGACAAATCGATGTACACAGTTACCGTTTTATCATTTTTCAGACAAAAATCCTACGTAAAGTGTTTTTCGTACAAGTATAAAGGAATATTTAATGTGCATAGATGCCAAGAAATGTCCGAGTATATTAGGTTTATATCAACATCCAGTATTTTTTTTACACACCTCAGCACTTAAGTTAACAGAACAGACATAAATAAATCATATAGTGTTGGTAATATATCCTTCGACCATATACACATGTCGTTGAACTTTTTATTGGTCGATATGATTTATAGACGAAGTGTAATTTCGAGAAAAATATATATTCTTCGACCAAACAAACCTGCACAACAAACTGAAATAAAAACTCCACCAACAAAAGCAACATAACTATATGGAACCTTACGTTAAACGTTGTTAGACTGAGATCGATATTTGTGACCCCCACCCCCCTCCCAACAAATCTAACTGCAAAAACATTTTTGTTTTTCACCTTGCTATTATTTATTCTCAAATATGAAGGAAAAGCTGTTTTGTTGTCACTTATTTTCAATACAGATCTGGAACATCCCATGTCTTTTTGCGTCGTTTTGAAATGTCCCAAATTATAACACTGGTATATCTTTTTCTTGCATACTTTTATTTGGTATGATGTTATAAATTTTACAATTCAGGTTAAGGATGGCATGGTGAATCTACTGATTTTCTTTTGATATGTTTAAGCTTTTTGTAAAGAGTCCTTAAATTTAATGGATTTAAGAATGCCAAATGTTACTCAGCAGAATTCGTATTTATACATTTATTTATTAAACCGACAAATCGGCAAGGAAGATTTCTTTATCTCATAATTTTATCTGACATGTTCTACTTTACTTTTGGATAACATCACAAGTCCTGATTAAAATATGTATTTGTCCGTCTTATCAATTTCATCAAAGACATGTTGAAGTGAGCGATGGTCTTTTGTTATAACTTAGACATGTTTAGGTGGACCGTTTCACACAGATTCACGAGATACCTAAAGTACATGGTTAAGCTGTGGGACACACTGCATTTAATACCTAAAGTAGATGACTAAGCTGTCAGACAACCGGCACATAACACCTGAAGTACATGACCATTAGAGCTGTGGGACACACTGTGGTTAATCCCTAGAGCGAATGACTAAGCTATGGGACACACTGAATTCAATACCTGAAGTAGTAACTCTGCTGTAGGGCACACTGCAGAAAATACATAAATTAGGTGACTAAGCTGTGGGGGACATAGATGAACATATGCTCAATTAAAGTGGCAATAACCTCGTTGGCAACGCGATAGTACGTCCAAAATCCGTTTCCGAAAACAATCTCAATATATCCACAAACTACAACATATTACATAAGGCTTGTATTTAGTTGCAAACGATCAATATGGTTACCTCCAACAAACGTTTAAACCGATCATTCTCGTGAAATAGTTTCCGTTTTTGGCATCTATATATATAATACATCGAGATTATATTTTAACACACACACACACACACACACACACAGAGAGAGAGAGAGAGAGAGAGAGAGAGAGAGAGTGAGAGAGAGAATACCTCGAGATAACATATTAACATACACACACATACACACATCTAGCTTGCGCTTTGTGTGTACTAACACTAAATTATATTACATAATGTATTATTTCTATGTAGCCCCCATCAAAATTATCACTAATCTGCCTTCCCAGTGACTGTTTGGAGAATACAAATCCCTCATAGAAATCTTTTCGTTTTTATCAGCGAACCATGAGAACAACCAGTTTTGTCAAAAGAAAACAACAGTAAATAATAAAGACTGAAAACTAAATCAGTTCACAATGTCAAGCCATGTCTTTTGAAAGCAAATGGTGCTAAATTCAAATCATCTAAACCATCTGATACTCATTTCAACTATGGTCAAAACAGTAGGCCTAACAGTAAACCATGTAACAGTGAGATCCAAAAAGACATTTTTCTAAAATATAGATGCCCCCCTTCCGTCATTATGCTCGCCCTCATTACCCTGTTGATAGTGCTAAATAGGGCACTCATAACCTTGCGCAGTGGATAAAAGTCATCAATTTGCAAGCCTGATAGAGTCCTTATAGATGACTTTAACTTTGAGCAATATCTAAGTCCTAACTCGAAAGTTTCGTTGATAAGTTAAGCAACCTACAGCTAAATGTTGTGTCGAATTTGAAAATAAGAATTGTTTTCACACAATAACTGTATAATAGTTGTACCAATTTGCACGAACTATCTAAATTAATTCCGATAAGTAGGTGACAGTATCAAAGTCCCATAAAAAATTCTTGAGTTATGGTACAGAAACCACAGTCTACCCACCTATGTGGTGACCTTAAGAATTGGGTCAAGGTTATCTATGTTCTAACTTTGTCAAGCCCTTATAGAGGACTGTTATCATGTGCAATATTGATATCCTATGTTAAATTCTGAGTTAGGATGCAGACACCAAAGGTACTAAAGTGGCCTTGTGACCTCGGAAATAAGGTCAAGGTCATCCTTCTTTGAAACTGATCTAGCCCTGATAGAGAAGACTATAAACATCTACAAAATAAAAGCTTTGGCTCAAAAATTCTGCAGTTATTAAGCAGAAACCACATTCAGTAATGTGGCTCTGTGACCTAGGGAATTGACTGAAAGTCATCCATTTCAGAACCTGACGTAGTTCTTATTGGAGGCTATATTCCTGTGCAATATGAAAGCCCTAAGTCAAAAAATCTTTAGTTATCATGTGGAAATCATGTTCAATACTAGGACTCCAGGCGGTAACCTTGGGAATTTGGTCAAGGTCATCCATTTTCAAGGCTGATCAAGTCCTAATTGAAAACTATTACCATGTGCAATATTGAAGCCATTCTGAGTTACAATGCAGAAAGCAAGTTCACCAAAGTGGCGTTGTGACCTTGAAATTATGTCAAGATCAACCATCTTCGAACTTGTTCCAGCCCTAGATAAGGACTATAACCCAGTGCAATATACAGGTCCTATCGTAAAAAAAATCTAGTTATCGTGCAGAAACCAAAACTTACAATAGAACCTTTGTGACCTTGGAAATAGAGTCACAGTCAACCACCTTCATACCTCACCTAGCCCTTACATACGACTATATACCTGGGCACTATCAAAGTCCTATCTCAAAAGCGTCTTGAATTATGGTGCTTAAAGCACAGTTTCTCTACCGACCAACCAACATGAGCAAAGCTATATGCTCCACCTTCTTGGGGGGGGGGGGGGCATAAAAATAGTACATCAAGCAGCTTTACTCCAAAAACTCCTTCACCCTGCATCACTGAAAAATTACACTTTCATTCCTTTTCCATGTTTTTATGGCACATCAATGTTTCATGTAAATTCACATTCTGACATATGCAACATGTTCATAGAAAAGTTAAATTATCCTCTGTGTTATAATGATTACGGACTAGTAATTTCCGAATTGCTATGTTTGCAAATCATAATCTGCATTTGCTAATGTAACCACGTCAAAGTTACATTATGGTCTGCACTATAATAACATTCTTATTATATTGGATCCTGCGAAAAGTGTCTTCCTGACAAACTGTATTAAACGTGTCTCATTACTGTGATATTTCTGTTTATATATGTTACGTTGAATGTTTAAATATTGTATATCTAAAAAAAAGTCTTCTGAGTTTTGAGTCGATTTTTGTGTACAGTGTACATATTACTTCAATGAAAAGAGTTTTGTGAAAGCAAATATTTTTAAAACAGGACATTACATAATGTGGTATAGAGGGCTAGGCCAGCACATAGGATGGGCAAGGATGAATTGGGAGGGGGATGAATATGGTCAGTGTTAGAGGGAGGAAGGTCAGAAGTAAGGCGTCGGAGAAAGGGTAGGGAGATCATATGTAGGGGAAAAAGGAGATCAGGTATGGAAGAAAAGAAAACCTACGAAGATGAGATGTAGAAGAATTGGTACGGAGATCATGTGTGGGAGAAAAGGTAGGGAGATCAGGTATGGAGAAAATGGTATGGAGATCAGGTGTCGGAGAAAATGTATGTGCGAAAGCAAAGATAGCAAGAGCAGGTATAGGAGAAATATCAAGGATATCAGGTGTGAGAGAAAGGGTAGAGACATCAAGAAGGTTTAGAACTATGCTGCAGCAGGTAAAGGGCGCTGGGTACAGGATGGGTGGGTACGTAGTATATGACAGTGGGGCACAGGAGAGAATACCATAAAGACACGTGCTTGGGTACAGGCATGTAACTGCCTGCTGGACAGAATTTACTTTTAATGTTTGTCATTTCACTGAGGACACCACTAGTCTGAAAGTAGACACTAATGGGCCCCTTAGTGGCAAATATTCCGGTAACTCTCTAGTGACACAGGTAGGAAAACCACAAAAACATTCACTTCCGGGACCAAAAAACAATAGGTTTGCACATATAAATGTGTCACAGTTTACATCAAAATTAACTTGCCTTGTCACCATAGGGGTGATAAATGACTGATATTGATAACTTTATAGATATCAAGGTTAAAAAAAAAGGTTAATAGAAAATACCAACACGCACCTCCAACACATGACAGTCCTGAACAATTTAGCATTATGGGGTGCATGTGTGGAAGGCCTGCTTCACATACATAGCCTTGTTAGTTCAAGATCAATAAAGGTTTACAACCGACAGGAAGGGGTGTGGGTGGTAAACACATGGACAAATCATGGGAAGAGGCACCACTAGACTGGAAGTAGAAGGCCTGCTTCATATACAGAGCCTTGCTAGTTCAAGATTACAACTGACAGAAAAGGATGTGGGTGGTAAATAGAGAGGCATATCATGGGAAGGGATACACATCAGAAGCTGGTGATCGCCACTAAAGAGTAGAAGTGGCTCAGGTACACATGGTAAGGATAGGAGATGGCATCCAGGGGTATGGGGTCCAGTGCAACCCAAAGGGGCAGGGTATTCCCTTTGGAAATACATAAAGTACGGTAAATCTTGGGAATAAATGCAGTTAATGTACAAGGTTTGTTGGGTTAAATACCAGGAGGTCTTGGAGTGTAATAAAGGGAAAGGGAGGCTCAGAATGAGCAGGGAAGGGTAACCGGGTCAGGAGAGGATTTAATTGGCTCCACTTCAGCGTGAGCCCCACATCAAAGCTGACTGTATGCCATTTATAAAAATGCCGACAAGCCGTTAGTGGTAAGGTGAGGTCAACATTCCTGTGAGACTTTTGTTGGCTGGCCAAGCCGTTTCCTGAACTTAGCAACATACGATAGTCTGAGGCAAGGTAGGGTCACACATCAGACCATTATTCTCTGGACTAGTAGCTTCCTACACTTGGCAACAAACTGTGGTCTGAGGTAAGGTAAGGTCACCATCCCGATCAGACTATTGTTGGCTGGACAAGCGGCATCCCACACGTACTGACATGCTGTATTCTGCGGTACGGTCGTCATACTGATAAGACTTGTTAAGTGGAGAAGTAGCTGCCTGCACTTAGCAACACACTGTAACATTGAGTATGAGGACATGTATACATGGTACATGTATGAAGGCGATCATTATCAGAAACTCGAGCTATGATGACTGTGCCACAGATGATGAATAACCTACATGGACAGATAGAATGCCAAGTTGAACAAGAATGCAATCATCGATATCAGGAAGAGGCCCTGGTCATGAGAGGTGACATGCTACGTGGGTACAACCAATTGATTGCTCAGAGAAAACCTCCATTTGGACCGATAGTATAGCTTTACACACTCTCCTTTACGTACTGTTTTTTACACAGACATTCTTTTTTTCTCGATTTTTTCTCTCTTTCTTTCTTCCTCTTGTCTGCAGCGTTTCTCAGAGATGGCTATAGCTACAAATCCAAACAGTTGCATGGCCATATCCCTTTGATCGAAGCCAGTCCTCTGATTTCGGATAATTTAATATTTTCAAAATTATGCAAATTAGAGACTAATCCATTGAAGTTTGAAGCCTTCCATATCTTTAAATCTATTGTGGATAGAGGTCCCATTCCCAGCTCAATATATGGGTTTGTGTCAAGGGTAACTCCTAGGGCAGCAAACAAAAGTTGAGGATGAGGAATTTCAATTTTAGCTACATTCATTGAATCTCTCTCTCTCTCTCTCTCTCTCTCTCCACAATACACATACCGCTTCTAAGACATGTACAAGCTGGTTACAGCTATCTGCCTCCATACTGTAATGCAGAATCTGTTTTATAAGTAGCTTACTACCCATAGAACGACTCTCTGCTTTGAAATGCTTAGGTCTTGCAACAACTGAGAATAAAAAACAACTGTGCAACAACTTAGGTTCTCAACAAAATAAAAAAATTTCTTTCTTTTCATATTGAACAGATCTCTCAGGCACAAATAATTAGGCGGCAACAACAGAATGCTGCAGCATTCATATGAAGCATTGTGCCTGGGGCTATCTGAGCCAGTCCCTGACCCTAACAGACCACTGCATCTGTGGGTAGAAGCCCCAATGTGATATCCTCACAAATAGCGCTGGAGGGGGCAGAGTTGGCTTGAACTCTCCAAACATAACGGCCTTTCGGTCCACGAGTGGCTTGATAATTTTATGGATTTATAACCACAGAACTGGTGTGTGGAACAAGTACGTGTGTGGATCAGGGTCATCCCAGTGATTTGCTCAAGCCTGCACTTCTTCCGGTTTTGATAAAGGAAGACAGACAGTTATGTTTTACCACAGAGCTATCTGTGTAATAGATCTATGTTTAACATGTAGTAATATTCCCTTGGGACACAATGTTATATACCTTGTATATAGATGTACAAATGTTTATTTTTACATGTACACACTCAGCCATACCTAAAAATGCCGACACTCTCTGGGGTGGGCATCTCCCTACAGTGGGGAATTTTTACCAGTTCCAAGGGTGCTCTCAAAGAGCAGTGTCATTGTATAAATAAATCTTAGAATTGTGGCTAATTATGGCCCTTATCTCTTGACGATATTCCAGTTTTAAAACACGAGATACCTCTAATCAGCCTGCTTATAAACACTACAATTGTATATCATCCATCGGATGCACCTTACTACATATATGTAGAAGCTGCAGTTGGATTATGCTCGATAGGTTTGAAGATATGCAAGATTGAAAGTTTGAAACAGACCCAGTATTCAATGAAGCCAATGCGTGATAAACAGTAATATCTTGCTCTCTGGGCACATAAATTGATTTGCTTAAGTTCTTGTTTTTATTACACATAGAGGCGGCAGTCCAACTTCTGTTTTTAGGTTTGTTCTATCGGTGCATCCAATGAAATGAAATGGAAAGATGTAACATTTAAATTACACAAATTAGATACACTTTCGAACTTTAAATGTTGAATACATGTATCTTCAAAAGTGTTGTAGATAGAGATGTCAGAAGCAACATAAATCCATTGGTTTGTAGTATTGGTGGGCCAGATAAAATGAAAACTGCCAAATTCGGTCTTGTGCCTTTTGGCATGCTTGGAAGATTATATGAATGTTCACCACCTTAAAGCTATTAAAGATAAACGGGCAATTTCAATTCAAAAGATTGTGGTCAATATACATTTGATTATGACTGAATAAAAATTTCTAAAACATTTGAAATTTCTTAATTTTCATGGCACATAATTTGCCATTATTTTTTCTAGTTTTTTCCGTCAGCAAAAGCTGTAACAAGAAGTGTATCTGAGGTGACCGAAGCGTATGGGAATTCTATCTGTCTCGCTGACAAAAAGACCAATAGCAAGATTGATATCAGCTTTAAGCGCTCATCTTAACATGGTTTTGAAAATGTTAACAATCCTACCTGATATTGATCGTGTTACAGTCTTTTGTGGTATAAAAGTTTAAAACGTGCTAAGTTTCCTTTCCTCACTGCTCCCATTTGTGAACAGAATCGCTCCAAAGAGTTAACAGTATTGAATAATTTATCGCTGCTGTCGTCATCTTAATTGGTAAAACATGGTGAGTAAAGCATTGTCTTCGCCGAACTGCAGTCTTTGGTGTGAAAACGGCAATTAAGTTAAAATGTACTGACCTGTAGTTGTCAATATTAATAAGTAGTTAAACAAATATTTTCCGTTTTACTGTAAGCACCATGTTTTGAGCACTTTCTGTGTAAAAGACCCAATGTTGTTACCTCACCGTTAAGCATTCTATGAATAACAAATGTATTCGCGTATAATATAATTTTTTCTTTTAGCAAAGTGTTTTCCTGATGTATTGCGGAATGCTGCACCAATCTCTTCAGATTATATTCAAATAACGATTATTATATTGAACTTCTTCAAACTGTTGCATAAATAATGTCATTGGTCACTGTCCACACGTATCCATGTGTCAAACCGTGATTTTCTTGCTTTGTGTCTGATAGCAATTCATACTCTCTTAATTTACGCAAGGCTGTTCTCATTGGATGATTTGAAATATAGAATCGACCCGGATCACCGATCAAAATGTGTTTGCCGTGCATCTTCAGCTTTTTTATCCAATCAAAAACAGTGTTTGCAAAGTCGGCATCGTAAAACATGTCTCCCAACAGAATGATGTCCCAGTGATTTTCGACCACACCAATTAAATCTTGTTGGCTGATGGCGACATTAACTTTGTTGAGTCGGCTGTTCATTTTAATCGCTGTTGCAGCAACTGTAAAAGTGAAGATTTCTGCATATAAAATCTTCCAGTTTACAAATATAATTTCCCCCCAAAAACACCGTAACATTTTGCAAACTAATAGACATTGCTCAGTATACATGTATTTCGACTGAGGATTATTCACATATGAAATTGCAGAAACAAAATCCAGAAGTGATTATATAAAATGCTTACGATACAATCGTTTTAGAACCACATACAAAAAAGCTGATGTGAAAATAAATATGTCATATGCAATACTAATTGTCGTTTTACAGGAAACATGAATTTAGTGCGTATTTGTTCAATTAAAATAAATCAAAATGATTTTTTATACATAGATGTGCTTTCCAAATATGATTGGATCTTCTTTCTTACTGTAAGACATTTGATACAGGACGGTCTATACGATAATGTGCGTAAACACGATTTTACAGCTATAATTTTGGAAAACAGTAACAGGGTAACTTTTGCACGGTGTTTCCAACGCTGTTTGCCAGAGAACACTAAAATAATGTTTGCAATTAATAAAATACGGGCATTCTAACCTAAAACAAATGCGATTTTTGCATATATTTGAAAAATTTGTTCAACCAGCAGTGGGCAATTTCCCCTTTGTTCCACATGCTGTGTGCAGGACACTTCATGCATTTCGCACGAACACTGCACACGGACAAACAGAATCTGTTCGCATTGGTTTTGATCTTTCCGGATATTCGTCCAAACGGACATATATATGTGTCCACCTTATTTGTCAGGCATACGAAATTAACTCTTTCAGTGCCAATCACGTCTTACGTCGATCTGCTAAAGTGAAACTAGTCTGAATTATTATCAGTGATCTCTGATTCGTATTCCTCATAAAAAGACCTTTCATTCAAGTACCTGCATCCCTCCAATTCTACAGAAACTAGCCAAGGTCAACAGCTTTTCTCCGCGCGCATGCACCCAATGGCGCCAAGAAAAGCTCTTGACCCAGTCCAAAATTTGGCACTTAAAGAGTTAATAAAAATGTACACTTAATAGTTTTGTCAACTTGCAACTGCCCACATTTGTGCCTGAAGCTTTTTGGAAGTCCCAATAGCTCGTCTACACAGACTGCAATATCGAAAACTGTTTCCACAGCTGCAGAGTGACCGTTCGTATTGGCGTTTGAGGCCATACGATGTTTTCTAGTACTTCTTGTATTTGATTATGCATATGAGTTTTGTCCGTTGATACACACCTGTAATGCACTAACTTTATGTACAGAGAAAACATGTTGCATTGCTAGAAGCGGAGTTTGTTTAAGTGTCGGCTTCTTAAAGTGTGTGTGTCAACACACACCTTTATGTTTTTCCTGAAATTCTTTGTTAACGTTTGTGTCAACACACACGTTTCTTTCTTTCTTTCTTTCTTTCTTTCTTTCTTTCTTTCTTTCTTTCTTTCTTTCTTTCTTTCTTTCTTTCTTTCTTTCTTTCTTTCTTTCTTTCTTTCTTTCTTTCTTTCTTTCTTTCTTTCTTTCTTTCTTTCTTTCTTTCTTTCTTTCTTTCTTTCTTTCTTTCTTTCTTTCTTTCTTTCTTTCTTTCTCTTTCTTTACCAGCAAATTTGTCCGAAACTCCAAACTTGCCATCATTGCATCTCCATACAAGGAGTTTGACAGTTTTATACAGAGGAAAGAAGATATTTAAAATTATACAAATTAGGGGCATTTGAAATTTTAAATCTGGAATATCTTCAAAAGTATCATAGATAGATATGCCATTCCAACTTCTACAAGAAACAAAATACGTTTAAACCAAGCAACCAGTAGCTCGTCTCTTGCAGCACAACTGTGCTCGTCTTGGACTTCGCCACTGGGACTAAACAAAAAGCTTCAGGCGTCTGAACTGCTGCCCGTAATACCCATAGTGTAGCCAGGAAAACGCATACCACAGTCAACTCTATCGGTGATTCAAGCATTGCTATCCTGGTTCATAATTATGAAGGGGTAAAGGATACTCCCGTACTGGCGTAAAGGGGCATTTTTTTCCATACCAGCATACTTAGAATTCCTCACATTTTCTGTACTTTGCACTGGCCATTATTTAGGGATTTCTTTATTTCCTGCAAACTGTGCTGATGAAAAATTATTTCCTGTAAAAGGACAGGGACCCACCCACCCCTAATTAAGAATACTGCCTTACACATTCCCTCTTTCCATGTGAACGTTCATATTTTCTGTACTTTGTATCTTTGTGAGTTCATTATTTGATAATATCGTCATTCCTGTTTTGTATCAGTTGACAACATGATGTTCCACCATATGGCGTACTTTCTCAAACTACAGTGGAGTTAATCTTTTAACCTCCAACGAACATCTATGCTGTTGAGGGAGGAAGGTGCATTCGAACACATGAGATCCAACATCTTGTATTTGAATACGGACAAAATTCAAATGATAAATGATAGATGTAATCTTCAGCATGTGGCTGTGTGTAGAACATAGCAGCCAACGTTGTTGGTACACCTCAGCTTAGTGACGTACAACTACAAACAGTTGTAACCAAGGACGACCTAATACTTTAATAGTCCTGAAAATGGACGCTAATTCAGTAACAGCGCTATACGCTGAATTTCATATTCTGAACTGCAATCTTTGTGAACACGGCAGTTATCTGGTACAATTTCTATGACGCATCTAACAAAAAGAACTCTGAACCTGACGCAGCGTTAATCAAAGCGAAACGCTGAGAATCTGATATCCCTATTGTAATTGCTCTGCCACATGAACAACACTGTACAAATATTTGATGTTCAGTTGCCGTGGCAGCTGGGTACAAATAAATGACAGTTGGACCTATCTCTGTGTTTGCAACTACGTTCACGGATAAATACGACGTCGGTGACTGTGTGCTCCAAAAGGATGTGGAGTCATACCTCTGTGATCAGCTTCACTTCATCTTTAAGATCCCTTAAAATAAATGACATTAGCAGTGCGTTTCCATTTTGAGTATTCACTTTGAGAATGTTGGAAACTGTGATGAAACGTCTCAAATGACCAGGTTGATAGACCAGATGAATATACTACAAAAGCATTTGCAAAGCCCTCCATAGCAATGGTCCGTGTAAAGCTTCCCATGCAGGTACAGGTTAACTCTTCCTCGCTACAAGTAGTATGAGTTAACTCATTCCACCCTGGTAGAAGACTGAGTCAACAGCTTTCCTTGGCGCGCTCTGGGCGCAATGCGCCCAGACCGCGCCAAGGAAAGCTGTTGACCATGGGCATATAATTTGAAATGATCTTCCATGCAAGTTTCATCCAAAATATTGAAAAATAATCCCTAAATTAGTAAAATACAATTAGCAGACGACATTTAGATATTAGCGGGAAAAAGCGTCATCAGGGTGGAATGAGTTAACAGTTTCAATTTCCTTTGTGTGAGTTGTGCACTTAAACAGCAACTTGTGCTATGGAAAATTGCTGACCTAAGACTGTTTGTCGTAGGAAAGAAAATAGGGGCCTAATGTGTACAACTCATACCGAAAATAGTTTCCCTCTCTAAACACCTTGAAGCATAGTATGGGCAGATTAAAAGAAAAAAGTTTTGTGGGCAGCAAAGCAATCAGTGTAACCGCTAAACATTCTGCTACAAGGATCACGCCAAAGCTCCTGGGTCAACTTCACAGACAAAAACCCTTTTGTTTTCATAAATATATTCTAATTTGACCCCGCATTCAAAATGTGCCCATGCGCTCTGCTACCTGGACAGATGTCATTGGCAATGACGACCCTTGCCCCAGCTTTGGCAGAGGCAATGGCAGTGGCCCCACACCCACTGCCCACGTCCAGCACCACCTTGTCATGCACTACTGAGGGCGAGTCCAGCAAGTACCTAAAAACACAAGACACAAGACTTTGTTTACACTCAGTTCTTAAAACAGACAACATTGGCGTCGTGCAGATCTTATGACCCGAGTTCAGAAAAAAATTGTGACAGAGACATTGTACAACACAAAATAATATGTGGTGTAAAAGATTACGATAAGAGCGTACTGAACGAATGTGTACAGCCGAAGCCAGGCCAATGTCTTGGGAACTTTGTCTTTTAAATGTAGTAAAATTGTTTGGAGGTGTTCCACACTTAAGTGCCAAAACGACTCAAAAAGTGTGGGGCTCCTTTGCTTGCCAGTGCGAAAAAGCCAGAGTGAACTGTCCTTTCGTGTAGCCTCCTTGGTTTAACTGAGGCTCTTAAAGTATGTTTGGCTTTCAGTAAATATCCATGTAAAGTAACATAAAAATATTGTTTATGAAGCGAGGACTCTGGGTTGCCTTGGAAACCTCAACTGCAGCACTTCCGATACGACAGCTCAAATCATGGCAAATTTGCAATCTGCAATAAAGTGATGTAGTCCAAATGGTTACAAATAGAGACAAATTTCAGCCCTGAACCAGACTTTTTTTCCAATTACAACCATACTTTATCAAACACCACAATTTCAGTCACCCTTCTCCCAAAAGAAGTATTACATTTGCCTCAGTGATCATATTTATATTTATATTTATATTTATATTTATATTTATATTTATGACAAAGTGGTAGATGTCATCCGAGTCATTTTGTTCAGATGACATTAATAGACTGATTGTATGATTCCCCTGACCATCGCGCTGTTTCAATGCTACAGCGTAAGACAGTGTATCAGACTTATTTTCGACGCGTTTAAAGTTGAAATCACGTTAAATATAACAAAAATCATCTGTAGAAACCCTTAACGACCATGTTCAACGTTATACCTGCAGCACTTATGCTGTTCTTATGTGAATCACAAACACCCAAATAAAAATATAACAGAACACATACATTCATATGTACAAGATATTTTCATGAGTAGATCTTCTCTTTCAGCCTTATTGTCAGCATGTTTGATCGACAACTGAGCATCAATCACTCAAGTAGACAAACACATGAACCTGTACAGTATGTGATTTAAACCACTGGTTCCACTAACAGTTGATTTTCAACCTTATCTGAGGTGTGTCATTTCAGAGTATTGATGCAAAAGGCTCAGAAATTTAAATGCAGTACCCGGTATTCTTACCTTGTCAGAGCCTGACCACCGGGCCAGTAGAAGGCCCAGAATGGGTCAGGTACTGGGCATTCTTCTCCTCTACTGTGCCACAACGGACATTCAGGGGTGATCAGATGCAGCTGAAGTTCTGGTGTCAGGTGACTCTGGGTCACTCTCGTATTTTCCCTGATAAAACTAGTGGGGTCTGAGTAACTGTTCTGGCGATGTGACTCATACAAATGCATTCCGCCGTTCACCTGAGAAAATTTATGATGCCGTAACAAGGACCTGGGCAGAGCACATCTGGGCCAACTAAACAGAGATCTTCCAAAGACCACGCTGAGCTGCATCACCATACTGGTGAGTCTGCGGTCATAAAACCTCTGAAAGTAAGCAAAAATGCATGAAAATGTAAAAGAGTCCAGACTTATCATGGACTGTGTGTATACAGAGTAGTCGATCATTACCAACAGCATGCCATATGGTATGATATCATATGGAATAATAGGATATGATATGATATGACATAATATGAAAGTTGATTCTTACCAACGGTACGGTACGATATGATGTGGCATAACGTGGTATCATATGGTAGTTTATCATTTCTGACCTGCATTAACGAGAAATAGTATGGTATATTGTGATGTGGTATAGTAATAGTATTACAAACCTGGAGTATTCGGACGACGACGAAGCTGATGATAATGAAAGGTGGAAAATGGTCTAAAGGAGCTGGGGCAGCCAGGTTTGCAACGAACAGATACTATAATAGTAGCGCATCTTTGCGTAAATACGTTATATCAAAATGTGTATGATCTATAAAACTATTCAACTATAATTAAGCCCACGCACTGTTATGGAGTTACTGGTGCTGAAACATCATGTTATTATCATGGTACAGTCGTAAACAGGAAACTCTCTCTCTCGTTATTATCATGGTACAGTCGTAAACAGGAAACTCTCTCTCTCTCTCTCTCTCTCCATACATGTGAGGGCGGGAGAATTTTGTTTTTATTTTTTATCTACTAAATCACGTGAAATGGGTTACTTGAACTGATTTCTACCACATTTTCATGTGGACTGACTACAAAGAAAAAAGCGGGTCAAAACATTAAAGGTGGGCAGTGATGATAAACTATAATTTAACGAGGCCTAACGAAGTAAACCCTTTGGGAGGAATACAAAGAGGAAAGGGGAAGAAGATAAAGAATAAGCATGCAAATGAGCAAACTGGTGTTCAATGAATGCATGGTATTGGGTACCCGTTCAACCAGAACACACAATTTTATTCACACATATGTGTCCCTCAGGACCCAGTGCACAACTAAACAGCTACAAATACAACAGAAACTGGAAAAGATAATTTGCTTCACAGCAAATCTGTCTGTGTGCTGTCAAAATATGAATATTTTGAAATACTCTGAATATTTCCCTAAGCATCTGTATTACAAATGCCATTTTAATGGGGAGACTAGAAGCAAACCCGGGACCACATGAAATGACTTTGGGGATTGCAGTGGAAAATTTGCTGTTTACTGGACATTAATGTAAATTGGATTCCTACCAAGAAAATATTTCCAGTGTAGGAAATCAAATAGACCATCAACAGGCTATTTCAACAACCATGCAATTAAAGACGCAGATGCCAAAACTTCAAGAAACACGTTTTATTGGTCATAGTACATATAAAAGATATGCCAACCCTAGTAAACATAGTGGTATCAAATCAGCTTCACGGTCGCCAAAATCTGGAAACCTATCTGCAGACACTGCTTGGGTGCCTTGTCCGCCTGGCTGTTTCAACAACCATGCAATTAAAGACGCAGATGCCAAAACTTCAAGAAACACGTTTTATTGGTCACAGTACATATAAAAGATATGCCAACTCTAGTAAACATAGTGGTATCAAATCAGCTTCACGGTCGCCAAAATCTGGAAACCTATCTGCAGACACTGCTTGGGTGCCTTGTCCGCCTGGCTGAAGCAGTACTTGCACTAACGTGACCCACCACAGGCTGCTTTGCGTCATCATCCTCTCCCCAAACTTTTCTTTGAAAAGATTCAAGATATACAATTTGAATTGCTTCTAATCAGCATTTCTCAAAATGCAAGAACTTCTGTTCTTTATTCATTACATGTGCAATGCTTGATAACGTGTAAAACGTGGAAACGCATCAATATGGATAAAAAACTAGAAGATTCAAGATTTAAATTTTTATTCATCAGATGCACTATAGTCGATAGCATAGGTGTAAAACTTGGAATCGCGTCTCTCTCCATCATAGTCTAGAAGATGCAAGATTTAGATTTTGAATTGCTCTGAATTACCATAGATTACAGTGCAGCAACTTTCATTTTTTATTCATTAGATTCACAGTGGTCAATAACAAAGGTGTAAAACTTAGAATTCGCACCTCTGTCTATCATAGTCTTGAAAAACGATTTAAACTTTGACTGACTTCTAATAGGCATAAACTAGAATGCAGCAACGTTCATACTGTACTCATATGATGCACAATAGCCAATAATATAGGAGTAACACTTGGAATCACATTTCTACCCATAACAGTTTAAAGATATTCGACTTAAAATTTCAAATGCCCCTAGTTTGCATAATTTTAATTGCACTCAATCGTCTTTGTAAAAGCACACGACTTCATGTAGAGATCTATAATCGTACAAAGTTTGGAGTTTCTTAATGTAACAGTGTCGGAGAAAATTGCCAACGTTCAAATTTCACATTGGTATTGAAATCTGAAAGTTGATGTTTTGGAAATTCTTGAATTTCTGCCTTTTGCTGTATTTAACTTTGCTATCCTTGTTGGCTTGGAATCTATGAATATGGGTAATGTTTTTCTGAACTATTTAATATTCATTGTTCACAATAATCATGTAACTAATCAAGACTTTGTGAGTTTTCCTTTTGGTCATGATGCGAGGACCAAGTCATCTGCACATAATTAAGCACTTACTTCCTGGTTGTCCACCATAGGATTACACTCTACACTCAGTCAATCATTAATGTACATATTTAACAAAATGGGGCTCACAACATTCCATTGCTTCACACTAACATTGATTATAAAATGATCAGGTACCTTGTTATATATTTTACACATGAGCAGATATTACTGTACATATATTAAAAAAATATATATAAAAAATGACTATTAATGCTACTATTTAAAATCATAAACTATTAACCAGTTATGCCACACACTATAATACGCTTTTTAGAGATCCATAAAACAGATGAATTGACAATGTTTTCCTTTGGTGATATATGTATATATATATATATATATATATATATATATATATATATATATATATATATATATATATATATATATATATGTATGTATATACATATATATACATATATATATGTATATATATATATATACACATACATAACACACACACACACACACACACACACACACATATCAGGGATTCCAATGTGTACACATGGTCAGCAGTAGCGGCTTTTTTCTTGAAACCTGTCATTTATTATTTTTTGTCGTCCAAAAATGTTTTAGGCCTTTTAATCATAACAGTTTAAACACTTTTCCAAAATCACTACCAATAGTTCTACCTCTTAAATTTTTTATCTCTGGCATGTTTCCACCTTTGAAGAAACGTACAATATATCCAATGTTCAAAATTCTCGTTATGTGCACATTTTAACATTTCAGGTCTTGTTTTATCAAGACCACAGGCTTTGTTTCTTTGAACTCTTTGATGGCTGACTGGATAATTTCTACTTTTATGTCACTCTCCAGAAAATGTTTCGGTTATACAATATGGGATCTTAATCATCCTGGAACAAATTTTGTCCTTTCATGGTTTGCAGTTGTAGCCTGCTTTAATGCTCATTTACTTCTTCAAGGTTTGCGATTGACAGTTGTTGTTTAATCGGATTTTAGGGGCAACATCTCTAACTTTGTTGAAAACTGTTGTCCATTTCTAATCTTCATGACAATCATTATTTCTACGTTGTTAATGTGACACTTTTTCCTCTTCAGATGTTCAGTGAATAATGTATTGCTTGGTGGCTGTTCAAGTGTTGTTGTTGTATCTGGTGATGTTCATGTTGATAGACTTGTCCAGGTTTGGACGGTTTTAGACTTGGACTAATTTTCGACTATGATATTGACTTGTAATGGTCTCACTGCTATTTGGGGGCTAAGCTAAAGCACGCTTCTTTTTATTTCCCTTCATTTCTCAGTGTCAACTTCAAGTCCATAAAGCCAGAATGTTTCGACCAAAATATTCCAAAAATCCATTAAAAGAAAACCTGACAACATAATTTATTGAAACGCTTTGAGAATTCATTGCCACATGGCACTTAAATTCTGTTCTAATTTTTAAGAGTGGAAATAGTAGTGTAGCCTCATGCATAATGTTTTTTCAAAATATGAAAACGAAATTACATACGGGTGTGTTCTATTGATGGAAGCTAACTTCATGGATTTAATTTCCAATATACCTTCAGGTTTCTTTCATCCAATTTTTTTCTACTTGTGTAATTTATTTTCTTCATACCATTTAACGCTTTTTCTCACTTGGTTTTTGTGCATTTGTTTTTCAAACAATAAAATCTATATCTTATGTTTGGGACTCTTACGTTCTTACTCATTAATTTCCTCATAGACAGCAGCTCAAGATTCAGTTGTCGACATTCATTGTACCATCTTTTGCTTTTCTGCTTTTGGATCATATACGGTTTGAGAGACAAATAACAAAAATTCCTGAGTCATGATATCCGTGAAGTTCTCTACATAGTCATTCATGGAACTACCCTCAACGTTTAATCTGTTTTCAAGTTAAAAATAAGGTTGTTTAGTTTATCTTGATATATATATATATATATATATATATATATATATATATATATATATATATATATATATATATATATATATATATATATATATATATATATATATATATATATATATATATATATATATATATATATGAATTTCAGAGTCTCTTGTCACAGGCAAAAATATAATTTACAAAAATTTGTAACTACTATGACCCACACAAGTGTGCTATAATATAAGCCAACTGCAAGAAAGGAATTGTCAGATATTAAGAAGTTTTACAACTGAATATGATATTGGCCCAATAATGCAGTTTTGTTGAAAATTGCAAGCATGGCAAGCATAAAAATGGATGAGGTAGCTGTAAAATAAGAAGCAAAATGTCGATAGACAACAAAAATACACGTGTAGGCAAACATTTGGAGTCTTAGTTAATATAGGCAGTAGATACACAATCTAAAATATTCAGGTGTTTGTTCATGCAAAGCAGTTTGTAACACAGCAAGTTTCTTGATATTTGGTTAACATGAATTTTTAAGATACCCAGACAAACTGTGAAGACTGTGTGTGAGAAGTTTGTTATCATTGGAGGCATTTCACTGAAAAGTTTGGGAATATAAAATCTTCATGTATGTTGTGCCAGAGATGTATTTACTCTGTTCATCAAAAATTCTGTAGCCCCTTGTGCTACTTCCTTGTCTTTTTAGGGAAAAAGGAAATTTTATCAATGGTGCAGGCAGTATCTTACACTTTTGTTTTTACAAGCAAGTTTTAGTCAACATATCCTTACCTTTTAAAAGCTGCAAATTGTAAAGTAATGGTTCCGTATGAACA
The DNA here is from genome assembly GCA_964020975.1 of Hermodice carunculata. Lineage (NCBI taxonomy): Eukaryota > Metazoa > Annelida > Polychaeta > Eunicida > Amphinomidae > Hermodice > Hermodice carunculata. Next base: position 84,369,559 of record OZ026620.1, on the reverse strand, counting down.
TTGTACTTGCTACATGCTACACATCAGATCACGTGTTTCTGAAGTTTTTCGATCTGTTTCATTTGAAGGCCCATGTTAGTTGTCCATTATTTATGTGAGGCTGTATATTGGTATAAAGACGGAGGATGTTTTTCAATCTGTTTGCAAGTGCCTTCAGCTGTGTTTCAACGAATATCTAAGTTACCTATGGCCTAACAAAAATTTATGTGTGGTTCCAGTAACCTGACAGACCCTACTAAAAAGGCGCAACCCTGAAAATAATGGAACAAAAAACTTTCAAGCTGCCCTTCCCTTAAAAAAATTGATCGACCCTGGCTGTAAGATTTCATCAAGAAAGTGGCCATTGTGTGTGTTATTTTGCAGTAAAGTCAACTCAAACACAGCAATTTAATTACAACTTGTATGGATGGTTAACTTTGACCGGGGAGACAGCATAGCTGTATAGCTACAGTTGTTGGGTGAAACAGCATAGCCCTGGTTGTCCAGTGATCATTATCGCACTATTTCGCAAGGTTGTGTTCTGGTAACAAACTGACGTCAAAGGATGTTATGTGAAAAAGGGGAAAGAACATCCATTTGAAACATGTTTCAACAAATGTCCAAGTTATCTACGGCCTAACAAAACATATGTGTAGTTCCAGTAACCTGACAGACCCTAATAAAAAGGCCCAACCCTAAAATTCATGAAAAAAATAAAAGAAAGTACTTTCAAGCTGCACTTCCCTAATAAAAATTGATCCACCCTGGCTGAAAGAATTTATAGAGAAAGTGGCCATCGTGTGCCGTTATTTTGCTGTAAAATCAACTCAACCAGCATTTTAATTTCTACTTGTCTGGAGGGTTAACTTGGGCCGGGGGAAACAGCATACCTGCAAAGCCACAATTGCTCCATGAAACCGTATAGCCCCGATTGTTTGGAGATCATTATTGTAATATTTTGCAAGGTTCCTGGTGTCCATTCTCTGAGTTACCAGGGCAAACAGTTGTTGAAGTACTTTGAAAGCATGACTTACAGTCTTCACTTTTTAACACAATTAATCATTGCGAGCATCTCTACTGTATCAAAGTATCTCCATTATGACCAAGTCAGAAATAAAACATCATTGCACACAAATTGGAATTGGCTGCATTGCTTTGAGATGAGTATAATTTCCTTTGCGCACATTGGTCTACATGTACATCATATCATATCCAGAGCAGCAATAAATAAACCTTTCACGTAATCGTATGGCAAGTCAAATCTTTATCAAAATCAGTGATATGTGATCATTTCAAGCAGATAAATTGAGTGACTATCTTCTTTGTACCAAAGTCTTGATAATTTTATTAAAAATGTAGCCCTCACCTTATATTATTGCAAAATGTGATGTCTTAAATTGTGAGAGTACATGTACATGTAGATGTTCAACTTGTAGCACCAGCATAAACGATACATTGACATGTTAGAGCATCTATTTGTGTTAGTTGATAGTCAAGCATAGCAGCATTCATTTGTGTAAGTTTATAATCAATCATAGCACCCATACAGGAGAACACAATACAAAGGGTTATCCTTCGTATGTTTAGCACACCGCTGGCTTAGGCTGTGCATATAACGTCATAATTGTCACTGTCTTGGACATAGCTTTCATCAATACCCTTGCCATAGAGCTTATGCTTGATGGGGACCAGGCCTGTCACAGTGGTTGTCATGATGGTTGAAGAGGGCCAAGCCTGCCATAGTCATGGTGGTTGATAACAACTAGGCCTGCCATAGTCACGGTGGTTGAAGAGGACCAGGCCTGCAGTAGCTATGGTGGTTGAAAGATGCAACACTATGCTGGTCATGTGAAGTGATCTTCTGTAGGGCACTGTGTAAAAAGGCCCTGGCAATGGATGCCGTGCCAATATGGGACATATGGATCCCATGTGGTCTGAGGAATTTTGGGTTTGTTGTGACACCAGTGTTTACAAAATTTAGTCTTTCATTTTTTCCTGCATGAGCCTATAAGTTGCTGCTTGGTTGAGATGTTTGTTTCATTGTCTGCTCTTTGTGTATTCCTGTTAGCAAGTTTTTAATCAGTGGTTGCAAGTTGGTCATGTGGACCCAGAGTACATCAAGCTCTGGGTTGTTAAAAAGTGGTATCTGTCACTTTATTTTCCTGCCTAGTCTGGTTGGACATGGCATCTGGCAAGAGAGGTGTCGCACTGGACTATGTAGCAATGACCAATGGCTGTGGTTCTGTGTAGGTAGAGGATGGATCACACCCTGATACCCCACATCCCAGCAAAGATGCCAGTGATCGCAGCAACAATTGTGACAATGGATGGTAAAAGGTGGCCCAAATTGAAAATTGAAGGAAGAAATACAATGCCTTGACAGATAAATCAGTAACTGCTGTGCGGAAACATATCCAGTTCCAAATTCACCATTTGCTAAGGCCACTTAAGTCACACAAAAAAAATAGCACTGTCAAGACAAATCTGATAAGAAGAATGAAGCACATTGATCCATATCGTTAAACAATTAAATATAGTGCAATAACTTACAGCACATAGCCAACTCGCAGTTAAGAAGCCTAGGTCTACACCAAGGACAACAAAGGCATTGTAAGGAACCTTGTGAAGGTCAAGACCACCATGGTGTTCCACTGTCCAGAGCCTGTGGAGAAGTGCTAATAGTGACAGTGATATCCATGATTCACACTTGAGAGAGTAAATGCCAGACTTTGAGAGTTCAGAGAGTGAGGTTGATAGAAGAAAAAGGTGTATTAGAGGTGAGAAGCTGAGGTCTGGTAGAACTCAAAAACTTGGGGATAATATCATTAAAATGAAGGTGTGGGAACACACTTAACTCAGCCCTCAACATGCTTTTGAGGGCCTAAATGTGAGGAGCTCACTATTTGAATGTGTGTGGCCAGCTTCCTGGAATATGCAGATAGAGAGATATCTTCTAACTCCCTGGCAAAGCCAGACTTGCTTAAATATAAGCTTTAGCACCTAAAATATGTTATATTCTCTGTGTCCATCTATGACTGGGATGCAGTTATTGAATTTCATGCAGCTCTGCTCACTGAGATCGAGTGTGGCCATAGAGATTGGAATAACAACTTCTTTGACATCCAGCAAAACTGTTACACAAGGTACAAAGTGTTATTATGGCTGCTCATAGGCAGGTATACAGCTCATTACCATCCTGGGCAGCTTGATTTTTGTTCTGTAAGTCTTTTCAAACTGACAAGTGTAGTAGAAGCAAAGACCACACAAGTTTTATTGGTGGTAAAGACTGCTGCAGTGTTGGACATTTTTGTGCCACATATTATATCGCTAGAGTAAGTATTCAGGCTACACTACGAAGACATTTGTGAGTTAAATCAAGGTGACTGAGTACACTGTCCCCAGTCTGATACCTTAGAACTGGATCCGCAGGTACCCAGTCTTTCCACCAAATGAAATTTTTGTATAAGTACTCAGTCAAACAATGGCAAGGGTTTGGTTGATGATTTAATCTTCAAAAACCTTTTACAAGTGATTCATCAGAATAAAGTAATTCTGCTTGAGCCAGGTACTTACCATTTCAACACAAAAGAACAATCTCTTTTTGGTACTAGGTGTAATTTGTGCCAGTTGTCAGTGGAATCTAAAGGAAACCGAAGTGCTTTGCAGGCACCCAATAGTCTGAAAGACTTGCTGCCAGCTTTATCGTAGACAAGCCCCAATTCAGTTTTAGATTTTCCAGAGAAAAGGCTCCTCCAAGTTGAGTGAAATAGCCAAGTTCCCAGACCTGTTGAAAATTGGCGAGACAGGTAAAAGAGCTATCAGGGCCTCCAAATAAAGGACGTGACACAGCTAACAAATGTTATAAAAAGGGTCAAGTACTCAAAACTGAGCAAGGTACGCAAGTTAAACCAACTATTGCTGTTGAACAAGGTGGCAAGAAAAGTCCCAAAAACGGTATGTCACCAGCAGTGGGTCCCATCAACAAGAGTTCAGGTAAGAATTGTCTCAGGCAGTCAAACCTGGCAAGAGGTTCCAGTCATTACAAATTGGAAAGCTATCGATGTGAATAAGTAGTCATTGGTTCTGCAAGAAAAGTTGTCCATTCCACAGGGACAGTTTCGTGTTAAACAGGAGCAGTTGCACAGGAACATCAGGCTGTCCCATGGAAACAGTTGTCAGTTCTGCACCAACAGTTGTCCGCCCCACAGAAACAGTTGTCTGTTCTACAAAGACAGCTGTCTCTCCCACAGGAAAAGCTGTCTGTCCAGCAGGAACAGCTATTGGTTCCACATATACAGTTGCAGAGTCCACATGAGCAGATAGTAGTCAACATTTACAATTTTCCTATGAGTTCTCATTCTACAAAGGAGGCAGGTAATCTTGGGAGCCCTGGTGTTGTCACTTCTCTAAAACTGTTGGGTCCAGAAGTCTTGCTGGTTCACAGTACAGTGGCCAAATCAAAAGTGCCCAATTATTTTCCTTTCACAGGTATCAAGATTTAGAAATACGTGACTTTCTGGAATTCAGGTTCCCAGTGGGATATTCTGCCACAGCTACTCACTCCATTGAAATGCAACCACCTTTAACCTCTGCACAGCATGTGGAGCACTTCATTGCAGAAGAGGGCTCACAATTAGCCCTCTGTCCAAACATGCACTCAACTTCCGATTTGCACTTCTCCCATCAGCATGGTGGAGAGGAAAGACTCTTCAAAATGGAGAGTAATTGTCAACCTGTCCTCTCTGGCTGGAAGTTGGGTAATGACAAGATGCCCAAAATTCACATTAACAGATTCCTATCAAGTTGAGAGTTACCGTCACTAGACTTAATCACACAGTGTATAGCTGAGCTTGGCCCCCCTTGTATGGTGTACAAAAGGGACCTCATGAGAGCCTACTGGGGATATAGACTTTCTGTAGTTTGCATGGAAATGGCAGATCTTCGTTAACCATGTACTCAGGTCTCTAATATATAAAACATAGGAGAAAAATAACTTTCAAAGAATGACCATATCTTTTAAAGGTGCACTGGGCTCAGCAATTCACGTCTAATAGCCTGGGACTGCCTGAAATAGGGCTCGGACTGGCCGGAATTTTCAAACACTACCCTAGTAAAAAAATTCTTCAATCACATGTATATTTTATTAAAGTTTTGGGCTTTTTTCTTCCTGGCTCTTGCTAGTATTCACTTGCAATGCCAAGCTAACCCATGCAATACCTTGAAGGAAGGCTACACCTTGCCAGGGATGTGACCCTCAATTTGTTATAACATCGCGATGATAGGCACAGTAAAACAATAGAAGGTAAATAATTGGTTTATAAACAGCCTGCACATGATGATTGGTGAGCTCAAAATGCAGGGGATAATCCACTCCACCTTGGATCTGTGTATAAAAAGGGGCCACTTAGCAATGCAAATCAGACCCATCGTCAATTTCCTTGATGCTAAACCACTACAGAACCTGGTGCCCATAAGACCGGGCCACGAGGCCTTGATATACCACCAGTTGTGCAGCTTGTTTTCTTGGCATGGCAAGCCCAAGTATACTTTCCTGTTTCCAAGGGAAGATGGGCAGTGACAGGGAGAACGAAAGGAAAGCTTGCACAGTTTGAGAACAAGACCCAGTCACCTTCACATAAACAGGGCTGAACAGTAGCTGTGGCACAGGAAGAGCATGGCAACGGTGGAGAGCTCTGTGAAGCAGCTTGAACCAGTTGAATCAGCTGATCCAAAATGAAAGCAGCCAGCGAAGCCAGACAGCAAAAAGTAGTACAAACGAAACAAGACAGTGATGTGCTTTCAAGAGAGCTGGAAGTTGCAGTGTCCATGGGTTGTACATGTCAAACAGCCTGACCACATGTACTGTGCATGGGGTAAGGAATATTTGAAGATATTAAACCAAACAGTGGCCATCATAACTGGGTCAACAAACTACAGAATGGAAACCCTTCATAACCATGATGGATCAGCAAAGCATCTCATATGTAAAGCATATGTAAAGGCTGCTGAACAGCCAGAGCAGATATCTTTGACGCTGGCAGTCAAAATCTACACTAAGAAAGTTGATCAGCAGTCATAGGGCAGATTGGAAAAGCTGGTTAATACTGCATTTTATGTGACTAAGAAGATCTGTCATTATTCAAGTTCAAGGGTTGTTGTGTGTTACAAGATAAGAATGGTGCCAACATGGGAAAAATGTATCAGCATGATAAAGCCTGCCATGATTTTGTTAGAAGCATTGCTGAGGTCAACAGAAAGGACAATGCATAAAAGGTTTGATACTCAAGATTTCTGTGCATTTTTGTCAGATGTAGGTACTGACAGTTCTCAAACCGAACAAACACCCATCTTTCTACATTATTTTACAAGTGATGGTGAACCAAATGCAGTCTTTTATGACATCATTCCAGTGACAGATACTCATGCACAAGGGGTGAAATCTGCAATAAAGAGCTTTCGAAACTTGCAACAGATGAAGAAAGTCTCAAGAAGAAATTAATGGCAATGAATTTTGTTAGAGCAGCTGTCATGATGGACTTCAAGAATGGAGTTGCTACATTTTACAAGGAATTGTGCCCATAGATTATCACCATTCATTGTGTGTCCCACACCCTAGAACTTGCAGTATTGGACGTTTTGAAACAACTCTAGTGCGTAAAAAATGTTGGAAGAAACAGGGAAGGCCATTTTAAAATGATACTATATCACCAAAACGAAAGACAGAAGTGAAAAAAATTGCTGATGTGTTAGAAGAGTCTCATGTCTACTTCAGTGGACTCCAACAAGTCAGGTGGCTTGCCAGTTGCACCAGGTACAGATCATATCTACATTTTAAGAATTTGTGAAAAGGATGTTTCAGGAAGTATTTGAAATACATTGAAAAACTCATCAACACATAATATTTTTAAAGCACATGTTTAAAGGGTCAATGACAATTATTATTAAATTATTCACTAGATGTTAAGTGTTTAGAGTGCAAGGGATAATATTTGACATTTTGATATGAAAAAACTAGATTGCACATTTAAGGGATTAATATTTTTTACAAAGGAGTGCAATTTTCCCATTGCATATAATTAATTTGTTTAAGTACTTTGAATTTATATGTTGCACAGTTGCATAAAGTTGTTTTCAGGTTTTTTTTTTCAATTTTCAAAAATATGGCATAATGTACTTTATATGGCTTTTTTTAAATTTTCAGAGCATTTTCAGCAGTGCAGCGTCACCTAACAACAACTGTTATCCACTTGGAAGCAGCAGCAGCTTTAACTGGGGAATATGGCGCCAAAGCCAAGCAATGTCTCAACAAACTGACAGGTAGAGATTTTGTTGAATCCCTCAACTTCATGCTGGATGTTATGAAGGTAATCTCAGACATCAGTGTTACTTTCCAACAAGATGGACTGCTCATAACAGATGTACTAAGAAATTAGGAACAGGGCGTGTTGCACCTGGGCAACTTACAGACAACACCACGTGACAATTACAGAGAATTCCAAAGTAATTTCAATGAAGACACTCACATTCTCACTTGTGGAAAGTCAGCAGTTCTACTGAAACAAAACAAGGCAACCAAATCTCTGCTTGCTGATGAGGTGGAGAGTGCTCTAGACAAGGCTGTGGCTTATATGGATAATTAATTCAGTGCCCTTTACAGCCTCCCTGTGAGCCTCTTTGATAATTTGATCCCTCACAGTTGCCAGTTGATAAATGGAATCTGCTTCACTATAGTGTTGAGGAAATAGCAGATCTTGTTGATCATTTCCAGCCAGTGCTAACAGAACAAGAGGTAGCTTCCATTCCTAGTGAGTGGGTAGATCTAGAACTGATGGTTAACAGGAGACAGACAGAGAACCCAAATGATATTTACAAGTAACTTCTTGCCTCCACACCCAAATGTATTCAAAATGTGTTGAGCCTTGTCAAGATTATTTGAACTATTTCACCATCAACTGCAACTGTGCAGCCTTGTTTTTAGTTCCATGAACTTGATCAAGACCAATTTGAAAACAAAACCGAAAGAGGACACTTTGAGTGATCTGTTGAGAGTGAGTCTTGTGGAGGAGGACCCCACCAGTTATGACCCAAAACCAGCAGTGCGCCATTTTATGACCAGTGGAGTGGAAACAAGACACACTCAGGGCCACAATGTAACCTCCTGTGATGTGTCACCAAAGGACAGTGATAACAGTGTTATCCATGCGACATGACAAATACTGTGAAGTAAAATACCAAGTTGTGAATGTAATGAAATAAAATTTAATCAAGTGTACACATGAGTATTGAACAACTGAGCATAAATGCAACTGTGATGGATACAATTTCATGCCTTTTTACATAGAGATGCAGTGACTTCTCAAGTTCAAACATATTATAATTCTTGATACTGTTTTTTGGTCAGTAATATTTTATTGTATTTTGTTTGTAGTATGGCTTCACGTGATGGACACTCACAATCCTTTCAACAATATTTTTATGAGAATACAAAGATCAAGATATTTCCAACTCAGATGGACATATTTCTTTCTCATGCTCTTACATGACAATGCTTTTTGTAGTAATTTGGTATTTTTTTTGTGTGTGTGGCTTCATGTGATGCACATTACAATGGACTCCTGTGTTGAAACAAAGTGATGAATATTTTTTTCTGTAGTTGTAGATTTTTACTAGTACAATTTTCTATGATGTACAATCTTTCCAGCAGCTAGACTGTATCTTTTAAATGATCTTTCTCTCAGCTTGAAGCTGACTCATGTCAACCTGCAAAGAAATGAAAAGGCAGTCAATATATATATATATATATATATATATTCCTTGTAATAAACATGTGAACAAAACACTCTGTTTACTATTGTAGGTACATGTATGCCATTATACACAGATGGTGGCTTTGGCTGGGGGGGGGGGGCACTCAAGAAAAAATGGCATCTGATAATGAGATGTGACAATTGGAAGATTTAGGGGCTAGTGAAGTTCCAATGGGGACTAGTGGACTTTGAGATCCACTAGCAATGTGGGCTTGTGGATTTCTGAAAAAAAAAATGCAGAGTCCTGGGTGAATATTTTGGTAATGATACGAAGGATGGCTAGTCTGCATTTGAATATGGTCAGTTTGTTGAGTTGTACAATTTTTTGATTGATAAAATATATATGTCAGTTTTGGAAATTCCATCTTTACACAGACAATCGGCATTCCAATAGGTACTAGTTGTGCACCTTTTTCGGCTAGTTTATACTTATTTTACTAATATATGTTTCTTGTAAAGCTGTCAAAAGAGAAGAAATTTCATCATAAATGTTTTGAGTTGACATTTAGATATATTGATGACCTACTAACACTTTCCAGTCTGGGCTATTTTATGGCTGATGTGGGCTTTGTCCGGCTGATTTTGGGTAAAATCCAAAATGGTGGACCCAATTTATTCTGTATCTATGGTATAACTATATATCAACATGTTCAGTGGAAATAGTGCTCTCAGGCTCAATAAGTGTCAATTTGAAAATTATAAGTGTACCACTTGGCTGCCCTGGTAACCAAAATAATATTCTGAAATTTGGGAAAATAACTGATGTTTAGCATGAAATGGTTCACCAAGGTCAATATTGCATCCCCTAGACCTTTTTTAGCATGCGGATCTTCACAGGGTGGATCACAAATGCATTTAACCTACCTTTTTGATTTTTGCAAAATACATCATTTGTATGAAATAAATTTGGGACAGTTGACATGGCAACTATCGTGGTCAGCTTATATGATAACTTAGCCGATTACTGCAAACTACATAGCCACACAAATTCATCAAATACCAACTAAAAGACACAGTCCTGAGCATATTTACAAAGTTTGTAAGCAAGAAACTTTTGCTACAGGAAAGCTGCAAATAGACCTCAGAATATGTGTCACTAAAATTATCTCAAGATCACCTAAGCTGCCTTGTCATGGCCGACATCTGGGATTTTTCCTCTTTTCATCAAATTGTATCATTATTGGACAAGAAAATAATAGGAGTCAATCCCAAACATGCCTAGAATGGCCAGAAATGTAGCACAAATGATAAATTACCTTTTCTCCCTGCAATTCATACTACTTTAGCTCTGAAATTAATAATTCAAATTAATAATAAATTGTCATAGTGTTGCCTCATGGGACCAGGTGGCACTTCCATTTGACAGCCTCTGGCTGCCATCATGCAGTGTACCCCAACGTGACCTTTTGAAGTATCAATATTGATGGGTGGCTGCTGCAACATCTAGAAACCAGACAAAATTTATGATGGCATTCCAATGCTAAATTAATGCTATGACAGGGAAGCGTACATCTTAAAGATGATGATTAGTACAAATTTGTGGTTCCTTCATGCAACATTAACTGCAAAGTGATGTGGGAAAGTGAGTCTGCACATAAGCAGACTCCGACTGCAACGGTGATTTGCATGAATAAGCACATACGAGGACTCCGACTGGAAAGTGTTAAGCATCAATAATAAACACTTTCAAGAATATGTACTGAACAGCAAAATAAATGCAAAATGGTTATTTGGCTCCCAGATAAGATCAAAGTGTCAGTATATTACACGTAATGTTTTCCCCAGCAATTTTGCATGTGAGTGACCACAGAAAGTGGGGTGTACCAGAATAGGGTCATCACTGACACTTTTGCATGAGGGTGACCCATGCAATAAGGTGTACCACAATAGGGAATGTACTGCAAAGGTACTGTGTTGCACGTAATTACATCAACAACCAGGTAGTTTTTGATAGAAGGGTGAACTAACAGGTGTAGTGGTGTCCATCAATAACAGTAGATTAAAAATTCTGGCCCCATAAAACCTGTGACCAATGGTAATGTCTACACCATGGCCAAGATGCCTCCCCTTCCACAAGATGTATGCAACCAAGCTATGGGGATGCTACACTCAGGGACAAGTCAGTCCTGTGTCGCTGTGATGCTCGCCAAATCAGTATCACATCTTGCAGCCAGCTTCTGAACTACTGGGTCCTGCCAAGATCCACCAAGAAGTGGCCAACTTAGTGTAACCACAGTAGCCCAAAACCACCATATCCAGTTGAAGCCCCTTTGAGACAGTTATAGAACTGCTGTTCAGACTAGCCAGGACACCTTAGGACATAGCAATCCATGAACCAGTGCCAATACTGTTCGTCCTCGCCTACCTGAGGCAGGGTTGAGGGTTCATCAGGCAACAGCAAAGAAGAGTGAGATTGGAATGGGTACAAAGCCACAGCAAGAGGAACCAGCATAGAGACAGATGTAAGCATGTTATCTTAGTGACGAGTGCCATTTTATTCTGTTCAGAAGCATTGGCTGTCAATGTCTGTACCATCATTGTAGGGAGTGCTATTCTGATGCCTGTGTTTATCAGGTACACTGCTGAGATTATGGCATGGGGTGCCATATCCTTTGGCTGGAGGTCAGATCTTGTGCTGGTGGAAGGAACCATGACAGCTGTCAGATACAGGGACAAAGTCCTGGCTCAACATGGTATTCTCAGGATACAACAGTCGGCACACCTGTTCATGCAAGGTAATGCATGACTTCATGTTTTTTGAGTGTGCCCGAACATTCTGGAAGACACTAATATGGATGTAATGCCTTAACCACCTTGATCTCCAGACTCTCCTATGGAGTATCTGTGGGATCTCCGGGGCACATGTGCGAGATAGAGAACAACTACACACGCATAACTTGATGCCGCTCTTCTTGGGAGTGAAATGTCATTTCACAACACAGTATCAACAGTCTGGTGATGTCATTGCCCTGGTGTTGCAGGACAGTACAACAAGCTAGAGGTGGCCCCACTCAGTATTATACTGGTAAATCTGGCAGGGTACATCACTTTGGGTGCACTCAACTCTGCAGCAGACCATACACTTGTCTATTCCCTGGGTACTACTGACAACATAGCACTCTTTCATATGGTGTACCTGCTGCATTCATTGGTTATGATTACATAATTAAATTCTAATGATCAAAGCCACCTTGCAGATGTTTTTGCTGTTTAGTTTTATTCACAAATATGAAAAACACAAAATGAAAGCAAGGCTCCGTGAAGTGCAGAGTGAAATGTTCAACCGGTTTTGCCCAAGGGGGGCTCTTCAGGAACTAAAAATATAATGGCTACAGCCCCATACTTCTCGAGATATAACAATAGTTGCAGTGTCTTTTATTGTATGGTTTGATGTTATTAACATATGCAGATACCAGGAGTCATGCCCCGTCTTGGGCTGGCCCACGTTATTTGAAAAAACGATCCACCTGTCCCAGATGACGAGGTGTGCCACACGTGCAAGTTACACCTGCAGCCTTAGGTACACCTGTCCCAAGTTTGGGATGGTGTACCTGTGAATCAAATCATAGAAAGTCCCAGTGATATATCCCTGTCCTCATGTTTACTGAAATAAAGCTTGGGAATGGGAAGGGGGTCTGTGCTACTTTGAGTTGTACAGACCCTGTCCCTGTGTGTGTGCACGTTATTTAATAAAAGAATAAATGTATGAATGTGGTGAACTGGGATGAGTTGACCATCCCACGTCATAGTGGCTGCTGTTATATACTGGAGTAGGGTCCCTGCAGCCACTGGCATTATGCAAGTCCTGGGAAAACAAGCATAGAACTGGTAAAAATTTAGCATGATAAAAGAAGAATATGCCTATTTTCCCATGACGTTGACACCCAGGAATGGCTCCATTGTGCTTAACTGATGGATCCAAAAATGTTCTCTTTTCAGCCTCAGTGCTTCTGTTTTTTTCAGCTTTGGAGGTGTAGGAATATGTTCTTAAATTTGGATATAATATACACTGGTGGATGACATTTGCACCTCCTGAAGACTAAGGCCATAGGAGATACAGATGTCCACCACCAGTGTATATTTCTGAATACTGGACTCCTTCATTGAGTAACGATTGTGTCTCATATTAGTAAGGAACTGACCAGGGGTAGAAGCCTGATGAAGACAATTAATTTCCTCCCTTGATAATGAGGGAAATCTTCTGCGGCTTGCAGCAGTCATGGTCATTGTCATCTGCAAAGCGTAAAGTGGCACATCATCAATCTCACATCATCAGTTCCAGAGTCGGCTTATAAATCCGAAGATATTGAATCAAGCCATGGATACGGATGGGTATACCTGGCATGTGCAGCACGTTTGAACCAATGACGTTGCTTGTTAGTTACCAAAATGAGAAAAATGAAAATATCATAAAGTTGTTAGTATGTCTACCTTAAGCTTTTGGATTTTGACCTGGGTTGTTTGATGACTGTAGTGTTTTGATCATGGATTGTTCTTGTTTATGAGTTCGGATTTTCAGTGCAGCTTTTCTAGCATTGTTGAAAACTGAACATTGTCTCCCACTTCTATTTTTTCAGAAATCATTATTTGTACATTGTCAATATGATATCTTATCCTATCTAGATGTTCAATTAATAATGTATTGCTTGATGGCTCTTTATGTCTTGCTGTTGTGTCTGGTGATGTTCATGTTTATGGACTTTCAAGATTGGGACATTTTAAACTTGGACTGATTTTCCACTGTGATATTGACACATAATGGTCTCACCAGCTGAGACGTCCTGCCAACACACCATGAATGTTGTTGCTTTCCTGCACAGGCAAGCCAGTACTTTTGTAGAGAACTATTAGACTATTTTGGTGGGGTGAAGGAGGAAGGCTCAGCCAACCTGGCCTTCAGTCACATCAAGACTTTTCTTGGAACTTGGTTTAAATGAGTTGAGGCAAAAGCACTGCTACTGAGCTCCCAGATGGTTTTTCTGGGCATTTTTTCTTTTTTTTTTTATGCAAGGCATATAACTATGTCTGTACCACAGGACAAAATGGATTAAATTTACTGAGTTTTGGTGTCATGGTCAGGGAAGGCCATGGCTTCAAAGCAGGAGGTACAGTTTCTTGTGGGGAAGATGCCAATTCACAGCAAAATGTGTGAAACTGGGCTGCATCTTTATTTCCCACATGCTTGAGCACCTAAGGATGCGACTCAGGTTCAAATGGAATGTACGCCGCCTCTGCCAGCCACGTTTCTTAAAAATGTGGCATACTGTTGGAGATTTATGGACACTTACAATGGTATGTCAGTTACACCTCAGGAGGACTTGTCCAAACCCAATTCAGCATTCACGACCGATGCCTGCATTGTCATGTGCGGCCGTTTAACACAGCATGCTTTTTTCCATCTCACATACCCCCCAAATTTAGTGCAGATGGGTTTACATACAAAGACGTTAGACATATGCTGATAATAGTCATGGCTCTGTGGCTGTGGGGGCACAGATTTTCAGGCAAAAAAAAGTACATGTACATATCTACTGCAACAATGAAGCCACTGTAAAATTCTTAATTCAGGTATAGCAAGGGACTCCTTCCTGGCAGCATGCTGAAGGAAGATAGCATGCATAGCAGCTCAAAAACAATGAAGGCAAGACATTTAAGTTCCCAGGAGAACTGTCTATTGGACATGTTGTTGAGGTGGACCCTCAGTTAGAAATATGAAACTGAGTGTTATACCTTATCAGGCCTTAAGCCAGAAACTTGAGAGGAAGTGACAGAGCAATACTTAACTTCTCGAGTGAGTGGTAACTTGACATATTTGGGGTGGGGTTTTTTTCTGTTTCAGTGGGACAGATATGTCAACTGAAACATGATGTCAAAACCTTACAGAAGCAAGCATTTGCACAAGGTTCTAAAACCCTTCTCATGCATTGGAAAGCATATTTTATGTGAACCTAATACCAGCAACATTGTCTCGAGAACATTTGTCTGTTCACCCAGCTTTTAAGTTGTTCATTTAAAAGTCTATCCTCCACTAACCACTACACTTAGTGGGATCAGGGTGTTGCACCTATAGTTACATTTGCAGTTCAACTGTTTGTCAGAATTTCAATTCAAGCTGTTAATCAAAGGCATAGCTTGGTAATGGTTGAACCCACACTGTTCTTAAAGGGTTCAGCCAATAATCTGCTTCTCATGATATATCAGGTGTTGGATTTTTCAAGCCTGAACATATGGCCTGCTGGACTGCCTTTTCATTAGCATTTTACCTTATATGGCCTGTAAATCTAGTATGGTCCCACCCAGCTTGGCATCCTATGATCCACAAAAACAGCTTAGCAGGGGAGACATCTTCCTCTGCACTTCTGGTCTCTTGGTTTACTCTAAATGGTCCCAAACCACTCAAACAGTCATTCGTTTTGTTCAAATCCCAGATTTCCCCCTCTACCCTTAATTATGATGCATACCCGATATTGGTGCAAATTACAAAGGCAAACCCAGCCTTCCTGTTCTCTTACTTGCAGAAAAGACAGTGTGCTACTGAGTTCTCCTTTGTAAAAGTTTTGAGAACCACCAACAATAGTTTGGGGCTGGCTGGCAAACTTTTCTTGGGGCATAGTTCCCATTGGGAAGTCACTACCAATGCCTTCATAGCCCAGGTCCTGGGAGAACTCATTCAGCTCCAGGGGGACTGGGCCTCAGACTCTGACCTCCGGTACCTCAATGTCGACCTGGATTCAAAGCCATTGGTTGTTTGGTTAGTGCATGTCACAGCACATCACGAGAAATTCTGTTTTATAATGGGGCCTCACGTGAACAGCATTAAACTTGTTCTCCTTACAAAGCCTGTCCCATTATTTCGAGTGTACATACTCTGGTTGTGTTGTAGGAATGTAGAGTCTCTATGCTTGCATTAAGTTCAAGTTCTGTGTTGTGTTACCTTGAACTCACTTGCAGCTTGTTCCCTCATTTTATGACCATTTACTCGTCTTGGTTTCATCTGCATTAACCGTTTTTTTTTTGTTTTTTTTTTTAAGTTTCCTTATTTTTAATTTTTTGTTTGTTTTTTGTTTTTGTGGTATGTATGTGTGTATGTATGTATCTATATATACATACATACATACATACATACATACATACATACATACATACATACATACATATATATATATATATATATATATATATATATATATATATATATAATTCTTTGGTTGTTTGGCAGTCAAATGGACCTCTCCGGGGGTTCTGGTCCATTGGCATTGCTTGTTACTTTGCTGTAACTGTGTTTGTGAACCCTGAGGCCCGGCATATTGACCATTTTTCTCATTGTCAAATTTTTAAAAATAACATTGATTTATTAAAACTACTTTTATCCTTTGTTTTGAACCAAGAATATTGCAAGTTCTGACAGTTTCAGGCTCCTGTTGCTTGGAGTCCTTGGTCTACAAATTCTCAGGACTTCAAATTTTAGTTTGGGACGGATTTGGTTCTTTCCCGTAACAAAGTGCATGGCAGCATGCAAATACTCGACTGTAGCCAAGTCGACCACATTGGCCTTGGGGAGCTCCAGTCCAGGGCACAACTCCCGTATGAAGCCTACTGCGCGGGCCGAGTCCATGGGGCTAGGCCTAGTCTAGCACTCGCCTGCGCTGAGCCTGGTCTACTCGCTGACAACAGCCGCAAAAGTTTTGTAGTTGTACATTTTCGCGGCTTAATATCAGTAGTACAGTGCTACAGTACAGTAGCATATTGTAAAATCCCTACCTGATGTCACAAAGAGTGAGAATTTCAGTCTTGAACTGAATTGCAGTCATGACCCACGGAAGTCGTCTGCCGTCGAAACGCTCACTTACAAAAAAAAAATACAACACATGGGCCAGCCACTTGTAATGCAGATTTGCCATGCGGTGGAAACACCCAGGGTTTCCCCATAAATTCGTCTCCGCTGCATCGGTCAAGGCCGCAAGGTTGACCCGGTGACGTTTTGATCACATGGAGGATATCCCCCCAACACCCAACTCGGTCAAAAAATGGCGTTTGAGGAGAAAAAGAGGTGTCTGTGGCACGCATTTAATGCGCTAGACGACCATAGAACAGGCATGGGATCCAAGTCTCGGCTAAAAGTAAGTAGCTTATGGCGTCAAGAAAAACTTTGTGTACTTTGATAGTGTAACTCGTTGATTTAATAACTTTTACCGTGGATACTCTGCCGGGTTCCTGGAAGTTGGAACAGTGATGGTGCACAGACTCAGTCAATACGAATTTCCCGTGAACGCTTGGACACACACAGACCTCACGGGGCTTGACATATGCGGTGATTGTTTGTGACAGTTTTGCACGTTAGCTTCCTGGTTCAATGACATTGTAGCTACTTGTCACAATAAGGACTACAAAGTCAATAATATTTTTCTTGAATTGAGTCCGATTAAATCCGAACTGAATGTTTGTCATCTTTCTTTTTTTTTTTTTTTTACGGATTCCTGGAGGCTGGAGTGGAGCTGGAAGGGATCCATCTATTATCAGACAGAGAGCAGGCTGTTTATAAGGAAATAGCTTTGACAGTGGCATTCTTTTGTTTCTCTTTTTATGTCGTTTTTTTTTTTTTTTTCCTGTGAAATAGGTCATGAACATTACTTTTGTCATGTAATCATGATAATAAATTTTACTGGGGCACTAACTGGGGCACTAACAGTAACACAGGAACCATTCCTGCCTATTGTATTGATTTTATGTCCTGGCCAAAAAAGGCTTGGTCTGGTTTGTAGAACTATGTTTAAATAAAATTTTTACAGCCTAATAGAAAAAAAAAGTGATGAAGCATACAATTTCAACAGTAAAAAAAAAAAAAAAAAAAATAGAGCAAACAAAAACTAAAACCCAAAACAGTTTAAAACCCACCAACTGCTTAGGCATTACCATTATATTACTATTAGTACTAGAGACAGAAATCATTTCCAACTTTGTAGATCAGGGTTATGTGTCCCATTTTACTTATAGTTATTATTTGAAACCAGTATAATTGTAGAAAGTAAAATTGGTTCTACACCTAAGCCCCTTCTGTAAATTTGGTCATTAGACTGCACAAGTAAGCATGCAGTTTTGTTTGGTATTTCATCAACATACTAACAGATTCATATTGATCTGTGTGTTCAACTGAATGCAACAGGTACACGGCTAAATGCAAAAACGTTCCAGTGCCAAGTCTTATGGCCCATTAGCTTCTCAATTTTATGGGAAAAATGTCAAGAGGACCTGAAGCAAACAACATGATGGTTTTAGTCTCATATTATTATTAATAGTAGTGACTCTTCACCTGGGGGTTTCAAGGCAAACCCAGGGTAGAGTTAAGGGGGTGAGGGGGTGCCTGCTGTGACAGGGATGAGAATTGGTTGCCATTTGGCAACTTTCAGCCAAAATTGCTTTTCTTCCCCGAAACAAAATGTTCTCAATTTGGTCTAATTTCTCCAAAACTGTTAAATTCCATGAGGTGGGGTATAGAAGGTTGCCAAATTGCTCCTTGAGTAGCCAAAATGTACTCAAATCATTCTCATCCCTGTGTGAGCATTTGCTTATTAATCAGATAAGACTAGCCACTCCCAGCACCATGCTGGCTGGAGGCCTTGTTCTTGTCTCCAAGCGGGGAAGTAGTTTTCTTTCTTCTCAGGGATGTAGCTCTGGCATCTGAGCAAATCTGTCAAATATTATTATTTTCATGAATATTGACTGTTACTGAAAAGGATTAAGAAGTCCTGTGGGAATAACCACCACACCTCAAGATGACATCCTTTCTGGTTCTTAGTTTCTGGCATGTTGTTTACAGCATGAAACCTCCTGCTGGGCTACGATATGTATTTATTCCCATTGGATTGCATGTACATGTTCATTGGATCACATGCACATGTTAATAAACTTGAATAAAACTGACAAGGTTTGCAGTGAGGTATCAAAACTTAAATTAATGTTCAATTATGGGCCTAAACATAGATTTTCCATGATGAGTTAAGTGTCTTTGGATGCTGCAATTTTCGGATCATAAGGCCGCATATTGTAAGAGGAGGCCAAGACATTGCATGAAGGGGTTGTGGCACCTGAAACACAACAGGAGATCTCAAAATTACATCCATATTTATGTATTCAACTAAATACACAACAAAGTACTCAAAAGCTATGCAGGCTCCAGAGGTGTGTATTCCTAATGGAATGCATGTCAAAGTAGCCTTTAAGAAACTAATTCCTTTTTGCAGCTGAAATAATGAAATGTATACATATTACATACATAAGCATAATAATTATTTACTTCATATTTTCAGGGCTCTAGCCAATAATAAATGTGCTGCAAATTGTCACTACATATTTTCTATGACAATCTGTTACTTGAAATGTACAAATAAAAAAGTGAACCAGTTAATTTAGTTAGGAACTCCCTTTACCATTTCTCATCAATTCAAAACCTTCAGAAATAAATAGCAGTAATCCTACAGTAGTAACTTATCAGGCTTCTCTGTTGCTATTAGTGTATTAAAATGATGAAAAATGTGGAATATGAAGTAATTCTGGTAGATATTGTAACCTCACTTTGATGTGTTTGCCAAAAACATACACAAAATGAACAAAGAACTTGAGCCTGCCAGACTAAAGTGCCCACAGTGGTATGAACACAGACATTGTGCTTCCCTATTCAATATTGACAGATACCCATGGCTAGAGTTGTATCTAAAATATCCCAAGGGGTATGTTGCATAAAGGATATGTGTTACAGATAGGGCCACTGTTTAACTTAAAGATGGTACATGGCATCTTACAAGTAGAGGCACCTAGTGGGTTAGCATCAGGCCTCACTGATTGGTTAACAGTTGTCCACTAGAAGAGGTGTGATGTGTACCTCCCCAAACATTCTCTATTTTGTGAATGCCTTGTAAGTATCATCTAAAGTAAAGGGGTCTCAAAGTCTGTTCTCGAAGTCTTTTTAAAAAGTGTCTCAAAGTCATAATAGATTTTTACAACTTGAACAGTGATAACTATCATTGTTCAAGTTGTAAAAATCTGATTATCAGTATCCTCAAATCTGTTACATGTATCTATATTCAAATAAAAATAATTTGAAAAATAAAAAGCATGTAGTATTTCAGTGTCTTCTTTGCAGGGCTCTACAATTTACATGTCCTGTTGTGTTTGACAAGTACAGATTGATGCAGGACAAGCCTCTGAAAGAAACAGCATGCAAAAGATTGGAATAGTTGCCCCTGAACAATTGCCTCCTAAGCAGACTTCCTTGGGGCGATACACTATGTTGGCCCCCAGCGGGGTAGTAGACCGCCAAGAACGGATGTTTAGCAGGCAACCTGAACAAGTGGACTTCAAAGAAAATTGTAGACTCCTGCGTAGTCACGTTTCTGAAAACATCTTTTAAATGATACCAAAATTAATTTTCATACATGCATCAACAATGAAAAAAACTTGCATGTTCATGAATTGTTCTTCTAAGCAATAAAGTATCACTGAATTTGGTAACATTGTTGTCTTTTATCATCTACATGGAGTACTTGATAATGTCATTGGTTTAAGGAAATGCAGACAGTCTCCCGGCCATTTTTAGGTCTTGCCAATTTTAAAATTCCAAATTGCTTGAATTGGAAAGCACAACTTGAACAAGACTGAGATACCTTTCTAAAAGAGGCTGGACGTCCAGATCACATGCGGGAAAGTTGATCACAGGTTACATGAGAACATGAAATTATCATATATCAGTGTTGGCTGGGCCCTAAATATCCATATTGCCTGCTGCGGTAGAAAGTTGTTGGACCAAGGCACAGTATTGTGGCAGGTCTGGGCAACAATTGTTATAATTTTTCAAGTGTAAATTATAAAGAGCAGCTTTAAAAAATCTTACAACTGTAACAGTACATTATTGTAGAATATTATTATGTATTTTATTTCAAGGGCTGGGGACTTGCAAGGTTTTAATTTAAGCATAGCAAGACATATTTCCCATAATTTTTCCTAACTTGTAACTCTTTTGTATACACTTTGTTGCATACCCTAAATATTCTTGTAACCTATTTAACTTATTTTAAGTTACTACTATTGAAGTATATGTAAGTTTTATTTTGTGATGTTGTTTGATCAATAATGTGATGTCTTGTGTGTATTTACTGTCCCTTTTGCTTGATTATCTTCATGTATGCTGGGTGTCCAGGCTTGAAATGTTCAGGGCCTTTCTCCTGAAGGGCTATGCAAAATTAATAGATTCCTAAATAAATGAATGAATGAAGCAATAAGTAACTAAATAATGTTTCCTGTTGCTGAGAAATTAAGCAAGTGATAGCTGACATGTGGATCTTTTTTTGTTGGTTTATCAATTTACATTGTAAAATATGAACTCTTTAAAAAGGATGAAAAGAGTCATCAAACCTGACACAGAGGCTAGCTGGAGTCCTTATTTGATAGGAAATAGGAAAATACTGACCCTCTTGACCTTTGCAGTACAGAGGGAAGAGGGTCGGTAAGCGGTTTCCCGTACTGGCGTACTGGGGCTTTTTATTTATCGTACTGGCGTACTGGAAGCCCTCTTGTTTTACGCACTTTGTACTATCCAAAATTTTGAAAGATTTTTATTTTCCGTACTGCGTACTCTAGAAAAACAATTACCTGTACCAGCGTACCGTAACCCCTCTTAACCCCCTTCAGGGAAGGGGGAGGGTGGTCTTCTTCTGTCTTTAACTTTGGTATATTACATAGAGTAGGAGCAGAGGACTGACCAATATTAATTTGTTGATAAAAAAAACTTTATACATGAATAAGGCTATCTTGTGTCAACAAGGTCAATACGTTTCTGTTTGTATTGCTGGATTCCTCAAGTGGACCCTTGCCAAGTATGTATTTCAGGATACTGACTGTATTGTATTGTATATATACAACAAATGAGGTCAGTGACCCTGGACACACCAGTGGGTATGTATACCAGTCAAAGGCTGTACTAAAGTACACAGTCCAGCCTCACCAAGAAGTTAGCATCCAGGCTGTAGATAACATAGTTCTCATGTTTCTTTTTAGGACAACATATGTGGAAATGCATCAATTAATTTGAGCCCTAATGCAGAACTGAACTACTTGTATTTTACATGCCGTACAGTTTCAGTTTTAGTGGGTGAACCTGTTAACTGGTTCAATTTATTTACTGATGTTGATGTATGATGTAGGTCTATTTAGTGTTACATGTATACTGTTGTGGTGACATCTCTTCAAATTTTTGCTTAAATCTCAACAGCACTTCCTAAAATAAGCAAATTTTATTCAAGAACCATTAGCAGACCTGTACCTTTCCAGTCCCTGTTTTGGTTTTGCTCCGTCTCATATAGGCATATTGCCAATCAACCTTTCACATCATTAATGTCAGAGAGTACACGTTACTTGAGTTGCTTATATTTCTTTTTGCATGGAGACCCATTTAGACTAAGAGGTGTTGTTCCCTTAGCAGAAACTGGCCACACCTTCTGTTCCTTAATGGCTCGCTGCCTTCATATAATTAAGAGATTTATGAAATTTCTTAACACATGTACATGCAGGGCCTGCTTCTCCATCACAAGTATTACAAACAAAAAAGTACACAGCATTTTGGTCACATATTTGGAAAACAAAGTTAAACCCTCACCAAGTAACATAGTAATCTTAGTATTTAGACTCTTGGAACAAAAGTTAAGCACAAAGAGGGTGTCAGAAAAATTCAGTATTACTGTTCACTTAAATTTATAATGTTCATTCTCATGGTATAAGTGAGGAAGGACAGCTTTTTAGCTCAGCTGACTTGTCAGTCAGCTGAGCTTTTGTGAGGGTCTGTCGTCCGTCGGTCGTCCACAATTCACATTTTCGACTTCTCCGAAACCGTCAGTCAGAACCACTTCAAACTTGGTGGGGATGTGCCTTGGGTGGGTGTCTACCAAGTTGGTTCAAATGGTCATGGTCCAGTGATTTTTGGATTTTGAATGAATTTTTTTGTTCTTTTTTGGGGAAAGTCTTAAAAAACCTTCTTCTCCGAAACCGCTCACCCGATTCCTTTGATATCACACAGGAACACTCCCTGGGACTCCTAGTTCTTAATTTGTTCACCAGGTGGCGCTGCATTTTTTTTCTAATTTTTTATAAATTTTTGTGTATTATAGCTATTTTCCACTTCTTCTCCAGAATCGTCACTCAGATTAAGCTGCAACATGGTGGATATGTTTCTTGTAGAAGGGTCAAACAAAGTTGTTCGCTATGTGGGAATGCTGCGGATTCCTGATTTTTAACGATTTTTTCAATTCGGGTACTTGTCGGTCAATTCAGCTGTCCTATTGTTTACTGTGGAAGTGAATGAGCATTCTAATGCTAATTCACATTTTCGACTTCTTCTCCAAAACCGTCATCCAGATTAACTTCAAACTTGGGGGCAATGTACCTTGGGTGCGTTTCTGCCAGGTTTGTTCAAATGGTCACGGTCCAGTGATTTTTTTATTTTTAATGATTTTTTTTTCTTTTTTTGGTCAAATCTTAAAAAGATCTTTTTCTACGAAACCGCTTACCCAATTGCTTTGATATCTCACAGGAACACTCCCTGGTACTCCTAGATCTTAATTTGTTCACCAGGTGGCACTACAATTTTTTTCTATTTTTTTTATGAATTTTTGTGTGTCGTAGCTATTTTCCACTTCTTCTCCAGAACCGTCTCTCACATTAAGCTGAAACGTGGTGGATATGTTCCTTGTGGAAGGGTCCAGCAAAGTTGTTCACTATGTGGGAATGCTGCGGATTCCTGATTTTTAAGCCTTTTTTTCAATTTGGGTACTTTTCGGTAAATGCACCTTTCCTATTGATCACCATGTAAGTCAATGGGCATTTGAATGCTAATTTACATTTTCGACTTATTCTGCAAAACCGTTACCCAGATTTACTCCAAACTTGGTGGGGATGTACCTTGGGTGGGTGTCTACCAGGTTTGTTCCAATGGTCTTGTTCTAATGAAATTGGGATTTTTTTATTATTTTTTTTCAAAAATCTTTACAAAAGTTTTAATAGGAAAGTTTAACATGGGAGTTTCTTGTAATGATTATCTCTTAAATAAGTTTAGCCAGATTTACTTCAAACTTGGTGGGGATGTGCCTTGGGTGGATCTCTACCAAGTTTGTTCAAATGGTGACGCTCAATTGATTTTTTATGAGTTTTTTTGTCCTTTTTTGGGGCAAACCTTAAAAACTCTTCTCCTCTGAAACCGCTCACCCAATTGCTTTGATATCATACATAGACACTCCCAGGGACACCTAGTTCCCAATTTGTTCACGAGGTGGTGCTGCAATTTTTCTTCTATTTTTTTTAATGAATTTTTTGTATGGTTTTGCTATGTTTCACTTGTTCTCAGAACAGTCACTAAGATTAAGCATAAATGTGATGGATATGTTTTTGTGGAAGGGTCAAAACAAAGTTGTTTACTAGGTGGCACTGCTTTGGATTTCTGATTTTTAAGAATTTTTAATTCAGGTACTTATAGGTCAATGCAGCTTTCCTATTGATTACTATGTAAGTTAATGGGCATTCTAATGCTAATTCACAGGACCACTGACATGAAATTTACTGTTTACTTGATAACTTGAGATCTGTTTTGAGTTAGTACTGTGATGCTGCACATGTTAATGTTTCTGTATTAAGGTCATGCGTAGACAGTACATGATTGACCTTGACCTCATTTCTGGGGTCACAGTGCAACATACATGAAATTTACTCTTCATTATAACTTGAGAACTACTTGAACCTTGATGTTACACATGTTAGTGTTCTTCTATAAAGGTCAGACTTACTCCGAACATGGGTGACCTTGATCCTTTCCCAAGTTCATAGAGCTGCAAGTGAGATGAATGTCTAGGTCAGCTGAGCATGGGCTGTTCACACAGCCCTCTTGTTTCCTTTTTGTTACTGTCAAGTGTAAAGTACTTAACACCAATAGGACATTCAAAGATGTAGTTGGAGATAGACATTATGAGTCATGGATCTGATGTGGTAAAATGAATAGCAGTCATTGAAATCACAAAACATAAACAGTTGGTTGTGACAGTTTACTGTAGGCTGTGACAGTTTACAGTATGCTTTGAGAGTTTACAGTATGCTGTGACAGTTCACAGTAGGCTCTGACAGTTTACAGTTGGCTATTACAGTTTACAGTATGCTTTGACAGTTTACAGTAAGGCATGACAGTTTACTACTACAGTGGTACCTGCTCTAAAGACCACCTCTCTTAAAAGACAGCACTAGTTTTTAAGACCACCATTTCAAGACAATGGCCTTCAATTTCTTTGTAAGCTCACCTACAGTGAAAGACCACCTGCCATATGTGACCACTTTTGTCTGGCTTTAAGGATGGTCTTAAATAGCAGGGACCACTGTATCTATGACAGTTTCTTTTTAGCAAAAAATACTGTGGAAATACAGTAATTGACAGTATGAAAATAAAAGTACTGTGACAACAAAGTGATTTGCATTATGATGGACCCTTTTCAACAAAAAATAAAATACTGTGAAAATGAAGCAAATTACAGTATGTCCGTTTCTGTGTAATAAAATACTGTGAAAATAAAACAATACAGAGTATGACAATAAAGCAATTTCTCTCCAATAAAGTGCAGTGCAAATAAAGCAATTTAGAATATGATGGCAATTTTGTTGTGACTGTTTCTTTTTAATAAAAGAAAAAATACTGTGCAAAAAAAAAAGCAGCTTACAGCGTATGACAATTTCTTTTTGATTAAAAAAATAGACATCTATGTTTATGAGACTCCGATCAAGTCAAGAAATAAAAGAACCAATGCCCAAGGTATTTAACTCTTACAGAGCCAATTTAGAGACTGAGTCAACAGCTTTCCTTGGGACACTTTGTTGCGCAGAAAGTGCCCCAAGGAAAGCTGTTGACCTGGACCAAATTTTTCACTTGGAACATAGGCATGCTGGTACTTGAATGAAAGGTCTTTTAATGAGGAATATGATTCTGGAATCATTACAGTAATCCAGCTTCATCAGCACAGCTTAAGCCGTGACTGGCACTCAAAGGGTTAACATTGTAAACTTAGTACATTGCAGTGGCACGAGTAGTGAGCAGTGAGGTTTTGTGACCTGTTGAGGTACAAAAATGCATGGGTTCAGAGGGTTAATTGTAGTACTGAAGCCCCTGTTTTTAGAGACCATCGTTACTGCCGCAAAAGCATGGTTTTATAATGCAGGTTGAGCGTGACAGGTAACTCAATGTCTTAACATGCCAAGAATAAGAATTTGCACCATGTGGTCCCCCAAGTTAAGGCAGTCTTTTACAGCCGGTATATCTAAGGACAGGGCCCATTTTTATATAGCTTGCCAGTAAAACCTATGCTTGTGCTTGCCTGCAGGTACTTACCCACAACATCGCTACCAGTTTGGGCATAGAGAAGACCGAGGAAGCACTGCAGGACTACCGCAGTTCAGACTCCATCTCCTTCCTGGATTATGTCTATTTTCTTCAGGTGGAGGTCTTCAGCCAGATAAAGCAACAAGACACTTTTAATGCCAATGTGGACCTAGAGGAGGTAGACAAGGTCTGCTGGCTTGTCTCGTGCAAACGTTACTTGGATCGCAAACAAGGAGTGCTCAATGATGAATCTGCATACAGACTATGGCGAGTTTTCAACTTCTTAGCAGAAAGTGACTCAGATGGAAGCCTCATATATCCTATGTGTATGGACAGTGAAGAAGTGGGTGTATTAGTAGAAAGAATTATACAACCTTTAGGCAAACATATAGATGAAGATGAATTTGCAGAGATTTCTAAAGAGATTCCCAGGTTTAATTATGAACAGGTATTAAATCTGCTAGAAACACGCTACAGTGAAGGCATTAGCAAGGCCGAGATGGAGGCAGCCATTTTAGAAGTGTATGAGGAATATATAGTGCAAGTGTTCAAAAAGGTAGGTACATATCTTTCAATTTTGCATAATTAGTGGCCTACTTAATGCAGTGTTCCAGAAAGATTAACATTGAAAAGAAAGTGGCAAAATGAAGTGAAAACGTCTTGACAGTACAGATCTTTACATATAAAATGAGCATTGGCTTGCTGTGGTTCCACACACGACACATTTTATGTTGATCACTCGGTGACACAGTACCTTTTTGCAATAAGTTCATATCTCTAGCTCCCCTGGTACCCTGTAGCTCACTGCGATAGATTTTTAGGGGAGCTGTAGCTATCAGTATGATTTGATGATTGAATGGTATTGACTGTGTTTATGAAGCTATAGGGATTGGATTTTTAATGGGAATGCAATGTGAGTCAGTTGATGTATATTGGAAGTTACAATAATCATATGCCCTAGTTATCATGGTGAGAAATTTGTGAAATACCATACAGTATGCCCCTAAGTTCTTATGCGGCCACTGCACATCCACCAAAAAATATGGCCCTGTAAGAACAGTGGCCTTTCTTGGCAAGGAAAATCAGATGAAAATCCTGTACTTGTTGCATGGAGAATAGAGGAGTTTAGGACCTCAGGTGGCAGCAGTTGACAGTGTTTATTTGCATAAGTTTTGGCCTTTTGCCTATCCAAAACTTCAAAGGGATTTGTTGTTATGCAAATGAGTGAAACTATGCAAATGATCACCCTCAAGTGCTGCCCTCTGGGGTCCTAAAAGGGTCTATTGGCTTCTGATGAGGCAGCCTTATAAGAGAGGGACCAAGTGCTGTGCATGATTGTGTTCACCTGAGTTCAAACTGAAAACTGGTTAAAATGTTTGAAAAGTAAAGCACCAAAAACAGGGTCAAATTTTCAGCAATGGACAACTAAAATTCAATTGAGAACTAAGAATTCAGAATCAAAGCATGATTTGAGTGCTTACACTGTGATATTTATTATATAGCCTCAGATCTATGCTATTGTTGTGTTGTTTTAAAACCGAGAATAGAGAAATGTCGTTTGTACATAGTACTTGTAAACACTCATAAGCAGATATCGGGCAGCTGGCAACTGAAATTTGAAAAACACTGTCCCAGAGGACAGGAATAATAAGTGAGGCCCAGCACAAGATACGGAAAGTGATCAACAGTGATATATGTTGGCTAAAAGATCAGTGTTTTTTTATTTGTATGCACCATAAATGCCAACACATTGTTTGATGTGGAAGAAAGCTGTCGTCAGTGTACTTATTGTACTTGAAGAGAAATAAATATAAAAAATAAAAATAAAATATGTTACATGAAATAAACAACTAGAATAGTATAAATTATGTAATATATATATATACATATATATGTATATATATATGTATATATATATATATATATATATATATATATATATATATATATATATATATATATATATATATATATATATATATATATATATATATATATATATATATATATATATATATATTCATTCATAGTAGCAGGTTTCATTCTGCCTCATTATGTAGGTCAGGAGAGTCATTAATGTTGCACACCTGAAATCTCATTGAATGAACCCGGAAGTCCAACACTTGCGTCTGTAATTCATGGAATAAAGCAATACATGCATATTGATTATTAAAGCCTGGTGCTACTATAGCATGTAAGTTATCTATAGGCCATGCAAGTAGAAGCAGCATATTGATTTATGCTGGTGCTGCCCCATGTTCCTAACATTATACAGCGAAAACTCATTATAATGACACCATCTGTTCCCTGAAATTGTGTCAGATAACGGAATATGTCAGATAAAAGAATCACATAACATAGAAAAAAGACTTTTTGTTCCTTAAAATGTGTGTCGTTAAGTGAATATGTCGGATATCTGAGTGTCGTTGTAATGAGGTTTGACTGTAACACAATTTGTAAATTATCGAGTTGGTACAAATTTATAATATTTCTTTTAGCATTTTCTGAGTCATATAAAGGTCTAATCTGGAAAAGTGACTTTATTTTTAGGCCAAATATCACAGAAACGTGCATCCCGTACACAATAAACCTACTTTCCAATTGACAATAAGTTTTGCAGAATCTGCGTGCACTAAAGACAAAACTCAAAATTCAAAGTTGCATAAACTCAAACTTTTTGGGTAAAATAGTGCTTTTTTGTAAAATTTGGAAATTACTCGAAAAATATACAAGATAAGAATTGTCAAATTTGTGCTATTTTAATCTCAACACATGTATATGCAAAAATGTAGCGTGGATTTTTCATAACTGTTACAATGGTGATACAAAAATTGGTATATTGGTTGTTATTGTGAAATTGATAGTTTGACGATTTTTAATATGCACTTAAAAAAGAACTAATCATTTCTTAGAAAATCCCTGATACAATTTTGTTCAGGAGAATTTTGAAAATTTGTCAGTTTTTAGCTCTGCCAACCTTAGGTTGCAGAGCTCCAATAGCATCGCTCATGTCTGACTGTCCATCATTCTGTCTGTCCATAAACTTTTGGGTTGTGAGCATGATAACTTTAAAAGTTTTGATGTTAGCCCAATATAACTTTCAGGACTTGGACACAGGGTGTATGAAAATCTAGGTCCTTTTTGATTTCGGTGGTGCCACCTGCAATATTATGTAATATAGGGGTCAAAATGTGAAAATCGGGTGAACATTTTAGTAGAATCTTTAATTTTTGGTGGATCTTCACCAAATTTAATGGGATTATGCCTGAGGTCAAAGTTTAAGTTATTGGTGATACTAGTGGCGCCACCTATAATTTGATGGAAATTATGAGCCAAAATGTGTTGTAACATATAAAATTCCATATTTGGAAAAGTAATTGAATTAGACTTACCAAATTTATAGGATATATAGACCATGTATCAATGACCTCGACATATTTTTGTGAGGTCACCATGCCTGTGAAGTTGAAAGAGATGATTTTGTAATGACAGGGTGTAGCCAAGACAACAATGGCCAACAGAATGGAGCCTTCAGATCAAAATTGCACTTGGTTACATTGTCCATAAAACTGAACTTGGTGCCCTAGTTTTTGGGTCACTGTGACCCAGTTATTATGGAGTTTGGCACTTAATAAAATTTATTTTTTTTCTTCAATAACTTGATAAGTTATCATCCGAATTGAACAAGTTTATGTGGAAAGCTGGGGGGGGGGGGCGGCATATTATGAATAGTGGCAATTTTTATGCCCCCCTTTGAAGAAAGTGGGGCATATAGCGTTGCACATGTCGGTCTGTCGGTCTGTTGGTCGGTCGGTCTGTAGACTGAGGTTTCCGCACAATAACACCAGAAGGTTTTTAGCTAGGACTTTGATACTGTACAGGTGTATTATTCTAGTCAAAAGCTAGGCAAAAAGTTAGAAGATGGGTGACCTTGACCTTATTTCCAAGGTCACAGTGGTACCTGAGTCAACTTTGGTTTCCGCACAATAACTGAAGAGGTTTTTAAGCTATGACTTTATTATTGCACAGGATTATAGCCCATATTTGGTGCTAGGCGAAGTTTGAAGATGGGTGACCTTGACCTCATTTTAAAGGTTATAGAGCCACTTTACTGAATATGGTTTCATGCTTTCTGCATGATAGCTTATATCTTGGAGCAAGAACTTTTATATTGCACAGCTTTATGCTTCTCTGTAAGGGCTTGGTTTAGTTTGAAGATGGGTGACCTTGACCCAGTTTTCAGGGTCACAGAGAGATTATAGAATTTCTGTTGTTTCCGCACAATAACTGAAGAAGTTTTTTAGCTAGGACTTTGATACTGTACAGGTGCATTATTCTAGTCAAAAGCTAGTCAAAGTGTAAAGATGGGTGACCTTGACTAGTTTCCAAGGTCACAGTGGTACCTGAGTCAACTTTGGTTTCCGCACAACAACTGAAGAGGTTTTTAAGCTATGACTTTTATATTGCACAGGATTATGGTCCATATTTGGTGCTAGGCGAAATTCGAAGATGGGTGACCTTGACCTTATTTTAAAGGTCACAGAGCCACTTTACTGAATATGGTTTCATGCTTTCAGCATAACTTATACCTTGGAGCTAGAACTTTTATTATGCACAGCTTTATGGTTCTCTGTAAGGGCTAGGTTGAGTTTGAAGATGGGTGACCTTGACCCAGTTTTCAGGGTCACAGAGAGATTATAGAATTACTGTGGTTTCTGCACAATAACTCAAGAAGTTTTTAAGTTAGGACTGGGATACTATACAGGTCTATAGTTCTTGCTTAGGGCTAGAAGAAGTTTAAAAATTGGTGACCGTGATGTAATTTTGAAGGTCATGTTGGTACCTGAGTTAATTTTGGTTTCCACGTGATAACTGAAGAGGTTTTTTAAATAGGACTTTTATATTGCAGTGGGTAATTGTCCGTATTCGGGGCTAGGTCAAGTTTGAAGATGGGTGACCTTGACCTAATTTCAAAGGTCACAGAGCGATTTGGTTGAATACTGTTTCTGCATGACAACTTGCATTTTAGAGGTAGCATTTTTATATTGCACAGCTTTATGGTTGCCTATAAGGGCTAGTTTGAGTTTGTAGATGGGTGACCTTGACCCAGTTTTGAGGGTCACACACAGACAGTAGATTTCCTGTGGTTTTTGCACAAAAACTGAAGGTCAAGTGAAAATGAGTGACCTTGCCCTAATTTCCAAGGTCATAAAGCCACTTTGCTGAATATGGTTTCTAAATGATGACTAATTTTAGGCTATAACTTTTATATTGTCCAGGTTTTTAGTTGTTTTTTAAGGGCTAGGTTAAAGTTTAAAGATATGTGACATTGATGTATGATCAACCTTCATAAATTTCGTAAGGTCACGATTGCCCCATCTACCACTATCAATAGGGTAGCAAGGGCAAGGGTAATGAGGGCAGGGGGCATGTTTGTTTTACAAACATATCTTGTTTAATCTGAGTTAAAGGTCAAGGTCAAATGGCCAGTATAAATATATAAGGATCATATTTTGAATGCTCTGAACCCCACAATTTTTGAGTTAGACCCATGAACATTACATTTAGAAGTTATAAAGTATATGAAAATCTTCGTCGACATCAATGTTGATGGCGCCACTTATAGTATTATGTAGTATATATATATATCAAAATGTAAAAATTTTGGGAATGTGATACCATCCATAGTTTTCAATTCTGCCCAATATAACTTTCAGGACTTACAGGGTGTATGGAAATTTAGATCCCTTTGATATTGGTGGTGCCACCTACAATATTATGCAATATAGGGGTCAAAATGTGAAAACCTTGTGAACACTCTAGTATCTTTAATTTTTGGCAGATCTTCTGGGAATTTGGTGGGATTGTGGGGAGGGTCAAAATCTAAGTTGCTCATGATACTAGTTAGTAGCACTACCTGTAATTTGATGGAAATTATGAACCAAAATATGTTTTAGGATATAGAATTCCATAATTTGGAAAAGTAAATGGATTAGACATGCCAAATTTATAGGATAAATATTAGACCATGTCCAATGCTAGAATACAAGCCTAATGTAATATCAGTGACCTTTGTAAACCTATTTTAGTGAGGTCACCATGCCTGTAAAATTGAGAGAGGTTATTTTTTAATGACAGGGGTTGGCTTGGATATCAATGGCAATGTCAGGACAGCACCAAGCCCATGGGCCTCTTGTATTACATAATCTGGGTTACCTCGATCTTCTGTCACGAGGTCACTCAGGACATAAAATGAAGGACTCACTGATTGTTGTCTTGGCACATGCAACAATATCCATCACAGGAATTGCACAAATAAGCAATGATTACATGTGGAGTGAAGTGCCATCTGGGGGACAAATGAGACACTAAAATCACATAAGCTTTATATGTTCAGAAGCCACTTGAGGACTCGTAACTTTGAAATGAAGATATAGGTGCAATATATGGCCATGGTGCCAGCAGAGCATTAGGACCATGGGCCTCTTGTTTATTTGATTAAAATCACACAATTCGTTCCACCAGAAATATCCATTTTAGAGCAGACCTGTATCCATTGTTAGTAATCGGGATCCAAAACTTTGCATGTTTCATTGACTACCATTGAAAGTACATTTTTTTTGTTAATTTCTTCAGATTGTATTGGGGCTAGAACTACTAAATTTGGAAATATAATCTAGACAACATAGGTATAAGTGTCCCCAAATCTCAGAAAGAAAAAATTGTTCAAAATCGATTGGACATTGCATTGATGGGCAGTGGTGCTTAAAGTAGCTCCAGCGTATGTGATTGTGGTTTTATTGATGCTGATGACAACATAAACAACATCTTAGGCTGTAAAATCCGTTACTGCATGTTTTTCATTGTAAAGCAGGAGACTGAAACAAGGTCATGGGTGCAGTAAAAAGGTTATTCTCATTTGATCCATGTAAATACAATGTGTGTATTTCCTGTTAGCTCGCCAAATGAGTTCCTGAAAATAATGTGACTCGAGCTGACAGTGTCAATTGTGGCAGTCAGCCGATTAGTTGGTTGCTGAAGTGGCAACTCATCAGTTAAATAGGGTTGTAGGAAAACCATGCAGCAAAAGGTAGCTACAGTGATAAGCTGATCTTTGAGGTAGACACTGATGTCGACTTGCTCAAATTCAATGTGATACTGGCAGATTAGCCTGGTGATCCATTGGTCTGGGAGACCATGATGTTTCAGATTCGCTGAGCCACGATCAAGGCTCGCTGGCTGAACATGCAGAGTGTGTAGTCTGCTCAATAGGGGAGAGCAAGAATAAGTTCTTGTGTCCATCCTGTAGAGGGCACTGCAGTCAGAAGGCTTTTAGTATGTGTATTATCAGTACTTTCCATTGTAATTTGCATCACAACAGCTTCAAAACCATAGTATTTACAGACCTACATGATTTATTCTCTGTGCTTGTTTATGAAATGTTGAGTTTGTATATATGAAATGCACAGATAATCAATAGATAAATTGTTGTACGAAAAAGAAAAAAAGACCCCCCCCCCAAAAAAAATACACAAGTCACTTAGCTAACAAACATCTGGTATTGATGATACAGCAGTGGTGCAGGTTTGACTTTTTAAGACAGATAAAATTTAAAGCAAGATCATCACAAAACAAGGGATAAAATAATTACCTGCAAACACGAAAAATACATAACTTTGAAATGGAGAGTTGATGTGAAGTTTTATTCCTAATTTTAGAACCTCAATAAAAGAGTGGGTGAAGATCATGTCTAGCCAACAGCAGCAGGCAAGCCTCACTGACACAATAAAGCAGCAGAGCATTCTGAGTCATTTTATGAGGTACCATGCTACTGTAAATTGCTTTAATTTCGCTGTATTCTTATTTTCGCTTATTTCGCTGATGGTACAAAACCGTGAAAATAAAAACACAGTGAAATAGTATTTTAACATTGTTTGAATAGGAATTATGTCCAAAATAGTGAAATTAAAAATACAGTGAAATTTCAAAAATAGAAAAACCGTGAAAATTTAAACACGCGAAAATAAAGCAATTTACAGTATACTGTAAATGTACTTACTTTTACATATAAATTTTCACGCTTTTTGGATTTGAGACATCTAACACAAGTTTTAGTATCACTATAAAGACATAGCTCCCATTAATACCCTTAATGTGCTAGTCATGGTTATAGGTGTTTTCTCATTGCTGTCAAACATATTATGGTTAAAAGATTCAAATTCCTCCTGAAAATGCCTTTCATTCAAACACTAGCAAGCCTAGTCTGAAGCAAAAAGTAGTCTTAGGCAACAGCTTTGCTCGTGGCACTTAGCATGCAAAGTGCCCCAAGGAAAGCTGTTGACTGAGCCTTAACTCAGCACTTTAAAGGTTAAACCTAAGTTGAAAATCTGTTTCATTGTGTCTTTATTTTAACCACTTAAAAAAAAAAAAAAAACTGATTTACAGTTTATGAGACTAGGCTTGAACACAGAAGACTCTGATCAAATGGCTCCAAGTATGCATGAATCGGCTTGTGTGCGTAATGGAACTTACTTCCATACAAGTTCCTTGATCCTGTTTATGATTAAAACATGGAGAATGTATGTTGACCTGCTGATCTACTGTCTCATACATGTGTCACTCATATTGATCAATGCATACATGTATTATTTTCACAATAATCAAAGAGCCGGTGAACCCGAATGATTATAAGATTCCCAAGGATTGGGGGCCCCCATTGTATTGGCAATCACAAGAATAACAGGCTGCAGTAGTCTGTTTTACAATTCTATGCTACATCACATGTATATTTTAACTCTTTTCCCATGCAAATTGGCCACAAGGGCCCAAATTTAAGTTGCAATCTGTCTTGATGTATTTTCTCATTGACGCCGTATAAATAGACAACATTTGTTTAGAAAACAGTCCGTAAGGGTGGTCATGAAGGCGTGCATCGGATCAACCGCTTTCCCCGACATGGGTGCGGCACATCACACCCAGTCCAGGTCAAGGTGAACTGCTGCGCGGTAAGGAAAAGGTCAACCGAGACTCTGGCTCAGAATCACAACACTGGTGGTTTGGATGTGAAGGGTTAAAGGGCAATGTACATGGAAAGAGACCATATACTGTAAACAGCAGGAAACTCAGATAAAATGAAAGTTTTATTCTATTAATAGGCAGGCATCAAACAATCATTATTGAGAGTCCTGCTTGTGTGTAGGCTTGGGAATTGGTCTTGTAATTGAGTGTTAGTGGGTCTATTACTGTCAGGTCAGCCTATATACACTCAGTTACAGTGGTCAGGCCAGCCTCCAGGAACTGCACAGTCACACAACCATATCTGCAGCCTTTCATTTATTGAACACACCTCACAGAATTTGTATGTGTATGTGTGTGTGTGTGTTCATTTTATGCCCAGACATTTAATGGGCCTACATTCACATCAACTGAAAAATACATGTGCAAGGTTGTACCCACCAGAGTTAAATATGAAGAGTCCAGATTCAAATTAACTGTAAGCAGAACTATCATTGAAGTACCCACATACCTGTTAACAGACCTATCATTGAAGTACCTGCATACCTGTTAACAGACCTATCATTGAAGTACCCGCAATGGCATACCTGTTAACAGACCTATCATTGAAATACCCGCATACCTGTTAACAGACCTATCATTGAAATACTTGCATACTTGTTAACAGACCTTTCATTGAAATACCTGCATACCTGTTAACAGACCTATAATTGAAATACCTGCATACCTGTTAACAGACCTTTCATTGAAATACCTGCATACTTGTTAACAGACCTATAATTGAAATACCTGCATACCTGTTAACAGACCTTTCATTGAAATACCTGCATACCTGTTAACAGACCTATCATTGAAGTACCTGCATACCTGTTAACAGAGCTATCATTGAAGTACCCGCAATGGCATACCTGTTAACAGACCTATCATTGAAATACCTGCATACCTGTTAACAGAGCTATCATTGAAATACCTGCATACCTGTTAACAGAGCTATCATTGAAATACCTGCATACTTGTTAACAGACCTATCATTGAAATACCTGCATACCTGTTAACAGACCTCTCATTCAAGTACCCACATTCCTCCTGCTGAAAATCCCACTATCTTCAAATCTTGCTTGGTGTATATGACATTCATTTAATTTACTTTGATGCATAAATCTTTTTCCTGTGCAATATGTATTCTGATGTGTGTATGATTTGCAGTAAATAAAGATAAAGTACAATACATTTAATAGTTCCATAGATGATAACAATAGTCCAGGTCAACAGCTTTCCTCTGCATGCTTTTGGCATAACAAGAAAAGCTGTTGCCTTGGTGCAAAACTTTCACTGAACAAGCTAATGCTCTACATAAAACCCACAACTTTTAATTTCAGGTCTACAGTGTTAGTTGACATGTACTGAGGTAAAGTGACACCTTGAAAGTACTGTGTACTGATGACATGTACCACAGAAGTGGTGTGTTAGACAGATGACATGTACTGAGGTAAAGTGACACCACAGAAGTGGTGTGTTAGACAGATAACATGTACTGAGGTAAAGTGACACCACAGAAGTGGTGTGTTAGACATGACATGTACTGAGGTAAAGTGACACCACAAAAGTGGTGTGTTAGACAGATGACCTGTATTGAGGTAAAGTGACACCACAGAAGTGGTTTGTTAGACAGATGACATGTACTGAGGTAAAATGACACCACAGAAGTGGTGTGTTAGACAGATAACATGTACTAAGGTAAAGTGACACCACAGAAGTGGTGTGTTAGACAGATGACATGTACTGAGGTAAAGTGACACCACAGAAGTGGTGTGTTAGACAGATAACATGTACTAAGGTAAAGTGACACCACAGAAGTGGTGTGTTAGACAGATGACATGTACTGAGGTAAAGTGACACCAGAAAAGTGGTGTGTTAGACAGATGACATGTACTGAGGTAAAGTGACACCAGAAAAGTGGTGTGTTAGACAGATGACAGGTACTGAGGTAAAGTTGTTCTTGTATTATACCCATGGGTGGCAGTTGATACTCATTTAGTGGCTGTGTATGGATGTGGGCAGCCTATATATAGACAAGGGAGCGGGTTACTCAGGGACTCATCTGGGCTTTCAAAATTTGTAGCCAAATTGGGAAGTAATACAGTAATCACTGCACAGAATTTGGCCTAACTCTTCTATAATAATTATTCATGTTCAAAACAAACTAGCCATTTGCAAATCTCTTGAGCCAAATGAATGAAACATTTGTGTTTGGCTCACTGGCCAGTGGCACCAGCAGTGCCTGGCTACTCCTTCTAGTGGCTGAGTTAACGGGCTACTCTGATGGTTAAAATTATTTTCAAGTTTCCGCTACTTTGACTTCTCTCCTGGCTGGCATCAATCTTTATTTTGTCTCTGAGCAGCTGCTCAGAACTTGGCTGAGCTATGTCACCTTAGCTCAGAGCTGACTTGAGAATCCTAAGATTAAGACACAAGATGACAGATGGAAAA
Organism: Hermodice carunculata; assembly: GCA_964020975.1. NCBI lineage: Eukaryota > Metazoa > Annelida > Polychaeta > Eunicida > Amphinomidae > Hermodice > Hermodice carunculata. The sequence continues at coordinate 84,331,870 of OZ026620.1, read as the reverse complement.
GAACACCACTATTTTTTTTGTGTGTGTGTGTGTAAAATCCTTACAAAATGAAAGATTCTGTGAAATGTGAGTGACAAAACTTACCCATGTGCTCAACAGGTACAACAGGTAGTGAGCTAACAGGGCATCAGCAATCAAAGGCTTCATGCAAAGTCGTATTGAAAATCTTTGTCTCTGAAGATGTTCTCTAACATCATCGTAGAGTGCGGGTCTCCAGTCACATATCCCTTTGGCATTGGTTGCCGTGCTCCAATAGACCTCAGATTTGTGGCAAACTGTCTCACAATAGAGCACTATGCAAGGGTGTGGTCCAGATTTTCTGTATGTTATGAAGTTTTGTTCTTAAAACCACACAAAATGGTCACACCTTTGATCTACAAGTGAGGTGTCAGCTTTTCAGCCGTGGAGGAGTCAAGCACAAAGTAGAACTGTCGAGGCAAAATAAGACAGTTTCAGTCTATTGATACATGTATACCATGTTTTGTTTGACATATACACAATGCATACATATTAATATGTGTATATACAGTGTATGTATATATATTCTCTCTCTCTCTCTCTCTCTCTCTCTCTCTCTCTCTCTCTCTCTCTCTCTCTCTCTCCCTCTCTCTCTCTCTCTCTCCATATATATGTGTCTACAGGGGAAGTTCTCTTTTTCAACTTGCCCTATGGGCAACTAGTAGACTAAGTTAACTTTGCCCTGGAGTTCATGAAGGTGCCCTATTTGTCTAACATGGAAAACATGGGTAGAGTATTTCTGTAAATTACGTCATGTTAAATCCCCTCTTACTGTATATGGAACTTATTTTTTGTCAAACCAAGCATGCTGATACATGTTAATATAAAAGGAAATATATTTTCAATTTCACTCAATTGTGATTTGCCTTGTTGACTGATGGTCTTCTCTAGCAGGAACAATAAAAGCACTGTGTCATCTATGTGAAATATTTACTGCATACAGTAATATGGCAAAAAAGCTATCTGCTGTTCTCAATTTTTTTTAATTATACCTTGTACTGGCTGTCTGTGCACTTAAAGTATTTGACAGTCTCTTATTTCACATTGTTTTTACCATTGTAGGCCCATTAAAAACAAGTTATGCATCCTCCCTGGAATGTGTGAAACTAAACCTGCCATCACCAGAAAAAATGCACATTCACTGGACACATTATACACAATTATCCAGTAATTTATCACAGGAATGGTTTTGACACAATCATTTACATCTGACAGATACACAAATTTCTTGGAACTCTCCATGAAATGAAACTACACATTTTACAACCTACTGCTACCAGCAAGACATATGTGTGTGATGTCCCTTTGAAATCAGACTAATTATCTAGTCACTGTTTCTTCCAGAAGTATCACATAGCTGACTAGAAGTCTATTGCTACGCGTTTTGTGCTACTGTACTACCCTAATTATGTCGTGGCACTTGTGTTGTTTTCTTATAATTATGTATTAACCCTTCCCCCTTAAACTGGCCAAAACCGGCTGGTGGTCAAATGTGGTCTGCTTCAGCGTTTTCAACTGATTTCAACAGCAATGAAAAACAATTTGACTGAGAATTGAAGATGAGAGTTGTCAACACAACATGACCCAGGTCAACAGCTTTCCTCGGCATGGGTTGGGCACTTAGTGCCCAGCCCATGCCGAGGAAAGCTGTTGACTCAGTCTTAATTCAAGGGGGAAGGGGTTAATAAATCTCATTCCCAACAAGTCCATAAAAATGTGGATGTTGTATTGGCTAAATATGAAGCTGAGTCGAGCAGTCCTTAGACCATCAGTTGACAAGTGTTTTATAATTCCTCATGCAGCTTCTTTTTCTTCTGAAGACCAGTTATTGTTTACAGTGGTCCCTGTCTTGAGAGACTGCCCCTAGGACAGGTCAAAATGTGGTCTCTCAAAATAGTTGGTCTTTCATTATAGGTATAATAACATGGAAAAGATCGCACAGTGTTCTGAGAGAGAGGTCTTAAAAAGATATGCGATCTTTCTTTGGAGGGGTCTCTCAAGACAGGTATCACTGTAATCCTATTTTAATTCTCCAAGAGGCAGTGGGCCAGGAGCATGGGTGTTTTCATCCCTTAGACTTTACGGCATCACGAGATCAGGTCTTGGCTAATTGCAGCCACATGGGGTTGCATGGGGCAAAGGTGGAGGGTGGGTGGGTTGGTGCATTATTCAAGTTATTGTGGCAGCAGGAGCAACACGTTTCAGCTTTTTCTTTTAAGCTAGCAGTTTAGCAGGGTCCCCTGATTGTGTTTATGATTTACAATGGATCCACTTGTGAATAAAATTGTCAGCAAGAATTCTTCACCCACCCAACCACCCACTCCCTTTTTAGTTGTATTTTTAGGGTTCAGTGTCCATCAGATATGTGTCTGACAGCTTACAAATCTGTCACCTAGGACCGTTTTGAAAAAAGAAAATTCTTCATCTGAAGAACTACTTTGCCAATTGCTTTAAAAATTACATACAGGGTCACCTGGGGTTACCTAATTCTTATTTCGGCCACCAGGTGATGTTGTAATTTTCTTATTTTTTTTTTTTTATTGATTTTTGTGTGTTAACCCTTAAAGCACTGATTTTAGACTGAGTTAACAGCTTTCCTCATGACACTTTGTGTGAAAAACAGGCAAAGTGTCCCAAGGAAAGCTGTTGATTAAGACTACTTTTTTGCTTTAGACCAGGCCTGCTTGTATTTGAATGAAAGGTGTCTTCATGAGGATTGAATTTGAATGTTTTAACCATTATATGTTCAACGGTAATGAGAAAGCAACTAAAGCAGTGATTAGCACTTTAAGGGTTAAGGTTATTTTTGACCTCTTCTCCAGAACGACTGAACAGAGTTACTTAAAATTTTATCAGAATATAATTTGAGTTAAGATAGTGAAAGTGTGTAAAAATGATATGGACATGTTAATTTTTCACAAACTTACGGGAACTCAAATTATGCGACCATCGGTAAGTGCATAGTATATATGGCTCTTGTATTTACGTTTTGACTTCTTCTCAAAAACTGGGGCTTGGATGATGATGCAATCATTTTTCTAGTTTTCATGAATTGCGTAATTGTTTCTTTGAAAAAAATTTAAAAATTTCATCTGAGGAACTAATTGTGCAATTGCATCGGTAATACACATAGGGTCACCTGTGGTCACATAGTTCTTATTTTGACCACCAGGTATTGATATAATTTTTTCTTATTTTTTTGATGAATTTTTGCATGTTAAGGGCTATTTTTGACTGATTGACCTTGAAAAGTCAAACTGTCATATTGGCACATCACAATAAATCTCAGTTCATGGTGGATCCTACGCCCCTTGTTCGAATTTAATATCAATAAGAAATTGCAATGTGAGGGTTGTTTTGATATGGTCCCTTTTAACCTTGCATGACCTTACACGATCAAATTAAAGTTCAATGACATACATGTACAGGGTATAAGCTTGTATCTTGATAATGATCGATCCAAAGCCTGTGGTTACTTTACAAAGTCACAGGCCACATGAATTACATGTTTTATTCACCACATTACAAAATGGGAACAGGGGATCATAACAAGCTCTCTGTGTGTCCAGAAAATGCACATGATCATCACAATTCTCTTCTCTGAATTTTTGTGTGTTAAAGGCTATTTTCAACTTCCGTTAAATGATGTATCAAACTTTGGTGCCACTGTTCATGTATACGAACAGACTACACTGGATATGTTGCAATAATATTAAAGCAGATTCCAGTCAGCAGAGCACATGATGATCATGGTCCTCTTGTTTTAAGTAGTGCTCATATAAAAACCAACTTGTATTATTTATGAAAATTGTTGCCGTGGAGCAGCACACAGACCCGTGTTTGATGTGGGAACTTAGACCTGTTGACAACAACCAAAGTAATAACAAGGTCATGCAGACAAAGCCACAAGTGCTGACTGCATTGTTGGGTTACAGGAACAACAGTGTGCAGTCTACCATTAACTGTGTGTAAGTTCACCCATGTGGTGTGAGTTACATGCAAGCTATACAATGCACATGTACTCTGTCCCAGTTTAATTTATGCATCAGAAAAAGTCATGCTCTTGAAACTATTAACTCTGTGCTGTAATGTATACATATAAACCTTTAAACTTTGATGATGTGTGCAAAAGATTCAAACAAGTGCTAGGATTTTCTGACACTGTTTCACAAGTAATATGAGGCACAGGATGATGTGGATTTAGTAGTTGTCATGGCAATTAAAGTTGTGGGACAGTGTATAGTAAATATTGCATTGCAATATATCAGGGATAGTTATGGTGACATCGCCAGCGAAAATTGCGCACGAGTTCTAAGAGATGTCCAAACTAAGGGAGTTTGTAGCTGCTGTGGAAGTGGTATGTGAACGGCTTGGACTTGAAAAGTAGTACCACAAGAACCCAACATCCAATTGCAGGTATGCTACTACCCCAATATGGTACGCCTGATGCTAAAATCCATTTTATCAGCATTTACAAAGTAACATAGGTACAAATACAGAATAGTTTGGAGAACCCATGTATTAGTTTCATTGTACTGTAGGGCAATCCAGTTTAAATAAATATGTTTAAACTTAAATACTGATACATGTATGTATGTATGTATATATGTAGGTATGTATTTATGTATGTACGTACGTATGTACGTACGTATGTATGTATGTATGCATGTTCATATATGACTACATTCATAATAAATAAGTTGGTTTCAATATTTTGGGGGCGTTGTATTGCCAAACATTGGTCAGAACTAACTCAGGATCAAAAAAAGTAAAAATTGATGAAAAACAACCGTCACACCACGTACAGGTACATGTGCATTTATATAGGCCTGATGGTTGTGTTTTGTGTGCGAACACACTGATCCATTGCACTCTTTTCAGGCATATTTGTACTTTTATTATATATATCATATAATGGCGTGCAATCATGCAAAGGCATCTTTATTAAATTGCCAGTTTCTGATGCCCCAACAAATGGTCAATTTTGCTGCTGACCCAGGAGCGGAAGAGCCTTTTTAAATTCTACTAATCCAATTTTTCCTTCCAAATCAAGGTGATGTCCAACCTGGAAAATTGACTTCACTTTTGGGCCAACTATCACAGAATCATATCCCTGACATTATAAACCTGTACATGTATACTCAATTGATAGCAAGTTTTGCAGAATCTGTTTGCACAAGAGATGGAATTTAAAATTCAGATTTGTTGTATTGACACAAGTATTCTGGGTAAAAATGTGTTTTTTTGTAACATTTTGGATATTTCTCAAAAACCATTTTATTAACAATGCCCACCCCCCTCTACCCAAAATTGAAGTTAACTCTTTCAGTGCCAATCATGACTTAATTTGGTCTACTCAAGTCAAACTAGTCTGAATCATCATAAGGATCCCAGATTCGTATTCCTCATTAAAAGGCCTTTCATTCAAGTACCAGCATTCCTGTAGCTCCAGAGAGAATATCCCAGGTCAGCAGCTTTTCTCAGCATGTTGGATGTATTGCACCCAATGCGTGCCGAGAAAAACTGGTGACTCAGTCCAAAATTCGGCACTGAAAGAGTTAATTGCAACTCCCAATTTAGCAGATCACACTAAATGGGGCGTTCAGCCATGCCCCTACTGTTACTGCAGGTCAGTGGAGCAGAGCAGACATGTTACACTTACATGGCAAGCTTTCAGGGGGGAAAGTGTTTGACCAAGTGGTATGCTGTCCGTGTAGGTCTCATTCATAATGACTATCGCTCCATTGATGACAATCAGCTGTTGGCCTGGGCCCTGCTATCATGACAGGTGTCAAAGAGTGTCGACTCACTTTTCACGGAAAATTGTCCTATGAACAGGAAATTTAGGTAAAAATTTCAAAGTAGATGGCAATTGAGATCCAAGTGCTTTCAGGCGATTTGAGCAGGTGAATAGGAAGAGGGAAAGGGTTAAAGTGAGTAGAGACACTGGGTGGTGTTGTCGGGTTGCTGCAAAGAGATTCTGGCATACAGCTGCAGAGCCAAGTGCTCTTCCTTCTAGCAGGTGTCCAGGCTCTTATGAGTGACCTTTACCTTATTAGGAACAGAAGAAGCTAAAATAAAGCTATTCATAGATGGTTCAATGTCTTATCATTTGTGAAGTGGCACTTACATCACAAAATGTCACAACTCCCCTCCTTCCTTCAGATTGAAATGATGACTTCTGAGAAAAAATCTACCCGAATACTGCTAGTGTTGGGTAAAAGTGTCCACCCTATTGAATTATTCTCATCATCATGAAAACATACGGGGTATTTACTCCCTCCATGCCTGTACACTGGAAGTACTAATTTACAAAAAAAGAAAGTAATGACTGGTCCTTAGTATTATACAGTAGTCCCTCTTTTGAAAGACCTCTCCTTTGAGAGACCACAGTTGTCAGGTCTATGCTACTACCCCAAAGTGGTACGCCTGATGCTATCAGCATTTACAAAGTAACATAGGTACAAATACAGAATAAATACTGATACATGTATGTATGTATGTATCTATGTATGTATGTATGTATGTATGTATGTATGCATGTATGTATGCATGTATGTATATGTGTATGTGCATGTATGTATGTGTATATATGTATATACATTTATATCACTACATTCATAATAAGTTGGTTTCAATATTTTGAGGGCGGTGTATTGCCAAACATTGGTCAGAACTAACTCAGAATAAAAAAAAGTTAAAATTGATGAAAAACAACCGTCACACCACATACAGGTACATGTACATTTATAGGCCTGATGGTTGTGTTGTGTGTGTGAACACGCTGATCAAGTGTACTCTTTTCAAGCATATTTGTGCTTTTTTATAAATGTATCATAGAAGGGCATAGAATCTTGCAAAGGCATCTAGTTATGAAATTGCCAGTTTCTGATGTCCCAACAAATGGTCAATTTTGCTGCTGATCCAGGTCAGTTGTCAGGTCTTTCTGTAGTACTTCTCATGTTATTTATACCTCCTTTGAGGGACCACCTGCTTTATGTGACCACTTTTTTGGTGGCATTAGGGGCGGTCTCTCAAAGGAGGGACTACTGCACATGTAATGCTAATCCATATGTTATGTGCCCCCCCACCCCCGAAGGGGGCATATAGCAAATATTGTGTGTGTGTGTGTGTGTGTGTGTGTGTGTCTGTGTGTCACTCAAAAAGTTTTTGACATAGGGTTTTCATATTGCACATGCATATTGTCCTGTACCAGCTCTCAGACAGGTTTTAAGATGGGTGACTTGACCCAATTCCCAAGGTCACAGAGCCATTTTAGTTAATTTGATTTTCACCCGATAACTCAAAAAGTTTTTAACGTAGGGCTGTCATAATGTACATGTTTATTGCCCTGCATTAGTTCTCAAACAGGTTCGAAGATAAGTGACCTTGACCCAATTTCCAAGGTCACAGAGCCTTTTTAGTGAATTTGATTTTCACCCAATAACTAAAAAAATTTTGTGCATAGGGGTTTCATATTGCACATGCTTATGGTCCTGCATAAGGTCTCAGATGAGTTCGAAGGTGGGTGACCTTGACCCAATTTCCAAGGTCACAGAGCCACTGCAGTGAATTTTGGTTTTCACACTATAAGTTGAAAAGTTTTTTAACATAGACCTTTCTGGTAAATTTAAGGTGGATGACCTCGACCCAATTCATGTCAAGTGTCACTTGGTTTGAGCATTTTTTTTATTAACTCTTCATCAACAGGATTAAAAGTGCATGTGGAAATATTCATTTTTGTCTCTGTTCCTGCCCTGGATGGGTCAGTGTGTTGCTACTAATTGTAACAATACAAGCTTTACAGCTTGTTTACATTCCCCCAGACCTGAAATTAGGGAGAGGGTGGACCCATGCAGTCAAGATTTACAGGGACAAGTGGCCAGGCCCTGGTAACCAATCTCACCTATGTAGCGAACACTTTGTGGAAAGTGACTTTGATTCATCAAATATGAAAATATGACAATGTTCAGGATAGTTTGGGCAAAACAAAAAACAAAAATAAAAAGCCCTACTACTGTTGCCAAGTGGGGTTCCATTGGTGGACAAAGGAAGGATTTATGGAACCAGCCAAATTTTGCATTACTCATGAAACCAGGAACAATGATTCATCATTTTTAACAGTATTTGTGAATCAATCTTCAGTATGATTCTGATTTCAATGCTTGCATTACACCAAAATATTGGTCGGTAGTAGTTCTAGGACTGTTACAATGTATCACATAATTATCAAGCAACTGTCACAGTGACAACCTTGGTCTGGGATGTTGTTACAAAGTACATGTATTACATTGAAACACAATGTTAGTGTGTTTAAATGTTTTGATTCAATTGAGGGGAAAAAATGGGTGGAAAACATGAACAAGGGCAGATCTTGTTCCATACCCATGTCTAGGGTTGAACAGTCTATAACAGGTCCCTGGGTTGAGTTAGCTGGCCACAGTAATGTGTATGTCCAATTACTACTGTATATTGCAAGGTGTTTAATGCCATACCAGATTACACTTGTTTGGATAGCCCAACTTCACGCCTCATCTACGAAGCTGCCAAGACCAGTGGCCGGCTGGCCTTTGATCTCTTTCAGTCATGTACAGTAGTCCCTCCTTTGAGAGACTGCCCCTAGTGCCACCCAAAAGGCGGTCACATAAAGCAGGTTGTCCCTCAAAGGAGGTATAAATAACATGAAAAGTACTACAGAAAGACCCGGACAACTATGGTCTCTCAAAGGGGGTGGTCTCCCAAAGGAGTGGTCTTTCAAAGGAGGGACTACTGTACCACTGTTTGTGACAGTCCACGGCCATCTCCCAATAATTGGATGTAAAAAAATTTCATCTCATTGTATCTTTGACATTAATATGAATCCAGAGAATAAGTCAGTCAGAGGAAAATACTTACCAGTGTTACACAATGGAAATGATCTGAAATAAAGGATCGTAGGCACATGTACTGATGATGATGTATATGGAAACATAAATTCATGCCCTCCAAGGGTCGTGAGGTTACTGCCGGGTAGAAGTTATGATATTGAAAGCCATTCATAAGTGCAAACTTATATTTAATCATCCATACAGGTGGCAAGGGAAAATTAACTGTTTGTACAGACTTTCACATACGGTTGGCATAGGGCCTAGCTGTTTTTGTGAATGCTAGAATTTGAAACACGGCAAGACCTGGCCCATCCTGATGCAAATTCCAATTTATGGCATGCATGCTTGTTCTTGTTAAATGAAGCCTAGTAATTTTCGATAGGAAATGTCTCTTTTGCAAGGAATTATTATTGCCCAGACGGCAATTTGGGATTTTGGGATAGTCTGGCTGTGCACTGGCTGCGGTACGAGTGACGGCAGGGTTCTGGGTGTCCTGCTCATGTCTGTAAGGCTGAATGATCTTCTTTTTTTTTCTGCTGCCACAGCTTTTCTTATTAATTCTTCATCCTCATCTGACCACATACATGAAAAAAATCAATTCAGACTCTCTGGAATCACTATGCTTGGCTGTATCTGCCATGACTTTTGGCTAACTGAAGGTACTCTGGCTTACAACATAGTCATCCCAGCCAGTGGGTTGTGTTTGTGACGCCACTTAACACTTTCCCACATCGGCCACGATCAAAGAAAATTCCTGCACTTTCAGGCAGCAAATGGGGGGCACTTTTGCAGTTTTAAAAAAAATGCTATTCGAAAATGAAATTTAACATTTTGGTCTTCAGATATCATTTCTAAAGACCCTAAACATTAATTTTCTAATTTGTAGTACCCATTGAATCAAGCAGGCCTTTAATCAGGTTTCCATTTACACTAATACTGATATTTGGCAGTGATCTGAGACATACTGGGACTTGCTATTGGCTGCCATGAAGCCTGCCCAGAGAGAGAAAGGCCTTGGCTGTGATGGGCAGTGCTGCCAATGGACACCTATCATGACCATCTGCTGTCGTCCACCACCAATCACCGCCCAAAACTGCTGAAACTGTACATACACTGCTGAAAACTGTTACTAGCGTGTACATTGGCATGGGCAGGCCCATAAACCTACATGTATGAAAAGTATTATTCATCCAAAGATCATAAAACAGGACATCCAGGTTAGCTGCGAGCTGCTTTGGCCCATATCATTCAACCAGGAAGAACCCCCCCCCCCACCATGCCTGTTTGTATGGGCAGAAACTTGTATCAGACATGGCTATATATGTTGCTTGTGTCAAACCAGAAACTTAAAAAAGGTAAACTGTGTTTTAAAACATTAATGTGTTTTTCAAACATTCACAGGGCTTAGCAGAAGAGGGAGTCGCCGTATTGACAGAAAAAAGACCTCTTTAGTCCCAGAAATGCTGGCAATGTCCCAAGTTAAAGTGTGTCTGTCAGCACACACTTTTCTAGTTTTCCTAAAATTCTCTCTCTCTCTCTCTCTCTCTCTCTCTCTCTCTCCCCCTCTCTCTCTCTCTCTCTCTCTCTCTCTCTCTCTCTCTCTCTCCCCCTCCCCCCCCTTCCTTCTTTACCAGTGAATTTGTCCAACACTTTTCTCGGACACTATTATACGTAGAAACTCCAAATGTGGCATGATTGTACCTCCATACGGGGAGTTGGACCATTTTATACAGAGGAATGAAGATGTTTAAAATTATGCAAATTAGGGGCATTTGAAATTTTAAATCTTGAATAATTTTAAATCTTGAATAATTTCAAGGATATATGATAGGTAGAGATGCCATTCCAACTTCTACTCCTGTATTATGGACTAGTTGTATATTGCCATACAAATAGGCTCTGAAGAAGCACACACTGATATGCAGCAAATCATCTTTCGTAGTTTTCCATCTGCCTGCATCGTGGCACCTTCTTGTCCCCACTGCCAGGGACAGGTTCAGGGATTTCAGGACGAAATTAATGCTGTGTATTGTATAAAGTTGTGCATTTTCCAGGAGGGAAAAGGGTTCACATACTGTGTAACCATGTAGACCATGTAGATAGATCTGTGCCTTTGATTACCGAAGCCCAGGTAAATATGTTGAAGGAAATGTTTTGGTTATAACTTCCTGCTCGGCTTGACTGGGTAAGCCTGGGACTTGATTCATGAGCAGGTTGTGGAACTCTCTGATGACTACATGGGCCACAGATTGCAGGAAATAACCAACTACACTGGTGTTTGTTTAAGCATTCATTGTCACTTGAACGCTAGTCAGCTAATAGGGTAATCAGAGCAGGCTCAGGTTGTGATTGTTTTTCATGAATATCAAGTGTTATAACATTTGGAGTGGGGGTGGGGGTGCACAGATTGTATGTATCCAGCATCAGTGTCCCTCTTGGTGGTGTATGAAGCTTCTTGGCATATTATTTCAAAGCTAATGTAAAATTAAAGTTTTACCGTATTTGTAAGATTAGATCGTCTTGCAACTGGATGTGTTCAGTCCTGTGATGACTGATGTGGTGAGGAATGCTATGAGTGTGCTACACTGTGCATTCTAACTGTAAAAAGAGCAAGAAAAAAATCTGAAAGATGTACAATGGTCCCTCTTTATAACACCCTCATTACAAGGCAGTTCCTGATATAACATGGTGGGTACCATGGTCCCCACTGACATAGTTTTCCCATTACTTCTTTGTTAAAAGCCCCTCTGTTATAAGGCGGTTTTGTTATAACACATAGTTCTGTGGATCCCAACACCAGCGTTATAAAGAGGGAGCACTGTAGGTCAATTAAGTATCCAAGAATGAAGGGAGTATAGGTAAAATTTGCCTCTGCAGGCAGACAAATCACATTTGCGCTCTTCATATACATTTATTTCCATTGACGGCAGATTTGTAACAGATTAATGCAGGTGCTAGGCAGACCCTGTGTGCTGGCTCAGTCACATTTTTACCTCAGCTGACTTGTCAGTCAGCTGAGGTTTTGTGAGGGTCCGTCGTCCGTCCGTCCGTCCGTCCGTCATCCACAACTCACATTTTCGACTTCTTCTCAAAAACTGTTGGCCAGATCCACTTCAAACTTGGTGGAGATGTGCCTTGGGTGGGCCTCTACCAAGTTTGTTCAAATGGTCACGGTCCAGTGATTTTTGGATTTTTAATGAATTTTTACCTCAGCTGACTTGTCAGTCAGCTGAGGTTTTTTTGAGGGTCTGTCGTCCGTCGTCCGTCCGTCCGTCCGTCGTCCACAATTCACATTTTCGACTTCTTCTCAAAACCTGTCAGCCAGATTCACTTCAAACTTGGTGGAGATGTGCCTTGCGTGGGTCTCTACCAAGTTTGTTCAAATGGTCACAGTCCAGTGATTTTTGGATTTTAAATGAATTTTTTGGTTCTTTTTGGGGTAAATCTTAAAAAATCTTCTTCTCCGAAACCGCTTGGCCAATTACTTTGATATCACACAGGAACACTCCCTGGGACTACTAGTTCTTAATTTGTTCACCAGGTGGCGCTGCTATTTTTTCCTAATTTTTTATGAATTTTTGTGTGTTATAGCTATTTTCGACTTCTCCTCCAGAACCATCACTCAGATTAAGCTGAAACATGGTGGATATGTTCCTTGTAGAAGGGTCAAACAAAGTTGTTCACTATGTGGGAATGCTGCTGATTCCTGATTTTTAACGATTTTTTCAATTGGGGTACTTGTCGGTCAATGCAGCTGTCCTATTGATTACTATGCAAGTCAATGGGCATTCTAATGTTAATTCACATTTTTGACTTTTTATTCAAAACCGTCATCCAGATTAACTTCAAACTTGGTGGCAATGTACCTTGGGTGGGTTTCTACCAATTTTGTTCATGTGGTCACGGTCCAGTGATTTTTGGATTTTTAATGATTTTTGTTGTTGTTTTTTTTGGACAAATCTTAAAAAATCTTCTTCCCCGAAACTGCTTACCCAAATGCTTTGATATCACACAGGAAGACATCTAGGGACTCCTTGTTGCTAATTTGTTCACCAGGTGGCGCTGCAGTTTTTTTCTAATTTTTTTTGTGAATTTTTGTTTGTTATAGATATTTTCGACTTCTTCTCCAGAACCGTCACTCAGATTAAGCTTACACTTGGTGGATATGTTCCTAATGGAAGGGCCAAACAAAGTTGTTCACTGTGTGGGAATGCTGCGGATTCCTGATTTTTAATGATTTTTTCAAGTCGGCTCCTTTGGGGTAAATGCACCTTTCCTATTGATTACCATGTTAGTCAATGGGCATTCTAATGCTAATTTACATTTTCGACTTCTTCTCCAAATCCATCATCCAGATTTACTTCAAACTTGGTGGCAATATACCTTGGGTGGGTGTCTACCAGATTTGTTCCAATGGTCATGTTCCAGTGAATTTGGATTTTTTATGATTTTTTTTCAAAAATCTCTACAAAAGTTTTGATAGGATTTCAAACTTAACATGGGAATTTCTTGTAATGGTCATAACTCTAATAATGTTGACCAGATTTACTTCAAACTTGGTGGGGATGTGCCTTGGGTGGATCTCTACCAAGTGTGTTCAAGTGGTCATGCTATATTGATTTTTGGATTTTTTATGAATTTTTTTGTTTTTTTGGGGGGGGGGGGCAAACCTTCAAAACTCTTCTCCTCTGAAACCGCTCACCCAATTGCTTTGATATCGTACATAGACACTCCCGGGGACTCTTAGTTCCCAATTTGTTCACCAGGTGGTGCTGCAATTTTTTTTAATGAATTTTTTTGTATGGTTTTGCTATTTTTCACTTGTTCTCAGAACCATCCCTCAGATTAAGCTGAAATGTGATGGATATATTGTTGTGGAAGGGTCAAACAGTTGTTTACTAGGTGGCACTGCTTTGGATTCCTGATTTTTAAGGATTTTCAATTCGGGTACTTATCGTTCAATGCAGCTTTCCTATTGATTACTATGTAAGTCAATAGGCATTCTAATTCTAATTCACAGGACAACTGACACGAAATTTACTGTTTACATGATAACTTGAGATCTGTTTTGAGTTAGCTACACATGTTAATTATTCTGTATGAAGGTCATGCTGAGACAGTACATGAATGACCTTGACCTGGTTTGTGGGGTCACAGTGCAACATACATGAATTTTACTCTTCATTATAACTTGAGAATCATTTGAACTTTATGTTGCACATGTAAGTGTTCTTCTATAAAGGTCAGACTTACTCAGAACATGGTGCCCTTGATCCTTTCCCAAGTTCATAGAACTGCAAGTATGATGAATGTCAAGATCAGCTGAGGCACGGGCTGTTCACACAGCCCTCTTGTTTTGTTCTTTCGTGGGCAAATCTTAAAAAATCTTCTTCTCCAAAACCGCTCACCCAATTGCTTTGATATTACACAGGACCACACCCTGGGACTCCTAGTTCTTAATTTGTTCACCAAGTGGTGCTGCAAATTTTTCCTAATTTTTTATGAATTTTTGTGTGTTATAGCTATTTTCGACTTCCCTTCCAGAACCATCACTCAGATTAAACTGAAACATGGTGGATATGTTCCTCGTAGAAAAGTCAAACAAAGTTGCTCACTATGTGGGAATGGTGCGGATTCCTGATTTTAAATTATTTTTTCAATTCAGCTCCTTTGGGGTAAATGCACCTGTCCTACTGATTACCATGCAAGTCAATGGGCATTCTAATGCTAATTTACATTTTCGAGTTCTTCTCCAAAACCGTCATCCAGATTTACTTCAAACTTGATGGCAATGAACCTTTAGTGGGTGTCTACCAGGTTTGTTCCAATGGTCATGTTCCAATGAATTTTGGAATTTTTTCATGATTTTTTTTTTCAAAAATCTCTACAAAAGTTTTAATAGGAAAGTTTAACATGGGAATTTCTTGTAATGGTCATAACTTTAATAATATTGACCAGATTTACTTCAAACTTGGTTGGGATGTGCCTTGGGTTGATCTCTACCAAGTTTCTTCAAATAGTCACGATTATTTGATTTTTGGATTTTTTAATGAATTTTTTTTGTTCTTTTTTGGGGCAAACCTTCAAAATTCTTCTCCTCTGAAACCGCTCACCCAATTGCTTTGATATCCTACATAGACACTCCCAGGGACACCTAGTTCCCAATTTGTTCACCAGGTGGTGCTGCAATTTTTTTCTAATTATTTTATGATTTTTTTGTATGGTTTTGCTATTTTTCACTTGTTCTCAGAACCGTCTCTCAGATTAAGCTGAAATGTGATGGATATGTTGTTGTGGAAGGGTCAAACAGTTGTTCACTAGGTGGTACTGCTTTGGATTCCTGATTTGTAAGGATTTTCAATTCGGGTACTTATGGGTCAGTGCAGCTTTCCTATTGAGTAATATGTAAGTCAATGGGCATTCTAATGCTAATTCACAGGACAACTGACACGGAATTTACTGTTTACTTGATAACTTGAGATCTGTTTTGAGTTAGCTACACATGTTAATTATTCTGTATGAAGGTCATGCTGAGACAGTACATGAATGACCTTGACCTCGTTTGTGTGGTCGCAGTGCAACATACATAAATTTTACTCTTCATTATAACTTGAGAACTACTTGAACTTTGATGTTGCACATGTAAGTGTTCTTCTATAAAGGTCAGACTTACTCAGAACATGGTGCCCTTGATCCTTTCCCAAGTTCATAGAGCTGCAAGTGGGATGAATGTCAAGATCAGCTGAGGCACGGGCTGTTCACACAGCCCTCTTGTTTCTTATGCCTTCAGATGACAGGGAAAATATATTTGTATTTTGTCAGATGTGTGATGTGGGTGTTTCGCTTCTTGCCATACTGCCATACGTGATGAATGATCTTTTTATGTTTTGATCTGTGGCTGTGTGAAGCCTCTATTGCAACACCAGGCGCAGAGATACCTGAAGGAAATGGAATGTTAGTTCATAATGTGTGTGTGGGGAAAATGCATCAATAGTATACATACTCTGTGTAAGTAAGGAATTATCCTGTATATGTAAGGAGTGAATTAACTCATTCCATACTATATGGTGAGAGGCATTGGTCAGTGGTTCTGGCACTACCTGGCAAGTCATGCTGCAGCTGCCCTTGCGGCATAATACATGCTGCCTGGCAAGTCAGGCTGCAGCTGCCTCAGGGGCAGCTGCAGCCTGACTTGCCAGGCAGTGCCAGAACCATTAACTTAAGACTATAGGCATGTTGGTACTTGAATGAAAGCTCTTTTCATGAAGAATTTAAATATGTAATTGTTGTCTTAAATCTTGGTAAACATACAGAAAAATTAGGGATTGGTATGAAATGAGTTAATCCTTTTAGTAATTCTCTGCTGCAGGGTTATGTTCAAAAGAAGGGCCACAAAGTGACCGGGTGCAAGGAACGCTGGTTTGTGCTGACCTCAACCCGCCTACGCTACTATACCAGCAGTGAGGAGAAGGACTTGAAGGGAGAGGTACCCATCACTGCCAACTGCAGGGTGGAGGTAGGCAATCTCCTCTCCTTGGACATTCATTGCAAACAACTCTGAATGTTTCATTGATAACAGTGAAACCTGCCGTCAAAGACCATCCTTTCAGAATACTTTGCTTAATACTTTATTCACACCTATTAAGAAAGACCACCTGTCTTGACAAATTACAATCTGGTGCCCTCTGGGTGGGGGGGGGGGGTGACATTTGCGGGCAGGTTTCACTGTATGCGAAAGTGTCCCTGAAGCTCATAATATTATTAATGATAGCTCATCGATGTGAGGGTGAACTTTACAGCTCATGATACATTTGCCCTGGTACCTCATTGATGTGAAGCTGTACATATAGCTCATGATACATCTACATGTATCCTTGATGTGAGTGAAGCTATGCCTGTAGCTCATAATACATCTGCTCTGGTACCTGATTGATATGAAATGTGGACCTGTAGCTCATAATACATCTGCTCTCAGGGCTCTCACAGGTCCTTGAAGTCCTTGGATTTGCTACATATGTTTTCAAGGCCTTGAAAAGCATGAAAATTAAAGTTTTTGGACAAAAGTCCTAGAAAAGTGCTTCAATTTTATTTCTAAGCATCGACCAGTGAACCAGGTTCTAATAATTATGTCACCAAAAATATCAAACTGTTTTGCAAACTTCTTGCATTTATGAACTTGCACCATGTTTTTGATTGAATATTGCATCATTTTCCTTTTACAGCTGGTAAATACCTATTTGTCAAAATGTAAGACTGCAAATTACAAAGTATCTTTTTACTTTTAACTCCCTTTAAGTTGAACCCATTGTGGGCATGGCAGTTCTCATCAGATTGGGTCTAACCCATCATGCACAGCCTGCTTTCATGTGTAAATACAGTGTATGGGTAGTGCTCAGAGTTCATCACCAAATACGGTCTATGCATAAATTCACCAAGTGGGAAAACCCCAGCAGTTGTCCCATTATGAAAGCGAGGCATGCGGGCTGATTTTTTGCTACCAGATTGCGCGCTGTGCACCTTCTCAAAAGTGGTCACGATAATGCATGATGGCAGACACTAATCTTGTTCATGTCAACATGAACAGAAAAGCAGGAAATGGACCAAATACATGAGGTGTATGGAAGATTACCATTGTAGATCGTTGGCAGAGGGAGTACAGAAAGCATTGATAGTTAGAACATTGAGTGACAAGGCGAATTAATCATGGTAAACCACCACTGACTGTTGTGTAGTGGGCTGTAATGTTGATACCAGGAAGAAACGTCAAACTGACAAATATAAAAAATAAAAGTGCTGCTTTATTCCTTCGATCAACTGATATTCCTTTGTCTTTCAAATACTTTTTCAGCCACCCTAGATTCTGTTTTTTTGAAGAAAGCATGGTCTGTGTTTCACTCCTCGTTACTTGCTGTATTCAGTAGCACTGTAGCCTGTGCGCTGAGACTAAGTGGCCCGCAAATTACCCAGAAACCTGTGCGCGCCTGGCTCTGACATCGGAATCTCCCCTGGGGTTTCCCCGCTTGGTGAACTTATGCACAGACTGTATTGCAAGAAAAGATAGGAAGGACAGTGGGGCATCCCTGTGTGATCTGTTCAGGATGACGAAACACCTTTAGATTCAAACAGTTGCAAAAATCACTCAGTATATGATCCATGCATAGCCTGTTTGTTGTTGGTTTGCATCCTAACCTGGCATTGAAAAACTTTTCTCAGTTTCAAAGGAATTCTTGACCTGCAAGTTACGTAAACATCTATTAGATGTTTAAGTGCAGCATGCGCTGGAACCCATTATTTAAACCACCAGTTTCTAATTTTCATGGGAAGTGTCCTTCATCAAGGTCTGAGTTGCCCTATCATGCAAGATGTGTCAATTTTATTCATTCATGTCACACACAGAGTTCATGATTGTAAATGCAATTTAGGAAGTCTATGTTTTATTTTTTATGAGAACATAATAGTGTGAAATTGTCAAGTTTTTTAGATAGGTAGATTAATATGTAATGCACAAATAGTTTAGATTTGTATATGTCTGTAGTAAGTCAAACCCAAGTACATGCTTAAAAATAACATAGCAATAAGTGGGAAAACAGCAACCGGAGGAGTCTTCAAAGAATGAAAATAAGGTCTTGAAAAGTCCTGGAAATGTTCTTCAATTTGTTATTTGCCAACCTGTATGGACCATGTCCCTGGTACCTCATTTCCATACAAACTTGGCACCTTTTGGTTTTTGTTTTTTGTTTTTTTCTTTGTCTTGTTGCAAACCTCACCTCTGACTTATGATTAGGAATCTGCCATTCCAAAAGCTATCAGATACTTTAAAATGAAGGCTTTAAAAAGTAATTCCATGGACAGAATTTTCAGTTCTGAGTATCTAGGCCCTGAAAGTCCAAAGAGAAGGTTCAGTTGTATGCTTGGGACTGAATCAACATCTTTCATGGGTCTATGTGCTTGGGTCATATTGTGCCCAAAGTGTGCGAAGAGAACTGTTGACCGGGAACATCAAGGCTGTTTGTGTTTTCACTGTAAAAGCAGACCATGCTGGCACCTGAATGAAGAGCGTGTTGATGCATAATTTGAGTGTGGGATGATTAGAACAGTAGGGATGGACGAGGCTTGTCTTGTCTTGGCACGGACGCAGTTACACACAAAACAAAAAGCCAATGAGCAGTAGTGTATTGGCTAGAAGAATATTTGCTTTTGACCTATCTGTGAAACCTTACACCCATGGATCAGGTCTGAAGTGCATGTATTAATAAAACTAGATCACCAGGTGGACAACGGTTTGGGTCATTGATGCTTGTGCGCCATCTGTTCAAAATTCAGCTCAGCTCAGCTTTGCTGTGTGTATCTTAGCTCCTTTAGCTGAAATGATTGAAGTGCAGCGGAGGTCAGGTTGAGGCTTATTATTTTCAGGTTAATATTTATAGGTCAGATGCTAACAGGTTGGTAACAGTCTTCTTGTTTTGCTTAAACATGCACAGTGAAAACTTGTTATAATGACATCATCTGTTCCCTATGAAATGTGTCAGATAACTGAATAAGTCGGCTAAATGAATCAAATTATAAAGAAAATAAACGTTTTTGCGTGAAAATTTGTGTCCCTGTATTGAATATGTCAGATATCTGAGTGTCGTTATAATGAGGTCTCACTTTATTACTGATGTTAATGGATGAAAATACCAAGTGATTTCACATGTTTACATGAGGTGTCCTTTAGCATTCAGAAGAATAGGAAGTGTTTGGACGTTCATTTTGCCATGACTGCAGGACAATAACGTGCGTATATGCGGTAACAATGTCAGTGCCAGTTGCTCGCAAGCCTAAAATCTGTACCTTACTAGCGTTCTGCCCCTGTAGCACTTTCAAACTGTTTGCCTCACAAGAGTAATGAGATCAACCATCAAGACATAAGAATTAAGGTAGCCTACCGTGTTTCTTGGCTGTGAATATACCGTATTCTTCCTAATAGTAGCACGCTGTGCAAATGCAAAGATTTGCCAGATCTTGCAGCGTTTTCTCAGAACTATGGAATTAGTACTTTTCTTGATTAAAGGTTTTGAAGGCTGTACAGTTCATTTAGGTCTTAGATAAACATTAATATACTGCAGTGACATTTAATTTTTCATTTGGAAGTATCATCTTTGCTAAATTACAGGGAAAATCTTGATTTTGAATCTAGACCACTTGGATTGAAAGTGGGGGGGGGGGCATGCTTCTGTTAGGGCATGTGCTACTATTAGGATGATTATGGTATTAATTGAAAGTCCTTTCCATTGTATTCGTCATTTAATTTCAAATTGATGATGGGTATTTTTACATGATGTCACTAATGCGACATCATTGGAAATGCTCCTCATCTCGGTGCTATCACGGGCTGATCAACAGAAGTGAAAAGATGTCCTGGACTCATAAATAAATCATATTGCAATGCAACAAGTATCAGTTTTGTAATTGATGGGGTGGGGTCCACGTGTACGTGTTGTTTGAGCTGTTTTGCTTGTGTTCAGAAGACTTGAGGTGTTAAGAACCTCCGGCAGAATGTTCTATAGCCTATGAACCTCCGGCAGAATGTTCTATAGCCTATGAACCTCCGGCAGAATGTTCTATAGCCCATGCTATGTTTTGGTGTGCTGTTGCTAAAAGCATAAATTTGGTTTGTTGTCATTGGATGCTTTCCCTGACTTCTACTGCATCCTTCATGCTGCACGTTTTAACTTCTGTCAATATTTTAAGTGTCCTGTGTCAGCCAAAATGTAATGACAGACCAGTTACCTTATGCACTCTAGGAATGTATATTTATTGGTAATGCAGTTATAAGTGGAACACGTGTATTGTTGGTTACTAGCTCAATAGCTCATGTAAATAAGCTTTTAGTCTAGTTTTTGCCTCAGGATGTGGTTTTAATTGAAGGAAATTTGTTTGGTCATCAAGTAATCCATACAAAGATCATGTTGTATCCAAAAACGAAGGTTTGTTGGCAAAAGTAAATATGCCATATGCGTGGCACATGACTGTTCGAGGATGATAAACAAAGCTATGTGCAATAAAGTTTAAATTTCTTGTTTGTCAAAAGATATTACATGATAAAAGAGGAGCATTAAGGAAGTGATTGTAAGCCAGTGCAGGTGTATTTTAACCCTGAGAGACATATTGCTGATGTATTGGCATGTAAATTTTCCACATTAAAAGTCACCAGTAAACATGTACATGACATCTCATGTATGTGGAGTCCATTCATGCTGGTACTGTGTTCTGAACATGTTTGTCAGTCAGATGGTTTGGGTTTTCTACACAGTATGTGTGTTATTTTAGTAATAGGAGACACAGGTCGACCTGTCACAAAACAAGACTGTGATAATGTTTTCGTTCCTTACATGTCATCAGACTGTTTTCATATACTGTTACTCAGTATAATATGGAGGAAGTCACAATAGATAAGATTAGGTGTTTGTTCTAAAAGTCATGATTAACAAGGAACTGACACTGTCATAGAAACGATGAAGATTATTTTCAAAACTCAGACCATAGAAGTTTTAATGTTGCTTATTTGGAGAACATTGACAAGCAGCTATTAACATTTCCTGGAGACACGGATATAGCTGGGATGATCTTGCTTCCATTTATTATGTAAGCCTAATCCATAGAGGGTGTACTACATGAAACCGTTAGTATCAAACTGTGTTTGTACATGTTTTCACACCTCGTGTTTACTTGTCTCAATTACTTGGATGTCAAACCCTGCCCCACAGGGAAAGTGTTGTGAACTTGTGATGTTTCAGTCTCATTGGGCTTGTATACTACATCAAACCTAGCCACAGAAGAGAAAGCATTGTAACCTTGTGCTGTTTCACAAAATGTATAACAAGGTGACTGGTCAGTACCTCTATAGTCATGTCTTGCTTTTTAATGTTCTTAAACTCATGTGAGATAGACCTCTAGTGTGTCACAAGATTAGCCCAGTTGACCCGCACCTACATGGTCCACCATTTTGGGGAAATAAATAACCATAAATAACCAGCTTATTGTGCAAAATCAGAAAGATGAATCAGTAATTACCCAGAGAACTGTTTATGATGCGTAAAGTGCTGTTGGCTTGACATTTCTGACATTGCTGTTGACTTGACATTGCTCAAAGTACAGGTGAGCAATGTCAATGCTGAGAGCACTGGTGACTTGACATTGCTGACAGTACTGGTGACTGGACATTGCTGACAGTACTGGTGACTTGACATTGCTGACAGTACTGGTGACTGGACATTGCTGACAGTACTGGTGACTTGACATTGCTGACAGTACTGGTGACTGGACATCGTTGACAGTACTGGTGACTGGACATCGCCAACAGTACTGGTGACTTGACATTGCTGACAGTACCGGTGACTTGACATTGCTGACAGTATTGATGACTGACATTGCTGACAGTACTGGTGACTGGACATCGCCAACAGTACTGGTGACTTGACATTGCTAACAGTACTGGTGACTGGACATCGTTGACAGTACTGGTGACTGGACATCGCCAACAGTACTGGTGACTTGACATTGCTGACAGTACTGGTGACTTGACATTGCTGACAGTACTGGTGACTCGACATTGCTGACAAAATCTAATGCACCAAGGACGAGTGTCAAACAAAAGACAGAGGCCATTGTTGCAGTTGACACAGGGACTGAAGCAGCTGCTGCAGCATTACCTGCCACATTGTTATTTTCCATGCAGTTGGACTTTTTAAAAAATCTTCTACTAAATTTGACATCTAGGTATAGTTTTACTTGCAGTTGGCCATTGGTAATGCAGAATTACCAGTTTACCAGTCAGCTTTCACAAACTTTGCATTCTGAAGGAGAGTTTTCATTTTAGTCATGAGATTCCTCATGAGATGGATTTATAATTTTGCTTGCAGTATAGATGGTTTTGCTGAGAAAAAATATTGATGAACTACAGGTGTTGTTATGCTTGGTTATATACTTGTCAATTGGTTAACAGGTGGTCCTTGAATTTTCAAATATTGCCACTTGAAAGTCCTTGAAAAGTCCTTGAATTTTGAATCCAGATAAATGTATGAACCCTGTGGTATGATACACTCATTCCAGGTATAACCCGACATTTGTGGTCCACACAACAAGCAACTTCTTGATAAATCTATATGAAAAAATCTATTTATCTTATCTAGATAGTAGTGAAGATTTGACAGGCCGTGAAAATAACCCATTTGAAGTTGTTGAGCAATTCATATTGGAAATTACAGTGAAACCTCATTATAACGACACTCAGATATCCAGCATATTCACTTAACGACACAACTTTCAAGTCACAGAAAGTACATTTACTATGTTATTTGATTCATTTATCTGACATATTCAGTTATCTGACACATTTTCTAGAGAACAAATGGTGTCATTATAATGAGTTTTCACTGTACTAGATGTATTTCCATTTGAGATAACCATTGTAAATGTAATGTGTATTTTTCATCACTAAAGGTCTGCATCCACTGACTGTGGCTTTTCTTGGCCAAGTTTTGTTTCTCAAAGTCATGTTTTTTTTTTTCGTTGTATTCCAGTGTGTTATGCACAGTGAAACCTCATTATAATGACACCATTTGTTCCCAGCAAAATGTGCCAGTAATCTGAACATGTCGGATAAATGAGTCGCATAACAAAGGAATGTAACTTCCTGCAAGGCCTTCAAGACCTGTGTCATTATTAAAGTGTATATGTTGGATATCTGAGTGTCTTTATAATGAGGTCTGTCTGTACGTGGCATCGTGTGTCTTTGTACATTAGAAAACCTCCAGCTCAGTGCCATTGCGTGATTCAGAAAAAAATGTTCGTAATAAAAGTGAATGGAAGCTAATTTGGCTAATACTAAATAATGATAATTTAATGAGTTGATGCTGTCTGATTGTCAGGCGACACTCTGTCACAAAGTGGTCAGGTGACTAAGGTTGCACTGTGACTCGTACCTCCCTGTCCTTGTATATTTATACGCAACAAGTTGCAAATATACAGTGTATGAGGAAGCTGTGGTGGACAGTGCAAACAAACGCTTGAATACCTACAGTTGGCAGCAGACAGACATTGTCTGCCCTTCCTCATGCAGTGAAACTGACCTGACAGCTTGCCTAGTAGAAAGTTAGGCTTCTCCGCCACTGATCTTGCATGATCTTTTTCTGTTTCCTTGAAGAAAGGCAGAGTCTTTAGTGCTTTGTGTGTTTTAAGGCAAGTTATGAATGTAAGACGTCTTGCTATGAAGAATCTCTATCAATGTGTGCACATGTTTAAAACTTGAACTGCCTTCCAATTGCATTCACAGGGGCAGATCTGGAGTTATTAAAATCTTAAACCAAAATTGAAAATAACAATGAAATTCATGGAAACTACTGCCCTGGTCCTTTATCAATTCATCTAAAAACAGCTTAGCCTTTTGCAAGTTTCTTTAGCCAAATTGAAAAAAAAAACAGTGGCAATTGGCTAATGGCATCAGTGATCTCTGATTCATTGGCACGTATGTGCAGTTTTTGACAGGTATTTTTCGTGATGTCGCGAAGGAGGTGTCACGAACAAAATGCCTGTCAAAAAGTTCAAACAAGTCCTAATGATGCAATAAAAAGGACTTTCAATTTGTATATTTGCATTAAATATAAATTCATATCAGTGTTAAAGGAAAAATTGTAAATGATACTTGATTTGCAGAGGCCTGTAGCTTGTTATTTTACAAGGAACCACTCTGTTTTGTTTATTTGTAGTAGGAGCCAAGCAGGTGTGGCTATCTATGGGTTGACTAGGAAAACAACAACACATAGCCTGAGCTATTGCATTCATTGCAAGTTGAATTCCCAATTTTGTTGCTCTTCTTTCAATGCTAACTGAAAAATAGCAAATTTATGCAAATACTTGACATTGATAGGCAAATTTGTTGGTGATAACTGTGTCGCCGGATAATGTTGACTGACAAGGTGTTCAAACAACTTGGTCTGTTTTCTCATTTACAAATTTCCTGGTTGTAAAACTTGAACGTTTATTTTACACCAAGTGCATGGATCAGGGGCGGATCCAGGATTTTTCAAGGGGGGGGGGTGCTGAACTTGAGAAATTAGGCGAGGGTCCAGGGGGCTGCCTAGGCCCCCGGCGGGTCCAGGGTGGAGCCCTGGCAGTGGGTTCGGGGGGGGGGGGGGAACCCCCGCCTTAAGCTCCAGGGTTTTTAAGTATTTTGAAGGGCACAAACAGTTTTGTTATCACTAAAATAACAGATATGGTGTATGGTTAATACTTTCATTTGATATGATATTGACCCACAATCAAGCTTTGATAACCGATACTGTGGGTTTTATTTCCTGAAACTTCTGCTGTTGAATTTTCATTTATATCGGAATATATTATAGCTTAGATATTCATGCACATATATGAAACACAATACAGTAAAACCTCCCTATACCGAACACCCTTGGGACTGGAAAAAGGTGTCCAGTATAGTGAGGTGTTCGGTATAGGGAGGTTTGCTTACATTGGAAGTATATATTTGGGACCGAGAAATGGTGTTCAGTATAGAGAGGTGTTCGGTATATGAAGGTGTTCGGTTGGGGAGGTTTTACTGTACTTCATTTGAAAAGCAAGTGAAAATATGATTTATTGGAATGTATCACAATAGAGACTAGATGGTAGTTGTCATGTTTGATTCAGTTCTTGGAACACAGTACAAGATCACTTTACAAAAACATCAAATTTTGGGATCCTGTATTGCAGAATAAAGGCAAGTAAATCAAAAAGAGCTTACATGTCATAAATAAATGTATATGTGTTACATAAGTCAACACCAAAACTGTAAGGCAGGGTAAACATGAGCTTTCCTGTTCTGTGTTATGTAGCATACATATGTATTGGTATATAAGGATGCTGTTAATTTAGCACAAACAATTCCAGGAATTTAATTCTAGCACCTTCAAAATTGCTAAGTAATACATGTCATTAGTTTGCAGCTAAAGTAAATAGATGTGGGTGGTATTTACCACTTGCTTCTCAGTCAGGATAATTTTGTTTTTTTATCACGATAGTCTGCCAATTAACTCTTCCATTTCACAACCATACAGATTCCTTACACATACATTCAAATAAGTCATCACTACTGGAATTTAAAAAAAAAAAAAAAAGACAACAATATAAACAATAAGCACCATCAGTAACACTGTCATATACAAGTCCGTCATATTGTTCCAACCCTTGTTGAAAACTTCTTTGTTCACTACCACACTTTGACTTTGGAAATGTAAAACCTGTCTCAGGAGACTGACTTGGTGTAACTGATACTCCCCCCATCCCCCATTAATGCCTCAGCAGTGATAGATGTCATATTTTTTGTAGACAAATGTTACGAATCTATCCATAAATAGTATAAAAATCACCAATTTCACCTAAGAATTCATAAAATTTTAGCAATATATTCAAATTTTAGGTTAAAATTAAGGGGTGGGGCATTGTAATTTGATCTCTCATTGTAAGGGCAGGACACGCAGGCAAGTGATTATGGGTTTGCATCATAACCCATTGTGTATCGTATTCATATTGGACAGAAAAGAATTGATTGGATGCAATTATATAATTTTCCTCAAAATTTTAATTAATTAATTTATTTGTCATAAAAACTGATTTTTCAGATTTAAAGGTTGCTTGCAAAAAAGTTGATATTTTCCTTAATATTGAAGTTTGCTAAATTTATTGCAAATCCTTTGCAGAAAACAAGTTGTGCCTTCAGTTAAACAAGTTTTAAAAATTTTGCTAAGTCTTTTAGGTTACAGACCACAGTTGTGATTGGCTGGTTGCGCATCCCAACGGAGATAGTCCGTAATTGTGAAAATACTGTGTTTTCAGCATGCTGTAGCTTCTGTTTAAATAAAGTTAGCTAAGTCAGGTTTGCTGCATCGCGGAGTTGCTTCATTGGTGGTCATATAGGTGCACTGTCTTCCAGGCCAGGTGGGAACTTTATGATGGGGAAGGACAATGATGTGACCCTAGCAAGAGCACAGTTCATACGCCTGTATAAAGCTGACATCCAGGTGTTGTTTCGTATTTCAATTATCACAAATTAACAAGCTGGGAATTGTATGACAAAAATCCATCCATATTTTGCTTACATTTTAATCTGTTAAATGCCGTTCACGGAATTTTAAAATACCAAAATGCTGATTTTTTAGACTGAAAAATGCTAATATGAAAAATAGAAGGATTTATAACTGTGGTCTGTGGCCTCCAGGACAAGTAAAAATTGACCTTGGACAAATAAAATTTTGGTGAAATAACATGTAAAAGATAGGAGTTTTTGTCCCTGGACAAGTACACTCCAGGGAGAATTGTAGAGCCCTGTTAAAGATATATCACTGTAACCATAAAGTAGGTCCCAGTGACTCAGAAATCTAGTCAGCTAAGCTTTGTCTTATAATGCATGTTTGTGTCAAATTTGAACATAATCCATCCTGGCACTTTCATGATGTTGCAGTAACACCTATTATGGTAAGGTTACATAAAGGGGCACAATGTCACCTTTATAGTATTACTGCAAGGTTTCCCCATATGAACAAACCAAGCAAGAATGTGCAGCACCTGTGCTATGGAAAATTCTTTTAATTCACGCAATCACATATGTGATAAAGTTTTGCAATACTCTTCTTAAACAAAATTTTCTTTCAAAGCAATGCACATTCTTCAATGTTTCATACCAAAGACAATTTGCGGTGACTGAACATAGACACCTCACGTACACCCCTGCCCACCCCCACCCACAAATAAAACTTATCCCTCGAGAGTCAAAAATATGATAATTTTACATGAAACTTTTAGAATGTTTTCAAATATTTAAGTCTAAAAAGCAAGGTAAAATGTTATATGGCCTACTTTCAATCACAGCACCTCTCTTAACTCACATAAGTGTTAGTATTAGATTTAACCAAGGATGTATGCTGAATGTGTTTGTATATTTCATCTTTTTTAAGCGGCTTCGGGTAAAAAAAAAAAACAAAAAACAAAAAAGCCCCCAAAATCCTGACATCCCTGGTACTCATGACACCTCTAAGTCAAAGAGATGTCCTTTTTTTTACATGAGAATAAGATCTGATTTTGTGAAGAAATCAATCATTATCACTTCAAGGATTATGTGAAAACGATAGATAAGCAAAAGAGGTCATTGTGCATACAAATGGGTCACTTCCCATCCATGTGCACAAATCACAATATCCGAATCGCCATCGGTTAAATTTCTCCAGTTCAGATTAAAATTTAAATAATAGCCATTCTTCTATATGCTGGTTTTTGTGCATTCAGAATGTCTCCATTTCAAAATCCTCAATTATATGCATTTTCAACAAAATAATATGGATTTGTAATTGTTCTCGGCATGAAACACCAAATTTTTCACTTCAGTTTCATTAAAATTTTGCTCCCGTTCAGTTTGGCCATTTAAATATTTTTTTCAGCTGGTCACAGGGTCAGGATTTTTTTCTCCCTATAATTTCAAGAAACTTACCACACAGTCCTGTCCACACTTGCCAGCATGGATTGCTTTTCCCACTTTCTTATGTCCATGCTCAAGGCATCTCATTTTCTGATCTCCACAAGATTGAACTAAATGTCTAAATTCTACCAGACGAAAGTTTGCGTGTTTTGCATGTTGCCAAGTTTCAAACCGGAAAAAGGGCTCACGGGAATCTGCGGCCAAACAATGCATCATGGGAGGCTTTGACACTGGCTGGCTGTGGTTGCAGGGAAGCGCGTTGGCGATGAGTGTTACCAGTGATATCACCAGGTCGACGAGTGGAGAAGAGTCATGTGAACCCTTACCCCCCTATACTATACCCGTACCCCCTCCCCCCCCCCCCCCCGCCAACCACCAGACATTGTCTGACCACTGGTATCAATTAAAAAAAATTATTTTATTTATTTTTTATTTTTTGAAGGGAGGGGGGTGCAGGCGCACCTCCTGAACCCCCCCCCCCCCCCCCCGATCCGCGCCTGTGGATTCATTGTTACTACTGCATGATACACCACTATGGACCCAGTTTCTATCACTTTAGGATACACCTCTATGGACCCCATTTCTGTTACTTTAGGATACACCTCTATGGACCCATTGTTGTTACTTTAAGATACACCTCTCTAGACCCATTGCTATTACTTTAAAACCCTTAAAGTGCTAATCACTGCTATAGTTGCTTTCTCATTACCATTAAACATATATTGGTTAAAGGAGTCAAATTCCACATGAAGATACCTTTCCTTCAAATACCAGCAAGCCTTGTCTGAAGCAAAAAGTAGTCTTAGTCAACAGCTTTCCTCGGGACACTTTGCGCAGATTGCGTGCAAAGTGTACCGAGGAAATCTGTTGACTCAATCTTAAATCAGCACTTTAAGGGTTAAGATACATCTTTAAGGACCCATTGTTGTTACTTTAAGATACACCTTCAAGGACTCATTGTTATTAAAACATACCATTGTGATCAGGATGGATCCCTTGTCATTACATTAAGATACACCATTTTAATCAGAATATGTGACTCTACTATTCTCACAACAAAATAATCTTTGAATGATTATGTAGGTCCAAATCTCTCTCCTCGCACCCAGCCACAAGTTGAAAACTATTGACTTTTATAAGCACACACAAAGTAACTATGCATTTTAGAAAAGCTATTATCAACAGATTATAAAAGATTACAATTGCAACCCATTGATTAAAGATGTTTGAAGAAAAGTCACTTTGATCAAGATGTACAATGTTAGGTGGCTAAATTTCAAAGCAACTTCTTGGTGGTTTGACCCGGTAGTTTTCACAGAATAGGCTCATGTACGTGTTGGTTGTTAATGCAGTGTTCGCCACCAGGTGTCATCTGAAATCCAGCGAAGAGGAGCATGTTGGGACGTGCATTATGCCTGTTAGGTGGGCAACTGAAAAGTGTTTTGTGACTTTTATGGCTAATTTTCTAGATTATCCAATCCTGTCAGTAGTTCAGCGAAGTATTTTATTGTCATACTTTGAAACATTTTTTCTTTCTACTCTTGACAATTTAAGCAGGTGGTGACTTTGCAAGTGTAGATAATTTTCTTTCACCTGCAGTGCTACAAGGTGGCTGGCTGCGAGGTCAACCATGTCGCACCTCACTGCATTTGAATGTACTTCCACTGGGTAATGACACAAGTGACACCTTGTGTGTGGAGACTGTACTATCAGCCTGGATTTCTGCTATTTTGTCAACGTATATACATGCAAGTGGCTAAAAACGTCCCCATGGATCTTCTCCATTGCTATTTGTTTTAGAATAATGGATGGCATGTCATCAGAACTGTGCTTTGTATATAGTAGCAGTAGCTTATTAAAGTAACGACAGAACAAATACTGATACAGGGACACTGTGGGAACCTTTTAACCCCACTTGCAGCCAGTAATTCTGTGCAAACAGTGTGCAGTTAGTTGGGTCCGACCATTAAGCAGTTGCTTTCATATTTGCATAGATTTAATACTGTAAATTGCTTTATTTTCGCGTGTGTAAATTTTCACGGTTTTAGTATTTTTGACATTTCACTGTAGTTTTAATTTCACTGTTTTGGACATAATTCCCATTCTTACAATGTTAAAATACTATTTTGCTGTGTTTTTATTTTCACGGTTTTGTGCCATCAGCGAAATAAGGGAAAATAAGAATACAGCGAAATTAAAGCAATTTACAGTACAATAAAATATTCTAATCAAGAAAATGGGTGTTATGCAACAATGATGGTGAACAGGTGACCATGTTAAGTGTTTTATAATCTGTGGATAGCAATTCTTCCTACAAATGGACATTATGCCTCAATGTATGTTTAACTGAATACATTTAACTCTCTCAGTGCTACTCAGGACAAAAGTCAATCTACTTAAGTCAAAGTAGTCTGAATTATCATTAGGATCCCAGATTTGTATTTCTCGGAAAAAGATGTTTCATTTCAGTACCAGTGTGCCTATAGTTCCAGAGAGAATATTCCAGGTCAACAGCTTTTCTCAGCAGGCATTGGGCACATTGCCCCCAACACGCGCTCAGAAAAGCTGTTGACTCAGTCCAAAATTTGGCACTGAAAGAGTCAACCATAAAGAGCCAGAAAAGGAAGGTTGTACTGGGCCCATTGGTTATATCAGGGCATAGCTGGGAAATAATTAACTCTTTCAGTGGCAATCACGTCTAAAGTCGATCTGCTAAAGTGAAACTAGTCTAAATTATCATTAGGATCTCAGATTTGCGTTCCTCCTAAAAAGACCTTTCTTTCAAATACCAGTATGCCTCTAGTTCAAGAGAAAATATCCCAGGTCAACAGCTTTTCTCGGGGTGCATTGTGTTCAGTGGGTGCCAAGAAAAGCTGTTTGATGCCAAACTGTGCTGTTATGACTTTCAGGCAAACCGATTTCTGTTCTCTGCAAAATATTACACACATCTGTTTGTGGGTTTTTTGTTTATGTTTTCAGGTTGTCTGTATGTCCAACTGTCCGCTCATTTGTGCCTGTTCTGTGACCACCATTTGTTTGTGAACACGATATCTCAGGACTTATACCAGCCACCTGCAATTCAAATTTACTGTTTGTAACCTTGACACCATTTCTTCACTTTATTACCTTTCTGTGACCTTGACCTCATTTTCAAGGTCACAGGAGCCATGCATGTGTAAAGGAGGACCCATCAGTCAATGTTTTGCATTGATTTTATTGCCCCCCGTTTAATTCTACCTGAATGAAAACTATGGGTAACCTGCCAAGTGACTTTCATGACATTTGAGGGAACCTGTGGCCAGCTTAGCTCAGGCACTTTGCTCTGTTGGAGACCCATATGACCTCGTCAACCTGTAGTTTCTTTGCCAGACCTTTGTTCTGTGGAAGGTCAAAGCCGGTAACGTCGCATAATCAGCATGACCCTCTGGCGAGCTGCAGCCAGCTGAAGGTTAATCCAGCAGGACAATAGAAAGGGGGCTGTCAGCACTGTGATAAAACCCTCTGGACCATGCCGTTCATGACAAAAGACACAGGCCGTACAGAGTTCACTGCAGCTCATTTGGTTCCAAGATTGATCCAGGTGTCTTTATATCTCACACTATGCCTCAAAGAGGTGCCAAAATTTACCTCACAGTTTGCATTGTATCACACTCACATATTTGTCAAATTTGAGTCATAAAATACTCTGCCATGCAGTTCTGTGACCTCAGTTTGACTGGAATTTGGGGTCTTGGAATATTTCCTTTGGCCTTTTATCTTTTTTCATCGATTGTGCTGAATAAATTACTACAAATGTCTTCATGGAGAGTGAAAATTTCCAGAGCAGCATGATAAAAGGATCAAAAATGATTTGGGAATTAATTTATGTATGTACGATCTCCCCGTTTCCAATAGGCTAAGAAAACTGGGCCAACATGTACCCGTTCGTACAGAAGATGGGATCAAGCAAATTAAAATGTATTGATAGGTGATATCTTTTAAGACAGGATAAATTCATAAAATCTAACACAGAGAATGATCAAATTCTTTCACTTTTTCACAGCACGGATGCTCAGTTCATCAGCTATGCCAGACACAATGATAGTAAAGTAACACTTTAAAACCTTCTGTTTTTTCTGATAGACCTCTTTTAAAATATTTTCCCGAGATATGCACCTTCTGTTTTATGCATTTTAAAACACCTGGTGTATGAAATTTGGGTTTTTTTTGGAAATTTTCAGCAATTTGGGAAACTAAAGCTCTGTAAAATTTTGCAATTGAATACAAACCCCCCAAAATTCAGTTATTCTGTTGATTAAATATTACAAATCATGAAAAAAGACGTGATGTGCTGATCATGCATTTAGCAGTCTTTAAATTTGCGAGGGAAATTTGCTGACATATCTGTCTTAATAAAGCTCTGATGAATTAACAGAAAAAGGAGCATATTGGAAACTTAGGTGAGTCTACTATGTATGTGTGTGTATATATATAGATAATATGTGCCATGCTTAAATACTTCTGTTGATTGTTGTCTTTTGAGGCTCCGTTATAATTTGAGGTAAGACCTAGGTTTGCAGTATGTTATGCTGGATAGGCAGACTCCAATTGTTTTGTCACAGAAGTAAGCGGAACTTGAACGAGATGTCCCAATATGATATTTTTCGTTCAGATATCTTTGCAAAGTCGCGTCAGAGATAAAGCTGTGTGTCCATATAGTTAACCCTCCTTTGAGAGACCATGCGTCCCAAGATCAGGACCAGAAGTGGTCACATTAACCAGGGAGTCTGTCAATGCAGGCCAGGTAAGGTGGAAATTATTGCATTGGGGACCTGCTGAATGGGGTCTTAAAGGGTGCGTGGTCCTCTATTAGTGTGGTGCTCTCAAAGAAGAACCACTGCAGTCTATTTCTGTGCATATACAGTGGAAATCAAGTGGTGTGGCCATGATACCGGCCCCAGAGAAAGGTTATGCCAATACAGTGCTCCCCCTCTTATAAGGCCTCGCTGAAGAGAGGCCAACCCCTCTAGAAAGAAGAGAGGCCAACCCTTCTAGAAAGGCCATTTCTCCAAGCAGCAAGTATGGGATTTCCATAAAATACTCCCCCTCAAGAGAGGCCACCCCTCTTATAAAGCCACATTTCTGGTGCATTTGGGATGACCTTATAAGAGGTGGACCACAGCACATTAATTTGTATGTTTACATTGTTTACAGTCCTGTTGTCGAATAAAACCAATACAGACCGTAGCTGAAGGCTCTCGCTTCTGTCCATTTTGAATAGCAGAGTTAATAAGGAGGTGTAATTGATGATATACAGTGAAACATCGTTATAATGACACCAGGCATCTGTTCCCTGCAAAATGTGTCCAACAGGCGAGTATGTCAGATATACACCAGTCAAGTATCAAATGGGTTTGACCATAGGTCCTTGAAAGCTTGTTGTCAAGTGAATATGGGCGGTATTTGAGTGTCATTATTACAAGGTTTCACAGTAACATGCTTTTCGCTCTGTCTCTTCCATAAACTTGTGATTTTGTGCCTGTGTGACACTTGACATGAAGTTGAAATTAGGGACATTCATATTTACTGCTGAACTATTCTGCATGTTATTGACTGCACATCTCCTCTGGTCAAGCTGGCTGCGCCAGGTCTCAGACCAGTAACCCTGGCCCAATTCATTCTCATGTTGACTATGCTGGTCAGGTCCCATGTTTCCAGCATTCAGCATTACAATTTCATATATTCTACTTGACCAACTTTTTGTCGGTAACTACATTAGAGTGAGAAAATCCAGGAAATAGTGATTATGCTTTGCATTTGTTTACACCTACGTGTACCTCCATG
This sequence comes from Hermodice carunculata, assembly GCA_964020975.1. Lineage (NCBI taxonomy): Eukaryota > Metazoa > Annelida > Polychaeta > Eunicida > Amphinomidae > Hermodice > Hermodice carunculata. The sequence continues at coordinate 84,297,658 of OZ026620.1, read as the reverse complement.
ATTGGATCAAATACCACAGAAAAAAACATACAAATATTTCCCTCCATTTTAATTTTTTCCTGTTTAGCAATGTAAAACTCGCAGTCAAAATACATTTCGGTATCCTTAATCGTGTTACAAAAGTAATTTGCCCAGCATTAAACCTTAGATTTTAACACCAGTCAGCTCAGATAATAGTATTTATAAGAGGAGAAAAAAATCTGCTACACTTTACCCGTAAGCTGAGTTTACTAGTCTGAGACCTACATGTGTTCCAGGACACTCATGTAAAGTATACAGAAATGATTTGTTGAGAAGCAGGAAGAAATAGCACATCACTGTATAATCTACATGTTGTCTTATTACCTCATCTTCAGTACAGAATAGATGCACAGGTAAAAGTGTGTATATATATATATATATATATATATATATATATATATATATATATATATATATATATATATATATATATATGTGTGTATGTATATATATGTATGTATATATGTATGTGTATATATATATGTATATATATGCATATATATGTATATATATGCATATATATATATATATATATATATATATGTATATATATATATATATATATATATATATATAGTGTACAAATTTGCATTGTAAGAGGCAAAGTGAGTGCAAATCATTATGTAAATATGTATTATGGAGACATAAATACATATTACATAGAGACAGCTTGTTTTGTGAAAGGTGACAATGTTATAAATGACTGCCAAATGTTTACGTATGTATACGGCTAGATAAGATGTACAGTGAAACCGGTCTCCACAGATCTCTTTTCAGGACACTTCACTTGTTACTTTTCACGTTATTTGTGCCTCATATAAAAGGCTGCCTGTCTCACAGGCACTTGTAATGTGCCGTCAGCAAATCCTTCGTTCCAATAAGGGGGGGGGGAGGGGAGTGTACCTAGAACACTCTGTAACTGCAATGGTCCCCAGAGGGTCTTGTTTGCAACAAAGTATTGTGTATTCATCTGTGCAGGACTACTGCTTCCTTAGATGGAGTGCCTCCACAGATTGCTCCTTCTGACCACATTGTATATTCCAGGTCTACCCCCATCTTACTAGCATAAATGATTGACTGCACAGACAAATACACTACTTTATCATATACCTATAGTGTTATGAGTGAAGATGTTGAAGATTGGCCACACCCGATATGGAGATGTGCTCATGGCTCGTATCAGGCCACTGTACTGACAGTTTGCATTATACACAGTCAAGTGCTTTCCATAATGCACAGTCAAATGCATTATGGAATATCAGCGCCACCCATTGACAAAAGATAGCTCACATCTGTGGTGATATTTTTCATAGTGCATGGTCAAGTGCATTAGGGAATATCAGCGTCACCTACAACAAAACATATATATCCCCTTGGTATATGATAAACATAAAAATATATGGCTTGTTCCATATCAGTCCGAGTATACAGCATGGAAAGCTTATGAACGGCCCGAGTGGCAGCGAGTGCTGATAGGAAGCTCTCCATGCCGATACTCGTACCGATATGGAACATGCCATGTATTATTATATACTTATTACATATAGTCCCTGCTGGGGGCCATTGCAGGTTCAGGTGTTCCTGGTCCACCCTCGGTCCCATCTTAGCACAAATGATTGACTGACTGCACATTGCAAGTGCCTGTGGCCTGTCTTGAGAGTAACAATAATGTGAAAGCTCTAAAAAGTGTTGAGATGTGAGACAGGTTCTTTAGTCACAGGTGTCCATTGGTGGAGGTTTCACTATTCCATGATGGGACTGCAAGACCAGTCATGTCATTACGTACTGTCTATTGTCAGGTCACCTGACACATACAGTTGTCCCTGTGTTGAGAAACCAGCCTGATGCCAGTCCAGAAGTGATGCCACAAAGTTGGTGGTCTCTGACGGCGGAAGGTATAATAACATTAAAAAATAAAGATACCTCAGAATACCTGCCAGATGTGGTCTTTCAAGCCAGGTGGTCTCTCAGTGGGGTGGTTTCAAAAGATTTAATAATGTTATTTCTTGTTATTTATAAATTCCAGGGTTGCTGTGTGTGTCACACTCTTGCAGGCTAACCCCCATCACGGGGATTATCTCTGGGAAGAAAACCCAAAAAAACACTGAATGTGGGGGCCGTGTTTGTGGGAGATAGTCATGAAATCTGCACCAAGATGTACAGTGGGGAAATATGCACCAAGAGATACATTCCTGAAATGTACACAAAGAGGCATTGTAGTGAAATGTGCACCAAAGAGATATAGTAATGAAATGTATATTAAGAGGTACATGTACATGTACAGTGGTGAGACATGCACCAAGAGCTATAATGGTGAAATATACACCACAAGGTATAGGGGTGAAATATACATCACAAATTATAATGATGAATTTTGCACCAAGAGTTAAACTGGTGAAATGTACACCAAGAGGTATAGGGGTGAAATATACACCCAAGTTATATGGTGAATTATGCACCAAGAGGTAAAGTAGTAAAATATGCACCAAGAAACCAGTGGTGAAATGTGCACCAAGAGGTATAGTCCTGAACTGTGCACGGAGAGGTCTAGTGGTGAAATATGGACTTAGAGGTATAGGGGTGAAATATACATCAAGAGTTATAGTGGTAAAATAATGCACCAAGAGGTGTAATGGTTAATGTGCACCAAGAGGTATAGTGGTTAATGTGCACCAAGAGGTATAGTGGTTAATGTGCACCAAGAGGACTGTTTTTTCATACTGCATCTTGTTTGTTGCAGGCAGTAGCTGACAAGCCAGGCAGTAAGCACCATTGGTTTCATCTGATCAGCGAGGGCAAGACGTATGATATCTGTGTAGCTGAGAAGAAAACCAGGACTGAATGGCTAGCAGGTATGGGTATGAGGCTGTGCAACTAGCTAGTGGTCAAACGGCCTCTGGCAGAAGAGTTTTGAATTTGTCTCGCAAAAATGTACCACAATTTCCTCTTTCAGTGCCAGATTTTTGACTGAGTCAACAGCTTTTCTCGGGGCGCATTGTGCCCAATGCACGTCAGGAAGAGCTGTTGACCTGGGTATTCTCTCTGGAGCTCTCAGCATACTGGTACTTGAATGAAAGGTCTTTTCAACTTTTCAAGAGAAATACGAATCTGGGATCCTAATGATAATTCAGACTTGTTTGACTTAACTAGATTGACTTAAGATGTGATTGACACTAAAAGAGTGAATAGCCAGATTGTCTGTGTAAATATCTAGTTGACAAATTGACCAATACAGGTTTTAGCAGCTGAAAAAAAAAGTCTGTGTATTTTATGCATGTGTATATTTTAAAGCTGGGAAAGGCACGTATGTCTCTTAATGATAAAGTATCATCATATATGTGGCAGTGAAAGCAGAATTACCAGTTTGAGCCATCTTGAAAGTGGTACATAGCACTATGTCACACAGTGATGCTTGCCTGCCTATACTGTATGCAATGGTGACTGGCACGTACTGAACAGTTTTCAAGGATTGAAGTTTCTTCTTCTTAAGCCTCATGCTTCAAAAACGTTTGACTGACTTGCATGTAATTCTTCAGTGCCAACTTTGACTCAAGCCAAACTACTCAAAAAGAAATGCTCTGATCAGAATAAGGATACTAGCTCCATACTCCTTGTAAAAAGACCTTTCATTTAAATACCAGCATGGCTGAAGTTATATAGAGTGTGATAGTCCAGGTCAATAGCTTTCCTCAGCATGTTTTAGCCACATTGTGCCAAGAAAAAGCTGTTGACCCAGTCCAAAATGTGACACTGAAAGAGTTAATCAATGGAGCCACAATAAAACAACACATAGGCAATTATAGACTTCTGTCAGCATGCTACCATCAGGACACTGAGTCGACACCAAGGAAAACTGTTGACACAGTCATGCTTAGACTCTTGATCATTATGCGTTCCCCATAGGGGAGAGGATGCATATAGTGTTTATTTCCGTTATCTGCCCCCCCCCCCCGCCACTGCCACCGCAGCATATCTTGTTTTCTTTATATTTCTGTCCCCTCTTGACCTATTGCATCTTCCATGTAATTTGGTACAGATAATCTATGGGTCTAGGGTCTTCCTATATAATAATATATAACCTTAAGGTCAAAGGTCAAATCCTTGTTGCATTTTTTGCTGACTCAGCAATTTTCATATTATACTGGCTTATACCTTAATGGTGCATCATAGGCCCAAGATTACTATTTTTTGTTAATAGGAAAGCACTTATGGGCTTTCAGTTTGTATGGTTTAATTTAAACCTGAGTGACCTTGAAAGGTCAAACTGCATACTACATTCCTGTTGATTACTATGTTAGTCAATGGGGATTGCAATGCTAATCACCACATTTTCCACTTTTTCTCCAAAATAATTGACCAGATTCACTTCAAACTTAGTGGGGTTGTATGTCAGGTAGATATCTACCACCTTTGGTCAAATGGTCATGCTCTAATGATTTTTTTGATTTTTTTTTCTTTTTCTTTCTTTTTGGGATGGGGGTGGGTGGGTACATTTTTGCATTCCTATTGATTACCATGCAAGTCAATGGTGTGTCCAATGGTAGTTCAGATTTTGACTACTCCAAAACCGTAAGCCAGATTCACTTGAAACTTTATGTTAAGATACCCCATAGACTTGGGGATTTTTTTTACATATGATTATGATGACCTTCAGGTCATAAGTCAAGGTCACAATGCCTTGCAAAATAAAGTGGTTTTCCTGCCACATCTTCAAATGGGTATGATTCAAGTTCATCAAACTTTGACATCATTTACCCAGATGAGACTTCCCTGAAGTTGATAAGAGGGGACCTTGAGGTCAAAGGTCAAGGTCAGACTTTCCGCAGAAGAATGGTGGCCCTCTCACGGTGGAGGTGCCTGCTCGGGGGAAGCATAATGTTTTTCAGACGAAAAACTCGCTTCTAGTTACTGGGTTAATTTGCATAATTAATTGTTGGAACTTTTGTGGTTCAGAGCAGGTAAATATGATGGCACCTACTATAAAGACCACCTGTCATGAAAGACTGCATATCTTTCTAAGACTATCCTTTGATGATTCTACAGTCTATTTCTCTGATCAATTTACCTGTACATTGGAGTTTCCCTATTAAGACTTCCTAACAGACTGATAACACATGTTCTTCATAGGTGAATGATCTTGCTGGGGGATATGATTTCATTAAAGAAACAAAGGAGTGTAAATTGATGGTCTTGATTGGAAATTGCACTGTATTTTAACTCTACAAGTGCCAAATTTTGGACTGAGTCAAAAGCTTTTCTTGGTGCATATTGGGCGCATTGCACTCAATGTGCGCCGAGAAAAACTATTGACATGGGATATTTTCTATGGAACTGGAGGCATGCTGGTACTTGAATGAAAGGTCTTTTTATGAGGAATAGGAATCTGGGATCCTTGTGATAATTCAGAGTAGTTTCACTTTAGTAGATCAACTTTAGACGTGATTGGCATTGAAAGAGTTAATACCACCTGTGATATGAGATAGAACCGGGGCAGTCTGAAATATCTAGTACAGTGGTGTAGAGGAGGGTTTTTTAGGTCACATCAGAGATACATCTGTTGCTGTTTACTCTTTTTAATAGTGGAGCATAAATATCTATCATGTTGCAGTGATGGTTTGACAAAATTTAAAATACTCTTTCTTGGGCAATTCATTCAGATGTTTGTGATAGAATATAAGAAACAGCAAATATAGAAGGCAATAGGGAATTTTGGTGTGGCACGCATGGTGAGAAGTAGTTTTTGGTCACAATTTTCTCGGCAAATTATAGGGAATGTCCTGGATGATGAGGGACAGGTGGCATGTCTGAAATGAAATACAGTGGTACCTCTTTTGAGCGACCGCCCCTACGGCTGGTCAAAATGCGGTCTCTCAAAATAGGTGGTCTTTCATTAGAGGTACAACAACATGGAAAAGATAGCACAGTGTTCTGAGAGAGCGGTCTGAAAAAGATATGCGGTCTCTCAAGAGAGATACCACTGTAATCAGTTGTAACGTTAAATACTTTCCCAGGGATACTGATTGACAGTGACTGGGAATTTCAAAGGTTGTCTGTTTCACGCATTTCATTAAATATTGTCCTTTCCCAAAATATTTTCAACAGACATGTCAGACAAGACTTGTCAATACCAGAACAATGTGCAAACAGTGAGTAGGCTTTCCCAGTGCATCCTGGGTAAGTGCCTGTTGGGTACTGGAGAAAGCTGTTGACTGAATCCAGTAGTATAATCTTTTAGGGTTAAACAGACCACATTTATTGGGTAAAGTTCCCAAGTTCTCGCATAAAATTTAAGTATTTTCTGCAGCCTTCCGGATGGCCATAGACTACTGTCATAAGGCAGCATTGCCAATCAAACAAGCAGTCCACCGCAGGAAGACAGTGAGGGAACAAAAGCGAGCGAAGGAGGAGGAGGATGAAAGGAGGCGTCAGGAGGAGATACAAAGCCGAGAGAAACAGAAACAGGAGCTGGCTGCCGAGAAGGAGGTAAACACAGATCACGATTTACTGGTACTCAGTGTAATCCAGTCCTCAAAACGACCAGTAGCCAGGTGGCCAAAGGTCACGAAAAGGTTGACAGTACACCTTAACTTGCGCAAATGTGATGATTGACAGCTCACATTTTTGGGAGGGGTCAATTTGACATTGGCAATTAGGTGTCAAAAAAGGCGTTTTTGGCAACCTGTATGTTGAGGTGAGTTTCTACATTAATTGCAACCATTTTGTTGGGCCTTGAAAACATCTTCACCCCCTGCCTCTGATAGGGTCCACAGCGGGTATGAAGACATGTCCTCCGCCATAACATTTCTAACTGCTCAAAACGCCAGAGTGCATGGACTTGGAAAGGTCACACAATTGTTAACTTGTGGAATGTGGTGGGTAACCTTTGGTTATGTTGCATGCTCGAATGGAAAGGTTAAAATTGATGAAAATGTGTATAATCGCTGAAACCTACACATGTATAAGGAATTGGTGAAAACATTAATAGAGTGACTTCTCACCCATATATATGTGTGTGTATTATGTATGAGTTAATCTCCACAGAATCAAGTCTGTGAAAAAGAGACTGAGCAATCTTCTTTCAAGATACGGTTTCTCATTTTTTCTTGACAAAAAAAAAAAAAAACCAAAACAGAACAAAAACAAGATTTGAAAAATCATGGGAGTAGGGGAGAATTTTCTTCTCATAAAAACAAAATATTTCAGAATTCATGAGAACAAATATGTATTTTTCTTTCTCATTTTACAGAAATTCTTCGTATGAGAAAAGGTAGACTGGTTTTCTTAGTTATCTTGAAAAATCATTGTCAAGATAATGATTTTTTAACTTTGTGTGCATGGACGTGAATCTGCGTGACTGTCACTGTGAGCTAGAATAATACTGAACTTGCGGAATGTATTTCAATCTTTCCCAAGGCAGGGGTGACAGTCGGGCACATGACTGATCACCTACTTACACTTAGCTCTTGTTGTCCAGGTAGTTCATGCTATTAAACCAGTCCGCAGAACTAGTAACCCCTTCCATCCATGGGTACTTTTCCATGTTTATAAATTTCCTTGTGTCAGCGTAACAGCCTGGCACCTTGCAATTGTACAAAGGCATTTTCAAGGTGATACCTTGTCAATAACTGTATAAATAGCTACGTTTTCTTGTGTCCGCCCTCCACCCATTTACTTTGTAATGCTGTGTTACAGCCACTCCAGCAAGTGTCCTAATTCCCCCAAAGTACTGCAGAATCGCTTTGTGTGATTTTTTTGGTAGACGCATGTACTATATGAGTTCCTAAGTCTGGTATTATACTCAGGGACAGATAAATTAACCCAGTAATGCTGACAGTATGTGTTCATGTTTTGACCACAGAAAGGCTGGGTCTTGTACCAGCAGCCTTGAGCACCTGTCACCTGTATCATGTTTATATCAAATCAAATGTGCCAAATCTTGAAGGTTCAACCTGTCCATAAGTCAGTCTCATTTGGGCTAGTTCCCATACTCCAGTTGTCCGCCAGCAGAGCACATAACCATCTTGGTGCTCTTGTGTCCTCGCCTGTTTTCCCAAATTATATATTTATTATGTATTTGCTCTAAATTGCTTTAATATTGCTGTATTCTTATTTTCACTTATTTGACTGACAACACATAACTGTGAAAATAAAAACACAGTGAAGTACTAATTTAACATTGTTTGAATAGGAAGAATATTATGTCCAAAATATTGTAATTAAAACTGCAGTGAAATGTCAGAAATGCAAAAATGGTCAAAATTTAAACACACAAAAATAAAGAGATTTACAGTATATGGGCCAAATAATGGTTTCTAGGACTCCAGTACTGATCTAGGTGTCCCTGAAGCAGCATGGATTTTACATGAAAGATGAATGAATCATGTAGGCTACATGGCATAAAAGTTATGTATATAACCACTCGTTTGAAAATGCTTCAGCCATAAATTTTTATAATATGTAATACTTACATAGCGGGAACAAAGGTACACTTGATAGGTTAACTGTGTGGGGGGTCAGTGCTTCATTTTGCCTACCTGATGTTTAAGCTGATATCATGCACAGTTTAAAGGCATCTATTTATAGCGTCCTTATCTTTATATACTAATACTGTAAATTGCTTTATTTTTGCGGGTATAAATTCTCCTGGTTTTTTTTGTTGTATTTTTGACATTTCACTGTTTTGGACACAATTCTCATTCTAACAATGTTGAAATACTATTTGGCTGTGTTTTTATTTTAACGGTTTTGCGCCATCAGCGAAATAAGTGAAAATAAGAATACAGCGAAATGAAAGCAGTTTACAGTAGTTAGGGTATCCTGGGTAAGGTGAGAAGCTTGTCTGAGCTTCCACCCGTCCATCCATATGTTTGTCTTTCCCACATTTTTTCTGAATGACAACTAAAGGTACATAAATATTTCACCCCAGATTTCAAATTGGGCATGGTGATGGTCTTCTATGAGTTGGGGTTGTTTAAGTTACCTTGACCCATGTTTCAAGGCCCCGTAGCAACTATGAATGATGATTCTTGCCAAATCTGATTTCTTACTGAGTGGTTGTACAGCCTGTATATCAGGACTGAGGTCATACGTAGCGCCACAGGATGTGTTGGTGCGTAGTTATCATACAATGTAAAACAAATCCCATATCAACCTGTTGACTGTGTAGCACACCCCAAGCTCAGAGCATGCTGGGTAAAGCTGTCTTCCAGGGACACACCCCCTGGTTGTCCTTCTGTGCATGTTGGGTGTCCTCATTCCAAACTTTTATTGACTACGCGATGAAGATAGCAGGAACTCTACTGGTCTGGACGCAGGAGTTAAAAATCTGGTCAAGAAAATGGAGTGCTGCCATGGCTTCTGAGGCCGCCATTGGCTATGTGTAAAGAGGTATAATTTAATTAGCTAGCTGCTGAGGACCGGGGATAAGCCGTTTCCCACCAAAAGCCAGCAGGGGATGAAATGTTGTCAGCTTCAGTATGTTGGACTAATTTTAACAGCGATTAAAATCAGAATGAAAAATCTGGAGACACCTCAAGATAACATTTCCCAGGTCAACAGTCTTCCTTGGTAAGGGTTGCGTGCCTAGCAAGGAAAAGTGTTGACTGAGTCTTAATTTAAGCATTACATGGTGACGAGGGAAAGTGTGGAGTCCTGTCGTTCTGTGCAGGAAAGTTGTCTTGCAGTGTTTCACCCATTTCGTGGCAAATCCTGTTACAGTTTCAGCATGACTTGCCAGGCAGTGCAAAAACCACTGACTTTAAACCAGGCATTCTGGTAATTCAATGAAAGTATATTTAATGAACAGTTTGAATATGTCATGTTTGTTTTGAATGCAGGTAAATTCCTGTAAAAGTTTGGGACAGGATGAGTTGAAGTGTGCTGTAATGCTCGTAATAACAGACTCGTGTCGGTGCAAACACCATTGAAAGCATTTTTATCTAGCAAATTGAATGTCACATGTTTTTAAATGCAGGTAAATTCACGTGAAAGTTTGGGACAAAATGCAATGAGTTGAAGTGTTTTACTGACATGCTCATATCAACTGACGATGGACGTGTTAGACAGGTGTACACCGTCACGTTCTGTGCCAGTTGTATTGCTGCACTAGTCTGGCTGCATCTGATCAGATCCTCACCAGGATACAGAGACTGTGTGCTCTCACATCAACGCTTGCAGTTTTATGTCTGATCGTGTTTGTCTCTTTGGAAAACGGAACCCCAAAATCAATAATACGTACACATACGGTTATACAGGATCCCCAGGAAACTATGTTCTCCCACGTGTGTTGTACAAGACTGTTTTTCAAACTTACATGTAGATGAATGTAAATGTGGAACAGGATGTTGAGGACGATGCAGTGTCATGTTGCATGGCATGGGGGGGGGGGGGTTACAGGGACCAGGAAATCTTGGATAATCCTAGCTCTCCCAATTTCTGTTTGCACCTGTTACTTAGATAATCACTCTTACATTTCCACTTATTTATATCAAAATGCTTCATAAAACACCTTTAAACATGAGCCAGACAAGGATGATCTAGGGATCCCTCTCAGCAAATCAAACTCTAATGCCATGGTTCCCCCATGTTCCTTACTTGTTGAGGCACATTCTGTATTGAAATACTTTATAAGAGCAGAGCTGTGTGTTGGATATGTGTAATTGCATGGCATTTCCTTGGAGACATTATTATGTGCAGATCCAATTGCAACATAAAAAGAGGATATGAATTAAAATTCAATGGCACTGTAGTTGTCGATTTCAATGGATGGCTGACAACAAGCAACAGGGAAGTCCTGCTTTTGATAAAGACCCCAGACTATAATGGCTTATGGTGTTCTTATTTGACACCAGGTGTCTAGGGTGCACACAATACACAATTCTGCGTGACAAAGACAACAGGGAATTCCACACATTCAAACAAAACAGACAAGATGGGGCGTGATGCGATGCCCCAGGACAATAGCTTTCCTTGGTATGGGTTGGCACATTGCTCCCTGCCCATGCCAGGGAAAGCTGTTGACTCAGTCTTATTCTAAGCAGGAATGTTCAAAGTGCTCAAAAAGCACTCGGGGGCTATTTACATTGTCATTTATCTCGTTTTCTTCTAATCAGAAAATGTTTTGAAAGCAAAATTAAGCCAGATCTGGCCTACTAGAATAACATGCTCCATGTCAACAGCTATCCATGGGACAGGTCTGTCATATAGCAGCCAATCAGCACCCAGGAAAGCTGTTGACTTATAATAATTATTATGCATCTCCCGTAGGATGGGATTCATGTAGCGTTTAGTCTTGACGTTGTCCCCCGCCGTGGCATATCTTAGTTTCCTTGTATTTCTGTCCCCTGTTGACCTATTGCCACCAGATTTGGTACAGATAATCTATGGGTCTGGAAAATTTTTCCCTTATAACAATTTATAACCTTGAGGTCAAAGATCAAGGTCAAATCCTTGTTGCATTTTTCTGCTGACGCAGCAATTTTCATGTACATGTATTGGCTTAGACATTCTTAATGGTGCATCACAGGCCCAAGGTGAATAGAAAAGTGCCTATGGGCTTTTAATTTGTATGGTTTATTTTAAACCTGAGTGACCTTGAAAGGTCAAACTGCATACATCCTGTTGATGAATTACTGGGAGTGCAATGCTAATTCCAGTTTCAACCAGGGATGAGCCTTTTCCTGGAATTCCAGGAAATCCTGGCATTTTTCCCCAGATTTCCAGAATTCCTGGATTTTTGGTTCAATTTCTTGATAAAATCACTGTTTTATTGCCTCAAAATGCTGAAATTGTTGTTTTTATTGAGGGTCAGCAGTACATTGTATGACACTTCAGAGAAATTTTTCCCTAAATTAAGCTCATGTCTGCTCAACTTCTTCTCCAAAACAATTGACCCGATGCCTCCTAATTTAGTACAGAGAATCTATGGGTCTTGGAAATTTGTCCATATAATACTATATAACTGTGAGGTCAAAGGTCAAGGATCCTTGTTGCATATTTTTGCTGACTCAGGTGTATTTTAAACCTGAGTGACCTTAAAAGGTCAAACTACATACATTGCTGTGGATCACTATGCAAGTTAATCGGGATTGCAATGCCAATACACATTTTCCATTTCTTCTCAAAAATAATTGGCCAGATTCATTTCAAACTTGGTGGATATGTACATCAGGTAAGTATCCACCAACTATGTTCAAATGGTCAAGCTCCAATAGTTTTTGTTTTTTTAATGTTTTAAGCTCTGCTGACCTAATTATAAGGTTGCAGAACTTGCAGGATCGCTCATGTCCGTCCATCATTCAGTCTGTCCCACCTTCTGTCTGTTGGGTTGTGAGCACGATACCATCATCAGTTTTCAAGTTAGCCCAATATAACTTTCAGGACTTCCAGGGCATATGAAAATCAAGGTTCCTTTTGATATTGGTGGCACCACCTACAATATTATGTAATATAGGGGTCAAAATATGAAAATCTTGTGAACGCTCTAGCATCTTTATTTTTTGGCAGATCTTCACCAAATTTGGTGGGATTGTGGGGGAGGTCAAAGTCTAAGTTGCTAATGATACTAGTGGTGCCACCTATAATTGATGAAAATTATGTGCCAAAATGTGTTTTAAGATATAAAATTCCATTTTGGGAAAAGTAATTAGATTAGACTTGCCAAATTTGTAGTGTATATAGACCATGCCCAATGCTAGAAGGTTTTGTAATATCAGTGACCTTGACCTTTTTTTGTGAGTTCACCATGCCTGTAAAGTTGAAAAGGGTTATTTGTAATTGCAGGGTGTGGCTTGGACATCAATGGCAATGTCAGCACAGCACCAGGCCCATGGGCCTCTTGTATTACATAATCTGGGTGACCTTGATCTTCTGTCTTAAGGTCACTGAGGACATTAAGTTAAGGACTCACTCATTGTTGTCTTGGCACATGCAACAATATGCATCATAGGAATTGCACAAATAAGCTGATTACATGTGGGGCAATGTGCTATCTGGTGAACAAATGAGACACTAAAATCACGTAAGCTTTTTATGCTCAGAAGCCACTTGAGGACTTGCAACTTTGAAATGAAGATGTAGTTGTAGCCAGAGTGCCAGCAGTGCATTAGGCCCATGGGCATCTTTTTTTGCATTCCTGTTGATTACCATGTAAGACAATGGGGTCTGCACTGGTAGGTTACATTTTGACATCTTCAAAACCGTAAGCCAGATTCTCTTGAAACTTTTGGTACACATACTCCTTAGATTTGGGGAATTTTTTTGAGGAAATTTTTCATATGATAGTGATGACCTTCAGGTCATAGGTCAAGGTCACAACACCTTGCAAAATAAAATGGTTTCACTGTCACATTTTCAAATGGGTATGATTGAAGTCCATAAAACTTTTTCATCATTTACCCAGGTGAGACTTCTCTTCTGAATTTGCTAAGAAGTCACCTTGAGGTCACAGCTCTAGGCCAAACTTTCTGCAGAAGAATGTTGACCCTTAAGAGGGGTGGCCTGTGGTGACAGGTGCCTGATCGAGGGATGCATAATATTTTTTGCGCGAAAAACTTGCTTCTAGTGAGAGAAGGGAAAAAGTGGTATCACATGCCTTATTATAACTATAGGGAAGTGTTATTAAAAGGGAAATGACTTATTGTAACTAAGGAAGGGTTCAAATGAAGTGCCTTATTATATGACTTATTATAACTAGGGAAGAGTTAAAGTGAAATGCCTGATTATAATTAGGGAATGGTTAAAATGAAATGCCTTATGATAACAAGGGAAGAGTTATTAAAAGTGAAACGACTTATCATAACTACATGTAGGGAAGGGTTAAAGTGAAATGCCTGATTATAACTAGGGAAGTGTTATTAAAAGGGAAACGACTTATTGAACTAGGGAAGGGTTAATAAAAGGGAAATGACGTATTTATAAGTAGGGAAGAGGTAAAGTAAACCTGGTGTTGACTTACCGGAGGAAAAGCCTTGCAGCTTCTCTATGTGTATTTGGCTTATGTACCTGCTGTTTATTTCGCCTGCAGATGTGATTCCAAACTGTTTGTTTAAAATACGTAAGCCAGGTATTTCATGAGGTTGGGTTGTTGTTTTTTTTAGCTCAGCTGACTCATCAGTAGCTGAGCTTATCATATGGTCCTTTGTCAGTCGTCTTTTGTCAACAGTCGACTTTTTCTCCAAAACAGTCAGCCAGATTCACTTCAAACTTGGTGGCAATGTACCTTGGATGGGTCTCTACCAGGTTTGTTCAAATGGCCGTGCTCTAGTGATTTTTTTATTTTTTATTCTTTTTGTTCTTCTTGGGATCAATGATGCTAGGTTATTGCTAGGATTTTAAAATAGTAGCCAAGTTTCTATTTCTTCTAGGAAAGACTTGCACAGGCTGAATATTTATTCAGTATCTGCACAAAAACAAGTGATTTTACAAGCTCGGCCAACAGAGCGTATAGGATGGGTGTGATCTGTGATGTGTCCTTCATCTGTCACCTATTGCTAACTTTAAACTTGATGGGTCTCTACCAAGTTTGTACAGATGGTTATGCTCTAGTGATTATAGGATGGTCAGTTGTCCTTCATCTGTCTGTCTGTCCATAATTCACATTTTTTACTCTTTCTTCAAAACCCTGAGCTGGATTCACTTGAAACTTGGTGGGGATGTATCTTGGATAGGTCTCTGCCAATTGTTCAAATGGTCATGGTCCACTGATTTTTTTTTTTTAATCTTTAGCTCAGCTGACTGACAAGTCAGCTGGGCTTACAGGATAGGTAGTGATCCATCATCCATCTGTCCGTCAGTTCACATTCTTACTTCCTTGGATGGATATTTACCAAACTTTGCCAAATGGTTGTGGTCCAATGATTTTTGGATTTTTAATGAATTGCTTGTTTATTTTGGCAAAATTCTGAAAAAAAGTGTCCAAAACTGCAAAGCCAAGTGTTTGGAAATAGCATATAGGCACACTTTTTACCCTAAAGATTTCCAAAACTGCCAAGCAAATTATTTTAAAATAGCAAAGGAACATGTCTGGTGATCTTCAGGCCTTAAATGTTCAACAGGTGACACTGCAATTATTTTTTCACTTTTTTTTCATAATTTTTGTGTGTTTTCACTATTCTTAACATTTTTTCCCAAACTGTAATTTGGATCCACTTCAGACTTATTAGGAATGTATGTGGACTTGATCTTCATCAAATTTGTTGACTATGTGATGATGCTGTTGTTTTCTGATTTTTAACAAGTGATCAAAATTTGGAAAAATTGGGGATTTGTTTATGTTTAAGTAACAGTGATGATGGTCTTAAACAAAGGTGGCCTTGATATCATTCTAAAGTTAACAGGACCTTCTATGTTTGTGCATTTAAGGTCATATGAGCACAGGACTGTCAAAGTCCTCTTGTTTTTTGTTTCGTTTTTTTTTTCTTTTTTTTGCAAGATCTTCTCTGAAACAGCCTATCCAATTGCATAGGAACACATCTGGGGATCCTTAGACCTTAATTTCGTCAGGTTCTGCTACAAATTTTATGTCTTTGTTTTTTTCTCGTTTACTTCGTCTCCCAAGCTGCATGTTGGGTTCTCTTCAAACTATATGGGGGGAAATTGGTAAGGGTATTACGTACATTTTAGCATTGATGCAATAGGGAGAGAAGCCAATATAACATGCAGAGCCTCAAAGTCTCCTGCTTTGGCAGGAGATCTCCCGCTTTTTCGTACTTTTTCTCAAAGCTTCTAGCTCTCCTGCCTTTTATTAAATGTCTCCCTTTTTGTAAAATTAAAAGAAAAAAGTAGCATTATTCCATCAATGGCTGTCACATTGTAGTGTTTTGCCATGTTGTTATACTATAGACATGTAAACTTTGTCTATGATGGTGCCTAATATGGTTCAAAATGCAGGAAATGAGCGTGCAAATTTCATTTTTTGTTCCTGGGCGAGCATGCCCCTAGACCCCCTTAGCTCTGCTTCATGCCTTCAGTGCTGGCCCTCCCGCTTTTCAGTAAGTGCGGGAGGGAGATTTCCCACTGTTAACCTAGGCTAACTGGGAGGCTCTGAACATGTTTTTTTTGTTTTTTTGAAATGGTGGGTCCCAAGCTCATGGTTACTAATAAATACAAATAGGAAGATACCCAAGGGGTTTCTTTTGATTTTAATTTTGACCTTGAGTGAACTTGAAAGGTCAAGCTGGCATGTATGCTTATGTCTAAGTAACAGGGGATTCTGTCAGTTTCCATTGAAAAGAATTTGGACGCTTGAACTGCATTAGTGAAGATTGATATTGCAGACTGTTATGCTCGATTTAAACAAAGGTGATTTGATTGCAAAGCTCACAGGACCACTTCAGTCTGTACATTTAAGGTCAGCTGAGCACAGGACTCTCCTAGTCCTCTTGTTCAAAAGTAGCCATTTAACACTTTTACAGGCCATTATTTAGTTACAGTAGCATGTGGCTCTTTTGGCTTCTGCCAGCACCAACATGATGGTAACCTTCATTATTGTTAATGCTGAAACTTATATCAAACTGGTCATGAATTTTTTTTTTGTAGCAGTTCAGCAAAAGGTGATGCTGGATAAGCCTGGATCTGTGCAATAACATATTAGGCTGAGATAATGAACAGAGAGCGTGATGGGGCATCCATCTCCTTATGCACACTGACTGATGCTGCCAGAGTGTACTGATTACTGTGTGTACATCTCTGCAGGGTTCTGTTTGAAGGGGATTTCAGTGATCTCGGACAAGATTTACTTAATCTGTGTTTTCTGTTATGACAGTATACACTGGCGGGGGGGGGGGGGGGGGGGGAGGGGGCTTTTTAACTTACTGTCCCCATAACATTGATTTATATCCCTGTTTTCATACATGTATCTACAGACACGTTTGTAATCTAACTTGGCAGGTCAGCAATATTTGTGTGTGCTTGAGCTTACAAGACCAAGGAATGAATGAATGCAACAAAGAAAAAAAAAGTGTATATTTGTTTAATTGTGATATGCATCACTGTTATATCATTACAAGATCAGAGAGGATAAAATTGTCAATTAAGCACACTTTCAGCACATGTTGGCCTTGAGCAAAGTACACTTTGTCCCAGGCAAACCATTCCTAGCATAATGAAGAGCATGCATCAGTCACTCTTTGCAGCAGGCTATGTCTATGTTTGTGGTTTCAGCTGGTGAGCAGATTTAACCCTTAAAATATGGAACACCACAATAGTGGCTCCCTTGTGAACTATGTAGCACCATTTTGAGCTATGTTTGTATGCAGTGAAACCTCATTATGATGGCACTCAGATATCCCACATATTCATTATAATGACACAAGTTGTGAAGGGCAAAAGTTTGTTGTTTGATTCATTTATCCAACATATTCATTTATCTGACACTTTAAGGGAATAGATGGTGCCATTATAACAAGTCTTCACAGTGTTACGCTGCATTTTAGACTGGCTCAGTTTTTGAAGTGAGGATACCAAGGGTTAAGGAAATGAGTTTCAGTCAGTGGTGTACCAACGTGCCCAAATTCAGTGGTTTTCGTGTTGCCTTGTATGTCATGCTGCATGATGTACCGAGGCAATGCAAAAGCCACTGACCAAGGCTGGCATATACCGCGGCTGTGTGGAGTAAGTTGAAATAGCCAGTAACTGTTAGTGGCCAAGTAGTGAGCTGCAGTCTAACATTTGACTCCAATCACTCCAAAAATACAGAGGAACTAGAGATAATTAAGATTGCTTCCTGACCATGTCGCCAACAGTGGAACATGTCCCAGGTCACCAGCTTTCCTGATGTTGGGAGGGTATAATTAATGATGTTAATCCATGCCAGCAAAGTTGTTGACTCCGTTTTTTTTTTTCAAAGCAGAAAGTGTTAAACTTGTCGACACTGTAAACTCATGCCAGGTCACTGTTCCTGTTAATTACTGTGCTATACACCAGTTGCCTGTTACCTGTTTTATTAGGATCAAGTGTCATGATAAATGAGCCATAAGTGATACCACAGGGAATGCCCTCAAAGCATTTTTGTTCATACGGCACATACATTTTGCTATATGTAGGGAATGAAATGTTTGATTCTCTGCACACATAATTTTCACATTAATGATGGTACATCATTTAGAAAATGGACAACATCTAGAATCTCATAACAGTTCCAGTTAGGTTTATAGAGCATCTAGGTGTTAAAAATAAAACTCCGAAGATGTAGAAGTTTTATATGGGAGACCTCCTGCCAATGTTTTGGGGCTTGTTGGCCCTTCCTCAGGACTGGGGGCAGGGGTGTCCCAAAATTGATTTATTTAAATTTACTACAAATAGTTATCTAATATTCATGAAGTCACAATGCACCAACTCTGGGGCCAATGATTTTCTGTTTAAAAAAAAGAGGAATTCTGCTTCATCAGCAAAAAATTTTCAAATTCCGTTTCACTGCTATATATATTTATTTATAATTAATGTAAGAAAAAATAACAAATTGTGTTTCAAGGATGAAAAAAAATGCATAATTCCACTTTGGTTTCAGAAAAACGGAAAATCATTGGCCCTATAACTCGAGACACAAATTCACTTCAACATTCCTGGAACCTCATTTTCTTACTTAAATACATTTTGTAGCCTAATAAATCTCGTTTTATATCAGACTGGTCCAAGTTGCACTAACCTGTATCTCCTCAGGGATCCATCTTGGAACCTCTCACGTTTTACAGGCTGGTCTGTGTTGGTTGTTCACCATCACAACACATAAATGATACTGACAAAAATTCCACAAAATTTGAGCTGGAAACGTTACAAGACAATTCATGTTCAGGCTCCATTTAAAAAGAGCTTTCATACGAGTTCTAATATGCCAGGACTTCAGTATTTTTTGTTGCCTGGCTAGTTATGCTGGAATATAGGACCATAAGCTTGTGAGACAGAAGGACAAGCATTGTGAGACCATGGAAGACATGCCTTGTGAGACAATGCAAAAAACATGCCTTGTGAGACAATGCAAAGGACATGCCTTGTGAGACAATGCAAAGGACATGTAAGGTGAGACAGTGCAAAGGACATGCCCTGTGAGACAGTGCAAAGGACATGCCCTGTGAGACAGTGCAAAGGACATGCCCAATGACACAATGCAAAAGACCTGCCTTGTGAGACAGTGTAAAGGACATGCCTTGTGAGACAATGCAAAGGACATGCCTTGTGAGACAATGCAAAGGACACGCCTTGTGAGACAATGCAAAGGACATACCTTGTGAGACAATGCAAAGGACATGCCCTGTGAGACAATGCAAAGGACATGCCTTTTGAGACAGTGTAAAGGACATGCATTGTGAGACAATGCAAAGGACATGCCTTTTGAGATAGTGCAAAGAACATGCTTTGTGAGATGCCAAAGATATGCCTTGTGAGATAATATGAGAGACATGCGTTTTGAGACGGTGCAAAAGACTTTCCTTTTTGACGAGACATTGCAGAGGCATGCCTTGTGAGACTGGACAGGACACTTCCCCAGACCATTATATCAGTACGTGACATATTGAGATACATCGCTGTATTATATACCTAGCTATATACATGTACACACAAAGACATTCATGCAAGGGAGTACCATTGATGCAGGCCAAGATGCTTGTATGTGATGCATGTATGCACATGTGGTTTTTGCAAGTGGTAGTTTTACTGGTCCTGTGGGTAGACACAGAGACAGAGAGAATATGTAACAATGATGTACCACTGCCTCAGGCCCTCAGTGGAACATTTTTACAATATCTCATTCACTGGAGGCTGCAGCTGGTTCCTAGAAATGCCCACTCGACCTAACAGGTAGCAGGTGCCCCTTGTCACTATATACACTTAATTTGATTAAAGTTGACCAGTTTTTACCCAAAACATTAATGATTGATGAAAATGCAAACTGTACACAGTCATGCCAAACATGCCCCTGTTACTTTGATACTCAATGGCCTCTTTATCAGCACAACATTTCAAACATGCTTAGATGGGTTTTGTTCTGAGTTGGTTCAGAGGTCTCCCCCAAGAGAAAGGGATAAAGTGAGATCAAAGAGCTCATCTTGCTCTATAGTCCATAAAGTTTCTGCTTAAGTAATATTAACTCTTTCAGTGTCGAATTTTGGACTGAGTCAAAAGCTTTGCACAATGCACCCAATGTGTGCTGTTGACCTGTGATATTCTCTCTGGAACTATACGCATGCAAGTACTTGAATGAAAGGTCTTTTTATGAGGAATACGAATCTGGGATCCTGATGATAATTCAGACTAGTCAGACTTAAGTAGATCGACTAGAGTCATGATTGGCACTGAAAGAGTTAAGATGGTGTCTGTTTGTTCATGGTCTTCAATCCAAGCATACAAATTTGCCGTTGTTTACTTACAGGCTCGGGAGGCCTTGGAGGCAAAGCTGAGGGAGGAAGCCAAGCTACGCGAGGCAGAACATCAACGACTCGAAGAACTGCAGGAGATGCAGAAGGAACTGGAACGACTATTAGAAGAAGAGCGGCAAGCTAAGAGGGACGAGGAGCTAGTACGCGGAGCGCAAGCCAGGTACAGTACCTGACGGTACAGGCCACCTGGTGGTTAAGGCCATCTTTCTGTCAGATGTAGGGGTGTAATGTAGCAGGTGGTCTCTGAAAGGTCATGTCTTTAAAGGTGGTTTTACAAAGCTGTGTTGTCTACTGTGATTGGTGGTATTTTATTGCAGGCACCACAAAGGTAGAAGTTTAACTTGGGCTTCAATTCCATGGTAACAAAATGCAATGCAAAATGGTATTTGCTGATGTAAATCATGTTTACATGATATTGATTCTTTTTTAAATATGTTTAGAGCAAACAGTAAAGATCACCATTTACAAATAGTTTAATGATATTGATTCCTGTTTAAATGTGAGTTTGGAAATGGGCAAAGATTGCCGTTTCTAAATAGTTTACATCATACGAACTCCTATTTGAAGGTCAGTTGGGGAGCGGGTAAAGATGGCCATTCATAATGAAGCACTAACACGAACACCAAGGACAAACAAGAGACTTTATGTATGGGGGCAATGACACTCAACAGAACAATTGGTCACAAATACAGCTATACACAAGTACATTGTACAATGTATACCTTTTGAATAGAGCCTGGGATGACTGCAGCCTTGTTACCCTGGTTTATGCATAGTTAATGTAATCTTAAGCACTTACTGCTGCTGTTGCCCTTGCATAAGTCTCTTAACCCTATCACTACCAAGCTTTAGAGAGTCAACAGTGTGTCATGTGTCCAATGTGCATCAAGGAAAGCTGTTGACCTGGGCTATTGTGTCTGGAACTATAGGCACGCTGGTACTTGAATGGAAGGTCAACTCAGAAAAGTTTTGACTTTAATTTGACTTCAGTCGCAGGTGGCACTAAAGAATTGATTGGTGTTGGTGCTCCTTTCACATATTTTAACTTTGACAGATCTAATGTTGATGTATATAATTCAATACAGATTATTCTGTTGAAAATTACCAGGAGTGGCCTGTTGTTGTACATACTTCTGCTTCTTTTTTTTTTCCATCCAGAATTGAATTTAGGTTACAAGTCAACAGCTTTCCTCTTAGCATTCTGTGTTTATTGTGCCCACTGTGTGCTGCAGCAAGCCATTGACTCAGTACCCAGACGGTTAAAGCTGTTGACTCAGTCCTTGGAGGGTTAAAGCTCTTGACTCAGTCTTCAGACGGTTGAAGCCCTTGCCTCAGTCTTCAGAGGGTTAAAGCCGTCAACTCAGTCTTTGGAGGGTTAAAGCCATTGACTCAGTCATCAAAGGGTTAAATCGGTTGACTCAATCTTCAGAGGGTTAAAGCTGTTGATTCAGTCTTCAGAGGGTTAAAGCCATTGACTCAGTCTTCAGAGGGTTAAAGCCATTGACCTAGTCTTCAGAGGGTTAAAGCCGTTGACTCAGTCCTCAGAGGGTTAAAGCCATTGACTCAGTCTTCAAAGGGTTAAAGCCCTGGACTCAGTCCTCAGAGGGGTAAAGCAAAGCCATTGAATGAGTCTTCAGAGGGTTAAAGCTGTTCACTCAGTCTCAGAGGGTTAAAGCAGTTGACTTAGTCTTCAGAGAGTTAAAAGCCTTGACTCAGTCTTCAGAGGGTTAAAGCTGTTGGCTCTATCTTCAGAAGATTAAAGCTGTCGTTTCAGTTCCCAGAGTGTTAAAGCCATTGAGTCAGTCCTGAGAGGGTTCAAGCTGTTGATTCAGTTCCCATAAGGTTAAAGGCCAAGAAGATCACCAAAAATTGATTGATAAAAGTGGACCACTTTTCAAGAAAGGGGTGTAACAGCATCATTTAAACCCTCTGACATCACTCCGCAAAGCTTGTGATGTCATGACCATATCCTGTCCATCACATTGCTATTTAAAGTCAGTGAGCCCCTTTGAAGTCTTGTCTCTTGTCTTTCTTGTTTGTGTTGCTGATAAGCCTTAAATAATTATCTCAGCAGGAAAATTCCAGTAGCACAATGGTAGCCCACATGTCATTTAAGTTAATAATAACAGTGGCTTTCAGTTTAATAACAGACATGTTATGCTACTTCACCACTAGATGACAATAAGTAATCAGTAATGACTACAAAGCTGCTGATTCTGTTCTCGGAGGGTTAAAGCTCCATTGACTTTGATGTTGTAAGAAATGCCAGCGTAAGTGTTGGGTAAATTCAGATGGACTATTTCAAAAAGAGAACCTTTTTTTTTAGACTTATAAAAAGCCTCCAGTTATTGATTTGTGCTGCAGTTAAGTCACATGTCACAGTCTGGAACCAAGGGTTGAGGAGTTTGGGTGCCTCGTGTTCCTGTCTGTTTATCCAGCAAACAGAAAGTAATTAGTTCAGCTATCCAACAGTCCACTTTATTGAACTCAGACACAAGTATTGACACAGCAATCCATGTAGAGACCACTTTACTGCTACTTTGTCAGCAATTAACATGAATTTAGATGCCAAAACATAGAAAAGAAAGAATGCATACCAGTAGTGCACCCTGGTGGCCACTAATGTGAGCGCAGTTGGGTGATGTTGAGAATTATGACCGAAACAGAGAGCGTCAGAGCCGGCAACTGAAACAGAGAGCGTCACAGCCAATCAGGTGTTTGCAAGCCCATGCTACATAAGGTCATGTGACAGTAGAAGGAGGATCTGAGTGGCAGTAATGCTTCTGTCATATGACATTTTGGACCAATGAATGAAACAGGATGTCTGTACCTGCAACAGGTGCCCATCAGGGGAGAAGTAACCTGTAGTGCCACCTGTAGGTGACAAACTCCATTGGGACATGATGGAAAAATAGGCTGACCAGCTGCATTACATGCTGTGAGCAGTTTACTCCTAAAAACACAGAGAAACCCTACCCTTGGCATGTATGTTCTGAGATGTAATGTATTTATAATGGCCTGGATGCTTTGTATCATTGATGTATTAAATGTAATTCTGACCCACATGTTACTCAATGTAAACGTAGTTGATACTGCTAGCAAACAACTGGCAAAACACCCAGTGTCTGTAAACTGGTAGGCTGTAATTACAACTCTTTTGGTTGTCATGGAAAACATGTATAAATATTTAAACTTTATACTATAAAAGATATAACTCAGTCCATAGTGAAAGCCCGAGCAAGCTCTTCCTATCATGTTGTTGTTGATTATGTATTATACATTGTTGTTGCTTTATAGATTTTTATTTTCCAATTTTGCTGATGGCACAAACCTTGAAAAAATGAATACAGATTTAATAGTAAGTGTGTCCAAAATAATATTGCAATTTAAATGTCAGTTAAAAATTTGAAATGCAAAAACCATTAAAATTTATACACTTGCAGGAAAGTAAAAGATAGAAAATTATCTATTGTTCATGCCTGATACCCTTGGTGTCTACTCACATATCCTTTTTTTTTTCCTACATATTTATTTTCAGTATCTGTCTTCCATTTTTAAAAATGTCTACTCACATATCCAACATGACATGCACCATTTTAATTTATGCAGCAATCAGAATGTATAATGTAACCCTTTATGCAGCAGTCAGATCAGATATTGTAACCCTTTATGCAGTAGTCAGATTAGATATTGTAACCCCTCATGCAGCAGTTATGGATATTGTAACCCTTTATGCAGTAGTCAGAGTGTATATGGTAACCCTTTATGCAGTGGTCAGAGTGTATATTGTAACCCTGTTTGGACTGAGTCAACAACTCCTCAGTGAACCCTGTGTGCAAGGTACCCAGAGTGGGGTCAGGCAAGTTAATTAGTTGTCAATGTCATTCCTCCTGCAGGAGAAGGAGATGGCATTCCTGACATTGGACTGTTTCTGGTGTTTGTATTTGTGTCTTTTTGTCCAG
Source organism: Hermodice carunculata (assembly GCA_964020975.1). Lineage (NCBI taxonomy): Eukaryota > Metazoa > Annelida > Polychaeta > Eunicida > Amphinomidae > Hermodice > Hermodice carunculata. The sequence goes on along the minus strand of OZ026620.1, from coordinate 84,273,303 downwards.
AACCACTTCCTAGTAGTCATTACCCTATTCCACAGTCCAAACTCTTTACTCTGCATAAGCTAACCTGCCCCTGTCTAACCTATATACATATGGAAGTACCAATGTCCATATTGCACACGTTCCCCTGTAAGACTTCGACATAGGCTGTATTAGCCCAAATAAATTAAAGGGTCTTCAGCGGTTACCTATTCAGGACATGTTTCGGAGCCTATTACACGTACATGTCTCTCTGAGTAGAAGCTTCTTGCCTAAGCTAAATATTCAGCAAAGACAACCCACATAATAATGAATAAATATGAACATGGCAAATGATGAATTAGCTAAATACGTGAAGTTTTGCCTATAAATGCAGAGCTTCATTATGAAAGAAGAATACCTGTCAATACAATTTCTTTGCAATGAGGAACAGTTGTTTGTTGATACACTGGGGTCCAACAGCTGCGTGCTGTGTCGTCAGGGTGATCAGCGATGAGATAGAGAACACCATACCCTGATAGTGACGGCAGTAACCATGGTAACTGTATGCTTTGTGTCCTCAGGGTGATAGCTGAGGAGATGGAGAAGAGAGAGGAGCTGGAACAGCTGCAGGCTGAGCAGGAGGCACTGCTGGAGGAGGAGAGACAGAAGAGGGAAGGGCTGGAGGAGGAACGACAGCATCAGCTGGAACTGCTGGAGGAGGAGAGACGACGGCTGGAGGCCCTGGAGGCTGAACGCAAGGCGCTGGATGAAAAGCTCCAGGTATGCTGTGATTGGCTTCCATTTCTTGTAGCTGACTGCACTGGATTGACCTTAAAAGAGTAGAGTCACTAGAGGCCATCAGCAGTCAAGAGGGATTACCTGACATCTCTTGACCAATCAGATATGGCAAGACATGTCATATGATCTTTCTTCACCAGTGCCGCAAAGATGCCAAATGTCCCTCATCATCAGGGACAGTCCCTGAAATTAGCTGAAATTTCGGCCAGTTTACAGTGTTTTTCATGCATCATAGTTGAGTATTTTCTCATATATTCTTTGTTAAATGTGCTTTGTTCCTGATATTCTCACTTAAATGTCCCTAAAATGGCATTTTGAATGTTGGCATCTTTGCAGTGGTGCCCTCTAGTGGCTCAAGTGTTGTAACCTTATCCTGTTATGTTCACCACATAGCGGCTTATGCTGAGGAAAGTCCAAACAGCTAATAGAATATTTCACACACAAGCAGTTTACACTCATCAGAAACTTTTACTTCACCTAATCAATTTGCGGTGGAGATAGATGACTAGTTTAGTTTATGTAGTACATGTAGTGGTTGTCCCTTTATAGCAGATGAAAATTAAGAAATATGAAAGTATACAGTAAAACTAAATTAAAGTCAGTTTTCGTCATTTTACTTGAGAATAAGATGCATGACTATATATGAAAAAAAAGATAGGCTCTCATTTTGTACAGGCAAAATTAAAATTGAGTATTGATCGTTTAAAATACTGACAATTAATGTGTTAGCATGTATCATACACATGACCGCTTCCTGTTGTGATGTCATATAATTTGTTTGTTGCGGGTATCTATGCGTAGGTTTCAAACGCAAGTTGACGTTTATAGTGGTACTTTCCAGGACCTGTATGGGCAGTATAGACATTATGAGGAGACGTGCTATGAGTAGCTCCGTATACCACATGTAGTGAGTCAGTTCCTTACTGCATGGCACACGTGCACCTCCTCAGTCCTGTTCTGCTCAAAGTTTGAAGTTGTGCATGATTTATAGTTTGGGTTGCGGCTGTAAATCTTGCCAGAATTATCATATATTTTGTAGATCTCATCTCCCCTTTTGTGCTCCGTTTTCAAAGTCATGCATGATCTACAGTTTGGTTTGTGGCTTCGGGTCTTGCCAAAGTTAGGGAGTAAAATATTACATGCCTGATATAATGTATTTATAAGACAATTTTCATTAATATTGTGAGTGGTTTTATGGTTCAAAAATGTTTCGGACTGACAAGCTATGACTAAAGCAAGCATTTAGTGCATTTGAGTGTAGCTGAGAGAATGCTGAACGCTGGCTGTATCGGTAGTCTTGTGTAGTGAGTTTGATAAATTGACAAGATGATAACTTACAGCATTGTTGACAAATCTTGGTCATTGCTGTGATAAGACATTTTGGTAGAGTGTGCATAAAAAGTGTTCGTGCTCTGTTCCTGTCTCAAACTCATTCCTTACTTCATTGGTTAAGTGTGTGGTCAGTGGTTAAATGCATTGCCTGGCGAGCGGCACTGGCAAGCGGGTCTCAATACTCAAATTCTTTTATTTTAACAACAGAAACAATACGTCAGTATTATCAGATAATGTAATGGCCACAGTACTCACATTAGACTGTCTGTGGCTGTTAGCATGAGAGCCACATTGAGTTATGAATTGTGAAGAGATGATGCACTATGTGATCTGTTGGAAATGTGGGGTAACTGTGAAAGCAATGGGTATAAGTATGTCACATTATGTATAAAATATATGCCACGCAGTGCAAAAACCAGTGACTGTACACCAACTATATTGCTACAGTGAAACCTGCAGGGAAATACCACCTGCAGGGATGACCAAATGGTGGTCTCTCAGGACTCAAGGGACTTCCACTTGGGTGGTCTTTCAAGACAGGTTTCACTGTACTTGAACGAATGCCCTGGTAATGAAGCCTCTAAGAATGTAATTACAATCTCCAATTTGGGGGATATATTTGCATATGGATTTGGGCTGCACATGGATTGTCATAATATAAATGAGGGGAAGGCCCTTTAAAACTGTCCTGATCTCACATGTTGATGGGTTGCCATGCTAACTAACATTTTACTTCATAAACATTGCCATATATATATATATATATATATATATATATATATATATATATATATATATATATATATATATATATTATATATATATATATATTATAAGTGTGTGTGTGTGCATATACATGTATGAGGATAACTTTGTGCATAGACATACGTGGTACATGTAGATGTGATATGTTTGAGTACTGCTTTTGTGATTAATAGAATTTACTCACTGTGGCGCATATCAAGTAAAAAGAAAACACATAGGCCTAAATTCTCAGATATCCTATTTATCAGCATTACATAACACAAGTCCACGGGTGGTTGCATATTTTTTTTACCTCTGGAGACTCAAAACATAATTATTTGAGATGTTAGAAAAAGACCCATTAAAAACTGTCCATTTGCATTTGATTACCTGCATTTCACTGTAACATTTCCAGTATGACAGGGCACTACACTGACCTATCTTTTATAACAGGGCCCTGCAGATTTGCCTTCTATAACATGGCCCTGCATTGATTTGCCTTTTATAACAGGGTCCTGCATTGATCTGCCTTTTATATCACAACACTGCATTGATTTGCCTTTTATAACAGGGCCCTGCATAGATTTGCCTTTTATAACAGGGCCCTGCATCAATTTGCCTTTTATGACATGGCCCTGCATTGATTTGCCTTTTGTTACAGGGCCCTTCATTGATTTGCCTTCTATAACAGGGCCCAGCATCAATTTGCCTTTTATGACATGGCCCTGCATTGATTTGCCTTTTGTAACAGGGCCCTTCATTGATTTGCCTTCTATAACAGGGCCCTGCATCAATTTGCCTTTTATGACATGGCCCTGCATTGATTTGCCTTTTATAACAGGGCCCTTCATTGATTTGCCTTAAAACAGAGTCCTGCATTGATATGCCTGTTATAACAGCGTCCTGCATTGATTTGCCTTTTATAACAGGGCCCTTCATTGATTTGCCTTAAAACAGAGTCCTGCATTGATATGCCTGTTATAACAGCGTCCTGCATTGATTTGGCTTTTATATCACAACCTTGCATTGATTTGCCTTTTAGAACAGGGCACTGCATTGATTTGCCTGTTATAAGAGTCCTGCATCGATTTGCCTTTTTCTAACGGGGCCCTATATTGATTTGCCTTTTATAACACGGTCCTGCATTGATTTTCCTTTCATAACAGGGCCCTACATTGATTTGCCTTTTATAACAGAGTCCTGCCTTGATTTGCCTTTCATAACAGGGCCCTGCATTGATTTGCCTTTTATAACAGGGCCCTCATCATTGATTTGCCTTTTATAACGGGGACCTGCATTGATTTGCCTTTTATAGCAAAGTCCTGCATTGATTTGCCTTTTATAACAGGGCACTGCATTGATTTGCCTTTTATAACAGGGTCCTGCATTGATTTGCCTTTTATATCAGGGCCCTACATTGATTTGCCTTTTATAACAGTGCCCTGCTTTGACCTGCCTTCAATGACAGGGCCCTGCATTGCCTACCTTTTATAACCCAGCCCTTCACTGAGTTCATCTTACAGATGGACAAGTTGAAAGAAAACTATTTTTAAAGCTGGGTCATTCTGTTTCAGCTGACCCTGATGTATGGATTATTTATCAAGGAAAACATGATTGTTACAAATGAATGAACCCTGATGTATATATTACTTATCAAGGAAAACAAGATCATGTTGCATGAATGAAGCTGTGCTGAGGTGATTTAACCATCTTAGAATTTACTGGAAGTAATCACTGAAGTTTACAAAGACAAATACAGTATGTGATTTCCATGGAAAAATACTAGTGCCACTGCAACTCTTCACCCATAGAAAATAATGTGTGGCAACAGTATGTTGATTTCACCAGTAAATCCTAACATAGCTGACTAATTGTGTTGATTCCAATTCATGGGAAAAGGGATCCTTGATTCTGTAGGAAAGACTAACGTTTAGGATTCTTGCATTTCAAGTAAAAATGCTGTCATATGATTGGTCAGTACCTGTGATTCATTCGATCTGGCATCAGGTGCAGCCTTTACAACGAGCGACATTTTTTGATCTGGTGCCCACTGAAGTGCATGACCCCAGAGCACTTGCATGGGTAGCTGCTATCGATGTAAAACTTACCTTTCCTGTTTGAAAGGGTGGCATATGCCTGGAATACATGATCCCTGTAGATAGAGGTAATGTATACCATTGTACTTTTTAGCTCTGCTGACCAAAGGTCTTAGAGCTTATGCCACCGCTCATGTCTGTCTGTCTGTCTGTCCGTCTGTAAACTTTTGGTCGTTAGCATGATGCCGTCCACAGTTTTCAAGTTAGCCCAATATAACTTTCAGGACTTAAGGGTGTATGAAAATCTAGGCCGAGTTCGATATTGGTGGCGCCACCTACATTATGATGTAATATAGGGGTCAAAATGTGAAAATCTTGTGAACACTCTAGCATCTTTAATTTTTGATGGATCTTCACCAAATTTGGTGGGATTCTGGGGGAGGTCAAAGTAAGTTCCTAATGATACTAGTTGCACCACCTATAATTTGACAAATTATGAGCCAAAATGTGTTTTCAGATTTAAGATTCCATATTAGAAAAAGTAATTGAATTAGACTTGCCAAATTTATATGATATATAGACCATGGCCAAAGGTAGAATGTTATATAATATCAGTGACCTTGAAGTATTTTTGTGAGGTCACCATATCTGTAAAGTTGAAAAGGTGATTTTGTAATGGCCGGGTGTAGCTTGGACATCAGTGGCAAAGAAAATTGAGCCTCCAGGTGAAAATTGCACATGATTACATAATACATAAAACTGTACTGGGTGACCTGCTTTTTGGGTCACTGTGACCCAGTAATTATGAAGTTTGTCGGTTGTCCAAGTTTATTGTTTTCCCTCAATAACTCAAAAAGTTATTACCCAATTTGAACTAACAGACTATATATGGAAAGCTGGATGTGGGGCGCATATTTTGAACATAATAATGTTTAAATCCGAGTTAAAGGTCAAGGTCAAATGGCCAGTTTGAATATTAGGGCATGTCATGAATGCTCTGCACTCTACAATTCTTGAGACAGGCCCATGTAATGTTTAGTAGTTATAAAGTGTATAAAAATCTTTGTCGACATCAATGTTGGTGCCGCCATCTATAGTATTATGTCATATACAGGTCAAAATATGAAAATCTTGTGACCGCAGTACTGTCCACAGTTTTCATGTTAGCCCATTACAACTTTCAGGACTTATAGGGGGTATAAAAATCTATTTTCTTTTTAATATTAGTGTCGCCACCTACAATATTATGCAATATAGGGGTCAAAATATGAAAATCTTGCGAACATTCTGGCATCTTTAATTTGTGGCAGATCTTCACCAAATTTGGTGGGACTGTGGGGGAGGTCAAAGTCTAAGTTGGTAATGATACTAGTGGCACTACCTATAATTTGATGAAAATTATGAGCCAAAATGTGTTTTAAGATATAAAATTCCATATCTCGAAAAGTAATTGGATAAGAGTAACCAAATTTATAGGATATATAGACAATGTCCAAAGCTAGGATGATATATAATATCAGTTACCTTGACATGTTTTTGTGAAGTCACCATGCCTGTAAAGTTGAAAGAGTTGATTTTGTAATGGCATGGTATAGCTTGGACTTCAATGGCAATGTCAGCACAGCACCAGGCAGGCCTATTGGCTTCTTGTATTACATAATCTGGGTGTCTTTGATCTTCTGTCCCAAGGACATAAAGTTAAGGACTCACTTATTGTTGTCTTGGCACATGTATGCAACAATATTCATCACAGGAGTTACACAAATAAGCTATGATTACATGTGGAGCGAAGTGCCATCTGGTGGACAATTTTTACATAAAGCTTTATAAGTTGAGAAGCCACTTGAGGACTCACAGTTTTGAAGTGAACAGGCGCAATATAGCCACAATGCCAGCAGAGCATTAGGCCCATGGGTCTCTTGTTTCCATGATGGGGCTTGAACGGTTCAGGTATACTAAATTTTACGAGCCAACCGAACGTCTAAGCAGAGACGATGTCCGTCATTTTGATGCGAAGTTGTAAGGCCCACATGTACGCAGATCAATTTATGTCAAGGGAAAAGCCTGGGTCAAGTCTGTGTGGCTGTCTGTGTGGCTGTGTGAAATCTTGCAAAACAATTTTGTCAATGCAAGCCCTTGACCTTGATAGCCCAAACATTGGCCTAATCCTGAGACTTTCAATGCAAGAAAAGAAATGATGACCAGGGTAGGCGGCAACAGACCAAATGTCACCTTGAAAACCATTGTTGACCTTCAGTTTCGGTCAACAATGGTTTCTCGGGGTGACATTTGGTCTGTTTTCCCACAACCCTGGTTACCATTCATCTATTATGTATAGGAAACAGTAAAACCTGTCCCGGAAAACCTGTCAATTCTACGCTACAGTGGTCTTCGTGTTCAAGTTTTTACCTACACTATAGTAGTGTGATTTATCGGATCTCAAAACGTGGCCTTTCAAGAGAGGGCTGACCATGAATCATATTTGTGACCCTGATCATGTGAAAGAAGTGAAGAATGTGTATATAGTGATCTCAGCTCTAAAGGCCACTTCTATAAAAAATAAATAAATACATAAACAAACAAACAAACAAACAAATAAAAGAAAATAAAATAAAATAAAAAAGAAAGAAAAAAACTAAATGTTAGGACAATTTGCTGTCATTTTTTTTATATCAGTGTGGTATTACCTTCCTATGAAAGACAACTCAGGTTTGGAGGCCACACTTTCTTGATCCTTCTGGTTGGTCTTTGAACACAGGTCTTGGTGGATGTCTTCAATGTGTCACATGGTCAAAGTGAAAATTATATTTAAAATTGAAGAAATATGTATATATGTAGGTGACCAATGCTGTGAGGGCCAGGCCTTGCAGGTAGAATAACATGCAATTCAAGGTCTCCCAGGATGGAAACACTCGGTAAAGTTGAAATGGTCCACGAGGACCCAGGGGAATGAAACATACCTGGGGAGGCACCTCAACTTATACACGACTCCTGTCTGTCGCTTATTTTGTCCCCAACAGATCATTTCTAAAATTGACATTGGGAACCTAGGCAGAAATGTGTGCACTGTGACCCACTGTATAATTACAAGTCCTTTGTATAATTACATGTATATGGAATTACCATAAGTGGACCAAAGTCCAAGTGTTCTCAGCCAGAAGGATCCTGGATGATGCATTGGATGGTCTCTGTGGCAGGCAAACACCGTGACAGCACTGCACACATTGACACACAAGGCGGCCAACCACAGTGCCTTTTTGACCTTTGACTTGCTTTGTATTTTCCTGCAGTGTAAATGGAAGTCAAATACAAAGTGTGGTCTTTATTGGGAGGGCCAGTTATAGTGGTCCCCTTCTCATAAGCCCCCACCCTTCGAGAGACCACCCTCTCTATAAAGGCCACTTCTCCATGCCACAAAAGTGGTATTTCCAGTGGTGTCTGCAGCTTAAAATAGAAGGGAGATTTACCCGGCCCTTTTCATTTGCTCCCTGCCCTTTTTCTTTGCTCCCTGCTTTTTTATTTTGTTTTCTGCCTGTTTTCTGTGATATATGCATCATGATTTGATGGTTTATGGCATATTTCTTCAGTTTTGACTACAAATCTTCGGTATGTAAGCTGAATTCAAAGACAATATATATAAAAAGCATTTTTTCACCATAAATTAGAAACAGTAATCAACAGTTTCTCCAGTTTTGCGTGAAAGATACTTTATCTGGAACCTTACTTTTGAGGTGCCCTGTGTGGTCCCTACCCACGTCGACAAGTTGCCCTTTTCAGATAAAACTGCTGTGCCCCTGTGAAAACCTGCAGAGATCACTGATTTCTATTGTATTGTCCCTCAAGAGAGGTCACCTTGTAATGTGGCCACTTTTTGGTTGCTTTTGGGGTGGCCTTGTTGAAGGGGACCACTGTATGATGAAAAGTGCTAACCAAAGAATACTTAAGTGATCTTGTAGGACAGATAGTCTCAACCAGGGCCCCTCTTTGAATACATGAGGACAGATAGTCCCAACCAGGGACCTTTTTTCAATACATGAAGACAGATAGTCTCAACCAGGACCCCTCCTTCAATTCATAAGCACAGATAGTGTCAACCAGGACCCCTCGTTCAATACATGAGGACAGATAGTCCCAATCAGGGACCTTTTTTTGAATACATGAGGACAGAGAGTCCCAATCAGGGCTCATCTTTCAATACATGAGGACAGATATGTTTTATCATGGCCCCTCTTTCAATACATGAGGACAGATAGTCTCTACCAGCGCTCCTCTTTCAATATATGAGGATAGTCTCTACTGGGGCTCCTCTTTGAATACATGAGGACAGATAGTGTCAACCAGGGATCCTCTTTTCAGTACATGAGGATAGATAGTCTCTACCCAGGGCCATCTTTGAATACATGAGGACTGTCTCCAACAGAGCTTCTCTTTCAAGACATGAGGACAGATAGTCTCTACCAGTGCCCCTCTTTCAATACATGAGGACTCTGCCAGGGCTGCTTTTTCAATACATGAGGGCAGAGAGTCTCTGCCAGGATCCTTCCTTAATGCATGAGAACAGATGGTCTCTACCGGGGCCCTCCTTCAATACATAAGGACAGATGGGCTCTACCAGGGCCCCTTTTTTCAATACATTAGGACAGATAGTCTCTACCACAGGTCCTCTTTCAATACATGAGGACAGATGGCCTCAACCAGGGCTCTCCTTTCAATACATGAGGACAAGATACATGATATAGTCTCCACCAGGGGTCATCGTTCAACACATGAGGACAGATAGTATCTACCAAGGCTTCTCTTTGAATAAAGGGGTGGAGAGAATGTGCCTACCAGGTCACCTGTTTGAATGCAAAAGGACGGATAAGCTAATATGTAACAATGTGTAGTCTATAGTGTGGTGTCATAGCTATATTTCTGTAGCCTATAGTGTGTTACTATGGTATAGAGCATGGTGTAGTGTATGGTGCAGTGCTATAGTCTACAGTTGTGTGCTGTACTGCTGTAATCTGTGGTGCAGTTCTATAGTCAATAGTGTACTATAGTCTATATTATGATGTAGTCTATAGTCTGGTACATTAGTCTATAATGGGTGCTGTAGTTTCTTATTAGTCTAGTGGTGGTGTAGTCTATAGTTTGGTGTTATAGTCTTTAGTGTGGTGCTTTAGTCTATAGAATGGTGCTTTAGCCTATAGTGTGGTGTTGTAGTCTATAGTGTGGTGCTTTAGTCTACAATGTGGTGTTGTAGTCTATAGTGTGGTGCTTTAGCCTACAATGTGGTGTTGTAGTCTATAGTGTGGTGCTATAGTGTATAATGTGGTGTTGTAGTCTACAATGTGGTATTGTAGTCTATCGTGTGGTGCTTTAGTCTACAGTGTGGTGTTGTAGTCTATAGTGTGGTGCTTTAGTCTACAATGTGGTGTTGTAGTCTACAATGTGGTATTGTAGTGTATCGTGTGGTGCTTTAGTCTAAAATGTGGTGTTGTAGTCTATAGTATGGTGCTTTAGTCTACAATGTGGTGTTGTAGTCTATAGTATGGTGCTTTAGTCTACAATGTGGTGTTGTAGTCTATATTGTGGCGCTGGTTTCCTAGCGTGCCATATGGCTTTCTCATCTCTGTACATCAGTCCTGAGGCAATGTGCTTGGCTAAGTACCGGTACACTCGGGTGTTCATGTGCTGTATGTTTGTATGGCTTGATTGTCTCCAAAATTGATCGCTGATTGATTGATTGACTGATTTATTTCTTCTTTAACCAGGGTCACTGGCTCAGTCTAATAACAGTCTGATCGTCTGCCAGGCCCTAGACGGTGCATGTTAACAGTTGAAAAACAGTGATACAGATGAACACAATGATAAATAATATTAAGTATAAATAGAAATTGTAGCCAAGTTAAACACATTGCTGCTGGTGAAATTTTGATGGCTTATTATGAAATGTTTAAAAACTGATGGATGCTGATGAAGTGTTTATGCAGGTTTAAATTAAGTCACTGTATATAAGCTTCAGTCATTCAGAACCTAAATTGTAAATTGGACGCTGGAGGACATATGGATGTTGCATACAGTGTAAAATATAATAATGAATGACAAATAAAACTTGCCAAAATATCATCAGCAAGTGCCAACCTATGTTTGATAGTTCTGTTCTGGCTATAGAAATTTTAGACATTTGAATGAAAAATACCAATAATGTTTATTCAGATGATATATAAATTATGGGACCCTACTTTGATCATGGTGACCCCTGGTGGCCACTACATCTTAGATCCTCAAATTTTGCGTGATCACGATGATGGGTTCAGCATGCTGGAAGATTGTACAAGCCTTATTGCAAATACTTCAAAGGCTAACTAGGATGGACAATGTAGATAACATCTTTTTATATTCCCTTTTGGTTACTTGTGCGATATTAATCTGATAAGGAGAGTCATTCTCCCAGATGGGGGCATGATCGTTGCTGCTACACATTTGTACAGTGCACTGTCCTGTTGCATTGTAGTCACTTATGTACCTCATAAACTTTCAACTGCTTATGAATGATAGGAGGGGCCCACCGGCAATTATATAGTGTATGTAAAATAGAGTTCTTGCTCTGAGTTGTAGAAGTGGCACCAGCTTGGGGTGTTTCCTGTATTGTTGATGATGGGCCCTAAGTAGGTAAAATTCGATCCGTCACAAAGTAAATTGTATAGTCATGATTCATTCCTCATCATGGCAGGGAGAGTCATCAACCAGCTGAATAAATTAAATTAGATAGGGGGCAGCACTGGTTCATGTGTGCCCCATTTTGGGGTAACAGTGACACTCAACAGGCAAGAATTGGAGTCTACTGGTACAGAGAGTGTACCACAGTGACAGTCACTGGTCTAAAAGTTGATAATTTTAATTCGACTATGTCATTAATCATTGTAGTCAGCATATCTTGTCAGGCCATACAGATGTGGAACTGGGTTACAAGTGCTGACTTACAGGTGGAGGTGTATTAAGATAGGTACAGTGTGAAGTCTGTACACCTTGGTCCATAGACAAACCTGTCCAACACTAGTGACATGCAGTATCATGTGAGGAAACAGGCTGCCTCTGGGTTACTGTCGGTTGCTTTTATTTTACTTATTGTCTTAAGTGTCCGCTTGCCCTGCACAATAAAGGAATCTATTGTTGCTCAAAAAAAAAACATTGTTTTTTTTGTAACACTGGTAAATTGTCTGTTAAGAAAGCTAGAAATGTGTATAAAGTGCCATGCAAAAAACCCAGTAAATTTGATAAATTGAGTCCTGCCATAGTCCTGTCATGAAGACCCAGATCACTGGTTGTCGGTGTGAAAACCAGCGACTTGAGGCCTGGTATTTTTATATTTGAATGAAAGCTCATTTTGAAGACTATGGGCATATGATGTTGGTCTTCGCCCTTTCCCCAGGAGTTGACATTGAATTTAAGCCCGAGTCAAGAGGTTTCCTTGGTGTGGGTGTGGGGCTAGGAGCCCTGCCCACACTGACAAATCTGTTGACCATGAGCTTGTTATCTGTATAGGCCTCGCCTGCAGTACTCAGTCTAACTGTTTTATGTGACTTGGAAAATATCAAAAACTTTGACGCAGATGACATTTGACCTCCAGGCAATTTTTTTGAAGGGGAAATGGTTTAGTGTGGATGAACAGATGAGATAACCAGGTATAAGTTACAATATAATGACAAAGTGACTCCATGTCTGTTTCTCTAACAGGGTGCGCTCACTGCCCTAACAAAGGCGGAGACAGCGCGAGCAGAACAAGAGGCACGGACCAAACGACAGAAGGAGCTGGCAGGGGACATCTCCTATGTCCCTCGATTTATCAGCCATCGAGGCAAGGGGGCCTTTGCAGAAGCTGAAATGCCACCAGCCGTACCGTTTGGACTGACCAAAGAAAATGAGCACAACAAAGAGAATGAGAAAGAATGACTGCTGTAGGGCCGTTGTCTGTGTAGTAACTTTCTGGGAGTCGTGTGTGGAGTACACCCTCATTTATCAATGTGTGTTCTTGCTGACAACAAGTTTATGCTGTGAAGTTTGAAAACTTTATTTTCATGTGTACTTGCCTTGTTGTGATTTTTGTTCTTTTTCTATTTTCGTTTCTTCTCAGCTCAGCTGACTTGTCTGTCAGCAGTTTGTCTTACAGCCCTGCAGCTGTCTGCCATCATCCATCAACAATTTTACATATTCAACTTCTTCTAAAAATTTTGGCCTGATTCTCTTCCAAATTTTTTAGATGGTCACACTCCTGTGATTTTATATTATACATGATTTTTTAATGTTCATTAGTGAGAAAAAATCTTCAAAAATTCAATCTAAAAGTGCTGGGCCAACTGCTTGAAAATTCCATAGTACATGTAAATCACATCTGGGTAACCCTAGATCTTAATTTGTCCAATAGGTGGCACTACAGTTTTTAGTTCAGCTGACTTTTCAGTCAGCTGAGCTTATGTTATGACTAGGCATCTGTCGTACATCCATCCATCGATTGTCCATCGTCCACAATTCACATTTTTCACTTCTCAAAAACCACTTGCCAGAGTCACATCACACTTGGTGGGAATGTACCTTGGGTGGGTGTCTACCAAGTTTGTTCAAATGATCATACTCCAGTAGTTTTTAGATTTTTATGGAATTGTTTGTTCACTTTTTTGTCCAAATATGAAAAACTCTTCTTCTATAAAACCACGCCGCCAATTGCTTCATAATTCCATGGGGTTTGGGGTCCCCTTCGAGGGACCCCAAACCTGAACTGTTCAACAGGTGGGACTGCGATTTTTTTCTATTTTATTACGAATTTTTGTGTGTTAAAGCTATTTTTGACTTCTTCAAAACTGTGACTCAGATTATAATGAAATGTGGTGGAAATGTAGCTTGGGGAAGGGGTAAACAAACTTTTTCACTAGGTGGTGACACTTGGGATTCCTGATTTTTAACAATTTTTTCAACTCATATATGTCAGTTTATGCATGCATTACTGTTGATTACTATGTAAGTCAATTGGGATTGCAATGAAAATTCACATTTTTGACTTCTCCAAAACCGGCAACTTGATTCACATCGTACTTGGTGGAGTTGGTACCTTAGGTGGCTGTCTATCTAGTTTTTTCAAATGGTTACACTCCAATGATTTTAGGATTTTTTTATGATTTTTTTTGGTTCATTTTTTTGGCAAAATTTTAAGTCATCTTCTCCAAAACCGCTCTGCCAATTGCTTTGAAATTGCATAGGGACACTTCTTCGGATCCTCAAACCTAAATTTGTTCCACAGGTGGCATTGCAATTTTTTTCTTTTTTTTTTTAAACAGATTTGTGTGTGTTTTTACTATTGTTGACCTCTGCTGATTTTTAACATGTCTGGTCAATTTTTCAGTTCTGGTACCTTTCGGTTAATGCAGACATTCCTATTGATAACTGTGTTAAGTCAGTGGGGATTGTTGATATCTCATTTCCAATAAGGGTGGGTATACTTCACTTTGCTCTGTTCATGATAGATCAGCTGAGCTTGGGCTCATCAGAGGCCCTCTTGTTTCTATGTTTTAAGGAATTTGGGCATGGTGTAATTTTGACTTCTCCCAAACCATGTGCTGGATTCTTTTCAGGCTTGGTGGAAATGCAGCTTAAGTAAATCTCCAAGAAAGTTTTTCACAAGGTGGCAATCTTTTCCTGTCATGATTTTCAACATATTTTTAAAAAATTAGGTAATGATTGGTAAGAGTGTAGGTATACCAGGGTACATGCATGTATAGGTAGTTTTCTGCAAAACCTAATGGCACATCCATGTAAAACTTGGTGATGATGCACCATGGATGGGTCTGTGCCATACTCAATATATCATACATGTACTTGAGTGATTTATTTACATTTGTATATATATATATATATATATATATATATATATATATATATATATATATATATATATATACATATTCATATTATGGGGGAACTTTCAGAAAGCTTAATCTCTAAAACTGCACTTGTAATTGCTTTGAAATTGGTAAGGAACACTTCGGTACACTCCAGGACTATAATTTCTTCAACAGGTGGTGCTGTGATTTTTTTTGGAACTTTTTTGTAACTTTTTTCTGATATTTAACTTTTCTCTCAAACTACATGTTGTATTATCTTCAAACTGTGTAAGAACATGAGAAAATACCAGGCGAGACCAGTGGGGAGGGATGCCTATAGCAGCGAAGTCCCGACTGGTTTCGTTCTCTGTGTAAGAACATGGCCTGACTGGGCCTCCACCAAACATACACAGTTTGTGGTACTGTATTGTAAATCACTTTAATTTCACTGTGTTCTTATTTTTTGCTTATTTTGCTATTGGCACATAATTGTGAAAATAAATACACAGTGAAATTGTATTTCAACATTGTTCGAATAGGGATAATGTCCAAAGTGGTGAAATTAAAATACAGTTCAACATCAACAAGACAAAACCACGAAAATTTAAACATTAAAAAATAAAGCATTTTACAGTATCATTTCCTGATTTAAAAAAATGAAATGTAATAATCAATAAGAATACATGTTAGCGTGGTTAATAGTGAAATACACACCGGGTCCACTTTGAACTACATTGAGATGTACAGTGGCACGATCATAGTAAAACTTAATGTGGTCAGTAAGTTACGAGTCTAGGCCTCTAATATGTACAGACTATCAGCTGGAAGTTAAGCTAGGTTCTGCTCTGTTCAAATGACTTCACTTCAAGCTGCAGCTGAAGAACAGTTCAGCTCAGGTTGGGACTTACTTTGATGTGAATTTATCTAAGTCAGCTGAGTTTATCTAGGTGAGCTGAATGAATCTGAGTCAGCTGAGTACAGGCTGCTGACTCAGCCTTCTTGTTCTAACACTTTTGATACTAAGCTCATTTAAACTTTTGTTGTCCACCCTCGAGTACATGAAGTTCCTTGCATCTCACCCTGATCATGGTGTCATGTTTTATAGTTGCCCTGTTGCTGAAGTCTGTTTACATGTGCAGTTTCACTTCAGAGAGGGAATAGCAACATTTAACTGTATACTGGCAACATTTAACTTATCATGGTTTGGATTTACATATAGAGCAGCCAACAGATGAAAAAAGGACCAATAGGAATCAATGACAGCGTTACTCAGGTGCCAATAACTTACCAGACAAGAATGGATTATGTATCCTGTTGTTATGATACAGAACGCTGGTAAATATTTATGTACATGTAATATATCGGCGAAATGGGAAAACACCATTGTTTGTGTGAGACAGTCCACATTTAACGCTCTGTGTGTGACAAAACAGCTGTCCAGATATATACTTGAATACCAGCAGCAATGAGGGGGTAGACTGAACAGTTTGGTAAATACAGCAACAAAAGTTGTTGAAATGAAAGAAATTATGAGACAGCTAAACCAACAAATAATCTGTGTGACAAGCACAGTATGTTTTAGTGTTGTACTTTATTAGCTTGACTGAGTGCTGAATGATCAAGCCAAGAAACGTTCCACGAACTAAATGTAATTCAGTGGTATATTATTTCAGTGCAATTTTATGTATTTTGTTACCTTTATGAAGCCAAGAAACTTTCGATTTTACAATTTCAGTGTATTCAGGTAGTATAAAGCTTATTATTTGAAGTCAAGATAAGCTGATGATATCATTGGAGTTGAAGTAAAGTATGTTTCATTGCTTTTTTTGTACCTTTCCGGCTAAAACCAAATGTCGGCTTCAGTATTTTTTAATAATTTAAACAGCAATCCAAAACAATTTAAATGAGACTTGAACATGAGACTTATCACGCTAATGTGTCACAGGCGAACAGTGTTCCGTCTCATGTACTGTTCTCATTTAATGTCAGGGAAAGCTGTTGACTCAATCTTAATCCAAGGGAAAAGGATTACAGTGACCAGAATAGTATTAAGAATATATTGCCTTTATGACATGATCATATTGACTCTGTGTCATCTCTTTGAGTACTGTTACAATTTATCTCTTTATAACCATGATAACAGACAGCGAGTACTGCTACAACTTGTCTCTTTGTAAGATGATAACAGACAACAAGTACTGTGACAACTTGTCTCTTCATAACCATGATAACAGACAGCAAGTACTGCTACAACTTGTCTCTTTGTAACATGATAACAGACAACAAGTACTGTGACAACTTGTCTCTTCATAACCATGATAACAGACAGCAAGTACTGTTACAACTTATCTCTTTGTAACATGATAACAGACAACAAGTACTGTGACAACTTGTCTCTTCATAACCATGATAACAGACAGCAAGTACTGTTACAACTTATCTCTTTGTAACATGATAACAGACAGCAAGTACCGGTACTGTGACAACTTATCTCTTCATAACCATGATAACAGACAGCAGGTACTGTGACAACTTATCAGAGTTTCTAAGTATTCACATTTCTATTTCTGCCAAATTACTGCTGTTTTTTAGAGAATTTCTTGATGTCCCCAATTTTTTGAAAAATTTCCTAATATCTGAATGATTTCAACACTGAAGTAACCTGTGTGTACATGTATTAAACAAACAAGACTTTATGGCTACTTTGTACATGGATTTCTTTTCAGTTTGATTTTTGACTCCCAGTGGCCTTGTTTCAGGCATTAAGTACCATTGATAAATTAGGTATAATGCACATTTCACTTTTTTTTTTTGGTAGTTCTATGGAAGGCCATGAGGAGAGTCTCCCTGCCTCATCAAATTTTGTTTCACAAATTGGGATGCCCTCATTTTGAATATATCTGCACCTGGAAGCTTGAGCATATAAAATTGAATGCGCAAAGGCAACACTGTAAATTGCTTTAATTTCGCTCTTCTCTTATTTTTGCTTATTTTGCAGCTAGCACTAAACCGTGAAAATAAAAGCACAGTGAAATTATATTTTAACATTGTTTGAATGGGAATTATGTCCAAAACAGTGAAATTAAAACTACAGTGAAATGTCAAAAATAAAAAAAACCGTGAAAATTATACACATGAAAGTACAGCAGTTTACAGTGATCGCTATTCTTCAGTCTGCAAAATTGAACACCAAACCTTTTCCATGAATGTATCTATTTTTATTACATGAAGTTGTGTGAATTAGAAGGAAACATAGATTTATTTTGTGCCATATTATAGAGTGTAGTAATGTAGTTACAAAGATGATGCAGATAATGAGGTGGAATTTTAAAAAAATGTGATGTCACAAGGATTTAACTCCTTTCAGACCACATAAAATGGTAAAAGCTGTGGTCAGTGGTTTTTGCATGGCCTGGTGTGCCTTGCTCAGCCTGCCCTCGTGGCAGATAGAGCATGACATCACAAATAAAGAAAACTACGCAGAGCCCAGTCTGACAGTGCCTCGCCACAAAAAAAAAAAGACTTTTTAATGAAAATTCACTCAAGTCTTTCTCGTTCAGCTCGAGCCAAGTGAATGGGACACCAGTGCTGGTAGAAAATGACTTAAATCACCAATGTAGACATCTTTATTATATACACATAGGTGCATTATGTAGGTAGTTAATGCTACTGGGATTGTAAGGTACAGTCTTCCAGAAATAAATGAAAATCATGTTAAAAACACAATGAGATGATTATTCTATGATATTATTGTAGGGTTGTTTCACGTTTTCTATCATTAAAGTTTAATTTCGTCGGTGGTTCACGGGAAGTGAACTGTGAATTGTACATACACACAGGACCTTGATTTGGTGCTTGTACATATTTGTAAATAAGAATACCAGTGTCACATATCTAGCTGAAGGCATCTAATGTCAGATTTGATCACTAAAAAGCACTACCAGGTGGTGGAAGTCTGCCGTATGTAGTAACGTGCACGTCTCTCAGGCTACTGGATCTGATTTGGCACCTGCATATTGGATGGAGAAAGGCTATTACTGTTTTCACCGTTTATGTTGTTTGTGTGTTCTGTCACTATTCATAGATTTTGTCCCAATACCAATTCTTTATTCCTTTTTTTTTTTTTTTTGGACTCGACTTGAACTTGAACATATTAACAACCTCGTGACGCTGGTCCAGACAGTCTTGTAATAGAATTGTCTATCTATCAAGGATTTTATACATGTGTTAATGTAAAAACAGCCATTGTCGACGAACTTAAAACAAACTACTCTGAGTTATAATAAGGGTGCTAGATTCATGTTTCTTGCTAAAAGACCTTTCGTTCAAGTACCAGCATGCCTGGGATAACATAGAATATAATAGTCCAGGTCAACAGCTTTCTTTGGTGTGCTTTGGGTGCAGTATACCAAAACTGCACTGAGGAAAGCTGTTGACTCTGTCAAAAATGTGGCACTGACAGTTAATAATGTTTCTCTCTGGGTCATCATACTCACCTAAGCATATACATGTATAGCTTTGCAGATAGGCCCCAAAAAATACACCTTGATATCAGCAGCTGAGGGCAATTGTCTTCCTATACAGTGGTACCTGCTGTTTGTGGCCACCCCTTCTGCCAAGAAAAAGTGGCCACATACAGCAGGTGATCTGTCACCACAGGTAAATTTTACAAAGAAATTGACTCCTATGTCTGGGTCTAGTGACCACAAAAAGCAATGCGGCTGCTGACGGCAGTGGTTGCATACAGCAGGTACCATTGTACATAGTTCATTCAGACCAGAACCCATGATCTGTGACAAAGCTCTGAACTTATGTATGTGTGTCTTCATTTTTTTCTTTGCACTTTGCGTTGAGACCTTGACACCATATTTTATACATTTGCCTTTGAAATTATTTGCTGATCTGTGCTGATTGTCTCTTCCATGCGGTGGAACCTGCATTCCACCTTGTGACTTGCTCAATCCTGAACCATTTATAATCATGAGTATGGTTTCATGGCATTGTCCAGCCATGAATCATTAAAATCATGAGCATGGTTTCATGGCATTGTTCAGTCATGAAGCATTAAAGTCTTGAGTGTGGTTTCATGGTATTTTTCAGGCCACAGACTACAGTTATAAATCCTTCTATTTTTCATATTAGCATTTTTCAGTCTAAAAAATCAGCATTTTGGTATTTTGAAATTCCGTGAACAGCATTTAATAGATAAAAATGTCAGAAAAATATGGACGGATTTTTGTCATACAATTCCCAGCTCGTTAATTTGTGATAATTGAAATACGAAACAACACCTGGATGTCAGCTTTATACAGGTGTATGAACTGTGCTCTTGCCAGGGTCACATCATTGTCCTTCCCCACCATAAAGTTCCCACCTGGCCTGGAAGACAGTGCACCTATATGACCACTAATGAAGCAACTCTGCGATGCAGCAAACCTGACTTAGCTTACTTTATTTAAACAGAAGCTACAGCATGCTGAAAACACAGTATTTTCACAATTACGGACTATCTCCGTTGGGATGCGCAACCAGCCAATCACAACTGTGGTCTGTAGCCTTCAGTCATTAAGCATCAAAATCATGAATATGGTTTCATGGTATTGTTCAGTCATGAAGCATTAAAATCATGATTATGGTTTCATGGCATTGTTCAGTCATGGAACATTAAAACCTTGAGTATGGTTTCATGGCAGTGTTCAGTCATGAAGCATTAAAATCATGGTTTCATGGCATTGTTCAGTCAGGAATCTATAGAATTATGAGCATGGTCTCATGGCATTGTCAAAACGATAGTCTTAAATTTATACCTGTGAATATGCTGTCATGACTCGCATCGAGACGGTTAATTCTTGTATGAATGTTTTAAGTTTTGTTGACAACTATTTGTGTGTCATAGTATTTACAAAATGTGTTCATTTGTAGGTTATCATGTTATCTTTCAGAAGCATATATTTTACCAGTCAAGTTATAGAGTGTATATGTTTAACAGGTATACATTTAGGCATATACATGTCGGTGCACTTGTGTACCTGAGGAGTCAACGACAGTAAAATTGCTGAGAAAAGCTGTGTTCGGGTCTCAGTATTTCGAGTCTTAACAGCTGAATGTTGTATTCTTTTACATGCGTATTATTGCCAAAATGAATATTGGCCAAAGTCGTAGAAAATGTTTGTATGTGCATATAAAAATTGAAATTGTGACTTCACGCAACAAAGCCAAGTTTTTATCCAAGTAAATTCAGTATTTTTATACGTTTAAGTATCCAAATAGGATACAGTGTTAATATATTATTCATATAAAAAGATTGGATAACTTTGTACACTTGTAGAATTCTGTATACTCACTGGAATACACTAATAAATTGATCACAAAGTGTTTGCAACACAAATGTACGGCGTCATTTTTTCCAATCTCAGATCTTAATATGTTGTGGTGAGATTGGAGTCAACAGTTTTTCTTGGCACTGGTCTCATGGTAAACAGTGAGCAGACGCCAAGGAAGGCTGTTACCCTGGGGTGTGTAGCCTGTTGGGCTGTCTACAATACTCATTAAAATTATGTATCATTCATGAAATTTATCACAAATTTTGTTTCGGGGAAGTATTGAACTTAAGGATGGACATATGATACATTGTGACACAGGTTCATAAGTCACCTGACCATGCAAGGAATCCTAATGAAAAATGCAACAAAGTATAGATTTTTTGAAAGCTAACAAGTTGAGGATGCCATACTTTGTACAATTGACAATGTGCAGGAGTTTTACGTTTACACAATAATGCAAAATTGTCTTTTCAATGTCGTGCAAAAATCATGTCTACTGTTTCAATTTTGACACCATTTACAAGGTTATTTTGGAACTATTGAGTAAATATGCTTACCTAAAAAAACAGGCGTTAATTTTTTTCTTTTTTTGGGGGGGGGAAGGATTGTCCTTGAGATACAAACCTTTGAAACTGAGAAGATAGCATCCCATTCAAACTTCAAAGGCCCTGAAGCTAAATGACTAAACTGAGAAGATAGCATCCCATTCAAATTTCAAAGGCCCTGATGTTAAAATGACTCTTGTGTCAAATCTGCTTTAAGTAATAAAAATCTGAGACTTTTTTTTGTTGTTGAGTTGTTGACATTATTGTTGCAACAACTTTCAAGTTTTTAAGAGCAAAACCAAGAGAGCAGTTGTGATTCAAAGCTGCGTGGTCTCTGAAGGAAATGCCATCTTCAGTGGGATTTGCGTGTTTGGTATTGCCTTTGTTTCATGTGACACCTGGCTAATCCTGTGTGGTTCAGTATTTTGACTGGTCTCTAATTTAAACTTCAGAGATTTTGTGTTTAATAGTTGTTTTTGTTATTGAAACATGCTGTCCTTGCTTAGGCCATGGTTTTTTTATTTAATGTTTCACAGATCCGCTGACATGTTTGCAAATGTCAAGCTGGAAAAAAAAAATCAAACAGTCTTTTATTTTCTCCCCGCCGATACTGCATGTAACATTTTTATTCCCGACCAAAAATAAAAAATCCATAAAATCTTTTCAGTGTTTGATGTGGGAGTAAAATTGTCCATTTTGTTTAACTATTAGTATATCAGCTGTCACTATGCATCAGAAATTCAAGTGGGTCAGTTAATTATTATATATTGTATGAAGTTCGCCTTTTTTCTCTCCTTCCTTCCATGACAAATTAGGCTTTAAAAAAAACAAAAAAACCTAGAGTTTTTTTCTTTTATTTTTATTTTTTCCCCCTCCCCCAACAAAATTGGTTGAAAAAATCTGTGAAACATTAAATCAAAAAAATGTGGCCTTACTGCCGCACATTTACATGTAGGTATAGCTTCCCTATTGCACCCTGATTGGAGGAAAGAAATCCTGACTGGCAGTTCATTGCAGATGGGGCGCGATGCAAGTCAAAGAGCTCGGGTGCCAATCACAGCATTAACTCACTTGCTGAGGTATAACAGACCTTTGTGGGTGGAACTTGAGGGGATTTGGTGATGCCAACAAAAACCATACAAAAAACAAAAAAACAAAAAACAAAAAAACAAAAAAACAAAAAAAACAAAACAAAAAAAACAGACACAGAGTCTGTTTCTCAAAAATTCACTTTTTATGTTCATACTTAGAAAATTTGAATTTTTTAGCATATCATACAAAAAAATTACAACAAAGGGAAATTTGTGACATTTTAATGTATCATACATCGTTAATTGATTAAAAAACGTACCCTAAAAAAATTCCATCAGATAATCAGTGTTGTTACAGTGTGATCTGAGTGTTGAGTTCCTGGGGCAAAATGAAGACCAGCTGTGGCAAACTGGAATTGAGGCCAGGGGTGTGGGGGTTGCACAAGTTGCTGCCCAGGGTGCAGGGGCAGTGCCCCTTGTGGGGGTCCAGAGGACAAAGCCTACGAAAACTGCATTTTGAGCATTTTTAGACCTCAAAGTGTATACCCAAGAGGATATTCTCTGGTTTTTACTCCATGAAATCCAGAAATGTTGGTCTTTTGAAGACCAAGAAGAGTCAAAAGCATATCTTGCCTAAGAGTATATGTTAGGTTATCAATAATCTCCAAGCTGACTGATTCTTTGCTGTGTATAACACTGCAAATTGCATTAAATGTGCATTAAAGTGTTCATTTTTAGAAAGCATGCAACCTAAAGATTCATGCTGTGGCACTTTGGTAATGTTTCTTGGAAGCAGTGCTTGCACAGCAATTATAACAGTGTAAAGAAGTGACTGTCATTCTTTGATATGAATTTTCAGCTCAGCTTGACAATGTACTTTTCATGTGCTTCTGCATCAAATTTATGGTAAACTGTCAAACACGCTGCAAATGAGGAAAGTGTGTGCCAAATTTTAAATATTTGTTGTCATTCTGAGATACACTTTTGAAGTTAGAATGATGAAACATCACAGCAAAGCTGACTCTGATGACAAAACTGCACCAAATATTGAAAATCTTGAAAAACACTTTTTTGATTCACTGCATAAAGTCTAGTTTACTGCAGATTTGAGGTCCTGATCTTCAAAATTGAATGAGCCGATTCAGTATTTGTTGTGAATTATGACGATCTTTTTGTGTGATTGTTATGAAAACATTGCCATCAACTCACAAAACAAATTTAACAGATCTTGGGTTTATTAGCTTTCAGAAAAATGTATACTTTATTACACTTTATATGTGAATCAGTGGTTATATGTAACAATTTGAAAGTCACTCCTAACCTAACTTATGTCCTTAAATCAGAATGCTTGATTCAGAGAACTTCCCCTCCTCCCCCCCCCTTCCCCACCCAATGGGCTTGTGTCTGTATTTACAAGTCCCATTATTTGAATTGAAGCAGCATCGTGGAATACTGTGACACGTATATCTGTACACAGGATGCAAATTCCCAGAAAGATATTCTAGGGCCACAATTTATGATGAATGAGTGTTCCTCTTATTTGTTCCATCAAGTAGCACCTTCCTGTGAAATTAATATGCCCAGCACCGACAGAAGGTCTGCCTCCTGATGGAATCATTCTGATTTCCTCTTCAAAGCTTCACCCTCATTTGTACTAACTTAATTGTATCTCTACTATATGATGCTACAAATACAACACAATACAAATCTTTATTTGTACTCAGTGTTACAAAAATAAAAATTCGCTCATGAGCTTTTATAACTGAGACCCTGCAGTTAAAATTGTATAAAAATTTTGGGTGATTGAAAACCAAGAAAATAA
Source organism: Hermodice carunculata (assembly GCA_964020975.1). NCBI lineage: Eukaryota > Metazoa > Annelida > Polychaeta > Eunicida > Amphinomidae > Hermodice > Hermodice carunculata. Next base: position 84,248,854 of record OZ026620.1, on the reverse strand, counting down.
ATAAAATACAACAGATAAGAAAGACTAATAGGCAGTTCAAGTCGAGATCCTGCAGTTACAAATATGTGAAAAGAATTAATGTTGTGACAAAAAAGGAGAGGGACAAGAAGAGATAATATTTCATACTTTTTTCTTCTTTGATGAAGTTGCAAGGTTAATTTCAAAGTAATAAATTCAACACTGTGACAGCATTTTGTCACCCATTTGGTGAAGCCAAATCGATTTTCTGTTTGGTTCAACCTGTTTCTTTAATGTCTTTTATTCTGTTGATTTTAAAATAATAATTGCTAAGTGCCAAAATTTCTATGATCCTATTGTCCGAGACAAGTGAAATCTTTTGAGAACAAGGGACTTTCAAATTTCACTTGTCCTGTGGACAAGTACCTTAAATTGGCAACATTCACAATATATTAAATTCCAAGCTTTATTGGCATAGCGAACACATAAACTCACTGTATGACACAATGATTTCCATTAAAACATGCTCTTTAACCAAGACTTAGGTACACTTCATCAGCATTAGGGAGGGCAAGTGAAAATTTGGTGTCACTTGTCCTGCAGATGAGTATTTTCAAAACAATTTTTCTTGCCCTAAAGTGACCTTCAAAGTGAAAATGTTTATGTTTAAGCTTCAGTTTGTAACTTGTGTGCCCTAACAATAGCTTTTGAAACCCCAGAATAATTTGAACTTTCCCTCATTTTGATTTCAGGGCGTACTTTTGGCACACAACAGTTTTGAATATGATATTAAATGTTAAACTGACTTAGGTTTTTTTTTTTTTTTTTTTTTCTTTGTTTTGCATGAGCTGAGAGGCATCATAAGGGTTTTGCATCCTACATTGGCCATTTGTATATTTTGATACCTCCAAATATAATCATATACATTGTGCAAAAAGTTAAAACACATTTGAAACCTAAAGATGAGTGTGTGATGTACAATTATCTGAGCATTGCCTTGCGGCAGCCCTGCTTTTATTTGCATATACCGGTTCTTGTCACTGGTTCTTTTGTGAACAGAAGCTTGGAAGTTATAGTCTCTCCATTTTGATGATTTGATGTTTTCCTGGTTAATCCATTTAGTTGATACATTCATAATTCTCAATCCCCATCAATATTTAAGAACCTAAGGGTATACATGTAGTAGAAGGCACAATGGTCTGTGTGGATGAGGTATTTGTTTTTTCATCACTATTCCTGTGCCAACACAGACATTCTGTTCATCATGGAATTCTTTATTTCTTTCTTCTTTCTTTACCACCGATTTGTGTGCCATTTCATTCGGACACTATTATACCTGTAAACTCCAAACTTGACATGCTTATACCTGCATACATAGATTCTTGCCTTTTTATCAAAAGGAATGAACATTTGAAAAGTAAGGAAATTAAATCTTAAATATCTTCAAAAGTATTAAAGGTAGAGGTACCATTCCAATTTCAATTTACAGGTTTGTGCTGTAGGCAAATCCAATGAACCATAAACAAAAGTGGCAGAATTTTAATTTATGCTAATTAGGGGTGCTTCCAAACTATCATAGTTGGAGGTGCCATTCCAACTTCAATTTGTAGGTTGTGCCATGGGTGCACCCAATGGACCACAAAAATTTGAAAATTTTAATCTATACCAATCAGGAGCACTTGAAAAGTTTAAATGTTGAATATCTACACCCCACTCAATTCCTAGGTTTGTGCTGAAGGCACATCCAATAAACCACAAACTAAAGTTGTAGCATTTGAATTTGTGCAAGGATTGGAGGCACACAGATTTGCTTTGAAGCAAATCTTTATTTCTAGTTTTCTATTTGTGTCTTTACCTCATGTTTTGCATTTCCTTATGAAATGAATTTGATTTTCATGAAAGGTCAAGTCTCCATGCATTTGTCCTGTCAAACCATTTATATTGCTCTGTATTTAATTTCCTGAATTGACCCAGAAACAGAATTTCCCAATTCCCTTCCCCTTTTGATATTTCAAAAAGAAAAAAAAAAAAAAAGAAAAAAAATTAATCTTTTTCTCTGAACCTGCTTGGCCTTTTGATTCACAATTGCAGACAATCAGTCATTTATGGGTACCCTGGACAGTGATTGCCTCAGCAGGTGTTGCAATTTAAAAAATAAAAAAAACAAAAAACAAAAAAAAAACAAAAACAAAAAACAACAAATTTATGTATTTTGTACTTTTTTACTTCTCCCAAACCACACATACTCTTTTCAAGGGTGGTAGGAATGTAGCTTAATTGATTCAATATTGTACATTTAGTGGCATTGCTGTTATTCCCCCAATTTTTTCCCTTAATTTTTCAAAATTATGCAATGATTGACTAACCATGTTTGCATGGTTCATATAAGAATACTAATGTACAAGCTTTTTTTGGGGGGGGGGGATTGTTGTTTTTAGCTCAGCTGACTTGTCAGTCAGCTGAGCTTATCTTATGGTCCTCCGCCCGTCGTCCATCGTCCGTCAACAATTTACATTTTCGACTTCTTCTCCGAAACCGTCAGCCAGATCCACTTCAAACTTGGTGGGGATGTGCCTTGGGTGGGTCTCTACCAAGTTTGTTCAAATGGTCACGGTCCATTGATTTTTTGATTTTTAATGAATTTTTTTGTTCTTTTTTGGGCAAATCTTAAAAAATCTTTTTCTCTGAAACCGCTCACCCAATTACTTTGATATCACACAGAAACATTCCCTGGGACACCTAGTTCTTAATTTGTTCACCAGGTGGCGCTGCAATTTTTTCCTATTTTTTTATGCATTTTTGTGTGTTATAGCTATTTTCGACTTCTTCTCCAGAACCGTTACTCAGATTAAGCTGAAACATGGTGGATACGTTTCTTGTAGAAGGGTCAAAAAGAGTTGTTCACTATGTGAGAATGCTGCAGATTCCTGATTTTTAACGATTTTTTCAATTCTGGTACTTATCGGTGAATGCAGCTTTCCTATTGATTACTATGGAAGTCAATGAGCATTCTAATGCTAATTCACATTTTCAGCTTCTTCTCCAAAATCATCATTCAGATTAACTTCAAACTTGGTGGGGATGTACCTTGGGTGGGTGTCTACCAGGTTGTTCAAATGGTCATGCTCCAGTGATTTTTGGATTTTTAATGATTTTTTTTTGTTCTTTATTTTGGACAAATCTTAAAAAAATCTTTTTCTCCAAAACCGCTTACTCAATCACTCTGATATCACACGAGAAGACACCTAGGGACTCTGTGTTCTTAATTTGTTGACCAGGTGGCGCTGCAATTTTTTACTAAATTTTTATGAATTTTTGTGTGTTCTAGCTATATTCGACTTCTTCTCCAGAACCTTTACTCAGATTAAGCTGAAACGTGGTGGATATGTTCCTCGTAGAAGGGTCAAACAAAGTTGTTCACTATGTGGGAATGCTGCAGATTCCTGATTTTTAACGATTTTTTCCATTCGGGTACTTATCGGTTAATGCAGCTTTCCTATTGATTACTATGGAAGTCAGTGAGTATTCTAATGCTAATTCACATTTGCAACTTCTTCTCCAAAACTGTCATCCAGATTAACTTCAAACTTGGTGGGGATGTACCTTGGGTGGGTGTCTACCAAGTTTGTTCCAATGGTCATGTTCCAATGAATTTTGGTTTTTTTATGATTTTTTTTTCAAAAATCTTTACAAAAGTTTTAACATGGGAATTTCTTGTAATGGTTATAACTTAAATAATTTTGGCCAGATTTACTTCAAACTAGGTGGGGATGTGCCTTGGGTGGATCTCTACCAAGTTTGTTCAAATGGTCACGTTCTATTGATTTTTGGAATTTTTATGATTTGTTTTCGTTTTTGGGGGCAAACCTTAAAAACTCTTCACCTGTGAAACTGCTCACCCAGTTGTTTTGATATCGTTCATAGACACTCCCAGGGACACATAGTTCCCAATTTGTTCACCAGGTGGCACTGCAATTTTTTCTATTTTTTTTTATGAATTTTTTATATGGTTTTGTTATTTTTCACTTGTTCTCAGAACTGTCACTCAGATTAAAGTGAAATGTGATGGATATGTTCTTGTGGAAGGGTCAAACAAAGTTGTTTACTAGGTGGCACTGCTTTAGATTCCTGATTTTTAAGTATTTTCAACTCGGGTACTTATTGATCAATGCAGCTTTCCTATTGATTACTATGGAAGTCAATGGGTATTCTAGTGCTAATTCACAGGATAACTGACACAAAATTTACTGTTTACTTGATAACTTCAGATCTGTTTTGAGTTAGTACTGTGATGCTGCACATGTTAATGTTTTTGTATGAAGGTCATGCTCAGACAGTACATGAATGACTTTGACCTCATTTCTGGGGTCACAGTGCAACGTACATGAATTTCACTCTTCATTATAACTTGAGAACTACTTGAACCTTGATGTTGCACATGTTAGTGTTCTTTTATAATGGTCAGACTTACTCAGAACATGGGGGACCTTGATCCTTTCCCAAGTTCATAGATCTGCAAGTGTGATGAATGTAAAGATCAGCTGAGCATGGGCTGTTCACACAGCCCTCTTGTTTTCTTCAAAAGCCATAGACCTGATCCATGTGAAGCTTGGCTGGGATGCACCTTGGCAGGATCTTCGTACAACTACGTCAGAAGAAGAAGCAGAGAAAGTGGTACTGAAACAACATGTCTCCGTAGTTCCCCCAGCAGACATAATTGGAAGATTTGGGGTTAATAAGGCGTGGCCCATTCTCTGTTGCACCAAATGTAGCAGTGTCTAATTTATTATTTGCACCTAATTATCAATTACTGTAGTTTTAGCAATTTGTGTGCATTGTTCACTTCACCTGTGCTTTTTTAAAAAATTAAATTAGACCCCCCCCCATACACATTTTAATTTTCCTATACACTGACATACAAAACAGTAAAGCCTTTCTTGCACAGTTTAATTCTGCCCATCAGGTAAAAGGGCAAAGAAAGCTGAAGGCATTCAAGCACATTAAATTTTAGAACTACACAGCATGATACTTATTGAAACTTCTCTAATTTTTTTTTTTACAAGCTCGCAATTGGTCTGCACAGTGTTCAAATGTTGTTGTTTTTTTTGTTTTTGTTTTTTTTTAACTTGTGAATTAAAAAAAAAAAACTCAGTACTTCAGTTAAAAATTGGCATTAATATAATTTGGGTGAAAATAATGTTCATGTATTTCACAGGGCTGCAGGGCCTGACCTACATGTACCAAGGAAGTCGGTCACAAAGTGGGCTCTGTCTTGTGGTACACCACAGAAAACATTACCAAGTTGATGAGTACTAGAAGTTACTTCACCTTATCACATCAATGGTCATAAAATGTGGCTGAAAGGGTCAATTTGAGACATCCTGGAAGTATATTTAATCCTTAGAGTGCAAATCATGGATATAGACGTTTTCTCATTACTGTTAATCATACAATGGTTAAAAAATTCAAATTCTTCCTGAAGATATCTTTCATTCAAATACCATCAAGCCTAGTCTAAAGCAAAAACTAGTAGTCTTAGTCAACAGCTTTCCTTGGGGCACTTTGCATGCAAAGTGCCCCGAGGAAAGTTGTTTACTCTGTCTTAAATGAGCACTTTAAGGGTTAATTCTGTGTAGTAGCTGGAAACAGGAGTGATGGAGGCTCATTTATAGGCAACAAGACACCAGACTTACTCGTACTTGTTAACCTCACTATAGGAGAACAATCAAAGATTCCATGGAGACGCTTCAAAGACATTAAAAGTCCATAATATGTACTTTTCATGATAACATACCAACATTGATTGATCGATCCATCCATCAACATTTAAGCTACAGGGACTGAGCAAGAAGTGCATATATATCTTTAGCCCCAGATTTGCTGTATCTGTGAATAAGAGATGCTCATATATTGCTAGACATTACGAGTCGTCCCTGACGACAGTGTGTCACTGCATGCTCATGTTGTCAGCAAAATTTGGCAACAGGGGCCAATATAATGTCTGTATCCAGGATGCTTGTCCTGTACTTTCTTGGTGTCAAATACATCAAACTGGCAAAAATAAGGTGGTTATGTACCTGCTTCAAAGCATTCCTTACATTTATTTTCATTGGTTGGGATTTTGTAGAGAATCAGACTTTTAACAATTTTGTGCAGCAAACTGTCACTTTTGTGTGATGTATTGGGACAATACGCCATTTACTTGAAGAAATACTGTAGCAATTTAGGTGCACAAGCCTGCAGCTTTCTTAAGTAAATGTTCTGCCACTTTGTTTTTGGGACAAAAACTGACCAAATAAATCTTATCTCTCAGATTCATTAAATCTTATCTCTCAGATTCCTATGATCATTTTTGGGTCAGCTGTCGGGTGATATATCATCAGTGATGAATGTATATCATAAAATGAGAACTCCCTGTGTTAATAAATCTCATTTATGGAAATAGATTGCTGGAGATTTCATGTACATTGCTCTGCCCCCATGTCTGTTGTCTCTGATATATGGGACCAGCAGCAATTAGGTCTACAAACACAATAAAAATTAAAAAGAGTCCAACACACACACAATTCTTATGAAAATATATTTATTAATTCAATTAATTGTAGTAAAAACAATTAAATATACGGTAATATTTCATTAAAAATGTAAACTGGTACGAAAAGCTAATCTGGTGCTGTGTATAAAGTTTTGCCTATATAAACATCAATTTAAAAATAATACTGCAGGTTACAATACATACACTTGGACTATTACAGCATATTACCTGTGGTACAGTTCTAGGTACATGGTAGCTATATAGTCCATATTTGTGCACCGATGCTTTGGTTTGACTTCGTGGTATAGGTCTACCAACAAACTGCCTTTTTATGTGCATTTCATCTTACAAGCTACTAATATTATGCTCAGAATTAAATTTTTGAGTTAAAGTGTCATCAGACTCTATTGGGAGGAGATATGGACTGCAGGCTGGCCAAGTGTGGCGTTGCACGTGATAAAGGTTGCCATCACTACCGGGACAAGAATTAATGAGCATTTTTAAGGGAACAAAGTAATAGAGCCAAGACTGTGAAGCTGGGAAGGGAGTGGGTGGCACCCCTTCCTCCCTCTCAGAAAACATTTTGCAAAAGCCGGACCTTAAATGATGCCATCTAGTGCAACTTTAAATTATATTTTTGCCGAGATGTGGTATTTTTGAGACTGTTTTGGAAATAATGTAGATTTTTCTCTTTTTATAAAATAACTGCATGTAATGTAGATGGATAGAAAATAATGTAAATCTCACACAAAAGAAAGCACTGGATGATTCCCATCAGTATAAAATGCTGAAAATACTATTTTCTTGGTCAGTGTCTGCTTATGTTCAAACTTACAAAAAGCGACTCTGTCTGTTAGTTTCCAAAATGAGTCTTGCCTACTGTTGTCCGCTGACGCATCATTTGAGCACTGAATAAATCACTTTAAAAATGACAAAAGTTTCAGATCAAAGACTATAAAGTCAACACTGCAGTGCCACACAGACACCTGCAGACATAAAAAAAAAATGCAGCCCCAGTATGCAACAGGAAGTGTACGCTCAGACAGGCCTGGTGTCTGTAATATAGTCAGCACACCTGCTTGTAGACATCAACAAAGGCAGTCTTGTTTACACAATGGAGAGTGTCTACTCAGGGAAGCCTGATGTAGTGAACACATTTACCTGTAGACAAAAGTCAATACAGTCATGTTGATACATGACTTGCCAGCCAGGGGGAAAAAAAACCGCATGGGACTGAGGCCTTAAAGTCTCTTGACTGAAAAGTCAAGAGACCTATAGCAATGCAAGAACCACAGCACACTTAACACTATGGTACTTTAATGGCAGCACTTTTTGTGAGAACTTTAACGCTGAAGTTCTCAAGTAAGTTGCATTATATTAGCATGAAATACAGTGCCTGGTCTGTCACAAAGGGCCATCCACTGGTACATGGAATGAACTTGGCCCTGACCCAACAGATCAGTTTCTCAGGCGCTGCAGACATCAGTATATATATATATATATGTATGTATGTATGTATGTATGTATGTATGTATGTATGTATGTATGTATGTATATATGTATATATATATATATATATATATATATATATATATATATATATATATATATATATATATATATATATATATAAATCACTTAACACAGGTTTATCTGTATATAATATATATATGCAGTAAAACCTGTCCGAGTGGGCACCTCCACTAAGTGGGCACCTGTGTTTAGTGGCCACTGTTGCCTGGCCCAGTATATGTATATATATATATATATATACACACACACACACACACACATATTTGTCTGGAAGAGTACCTATAGCTGGAAGTACCAATATACAATAAACTATTATAGGCTAATCTACTTCCTGGGTTATGATGGCGTTGCCTGCTGTCAGTGAGACTGCTGAATCTCTGCTGGAATATTTGGCATCTGGTGTGGCACAACTTATTGACGTAGGCCTTAAGAAACATGACATAAACAGATCATAGCATTGTTTGTTGTCGATACGAAGAATTTAACTCGCACTGGGTACCATACAGCAGAACTCCTTCAATTCAATCGCTCTCTTGTTCTGCATATATTTCTGCATATATGGCATCCAGCGCTTGATATTCTTTGTATCGCCAATGAACCATGCTATAATCTACACACACACACACACACACACACACACACACACACACACACACACACACACACACACACACACACACACACACACACACACACACACACACACACACACACACACACACACACACACACACACACACACACACACACACACACACACACACACACACACACACACACACACACACATTCAAAATATAGGAGAAACCCACTTGCTAATTTGCATGGTTCTGAATGAATGATCTTGAGTTTCCCCTTGAACCGGCAAATGTAAACTTACCTGAAAAGCATGCACCTAGTCATGTTTGACATTTTGCGCTTTGGTCTTATGACAGTCGCAACTAAATGCCGACTTTAGACTTGACACTGTTGAGTACATATATCATATCTCCCAGGTCCCTGCACAGTGGGAAGTTCTTCATAATGTTACAGATTTCTTATTAATGTGGAGCTAAGACTAACTCATTATTGTTTTTTCCCCAAGAAACTGTACCCTCGTTGATAACAAATGCTACATACCTATATGGTTGTAATAAAGTAAGCCTATATGAACTGAACATTGATTAAACTTAAGTAGAAGTCCATGGATCTTCTGGATGACAAGCCTGGCAGTTACACATTCATCTATTTGTGTGTCACTGTAAGCTGATGTATTGTCCCACACAGGAAATCTATAGTGTTATAATAAACTGGAGACATGAGCAGTGCGTCCTCTCAAGGCTGCACTGTGCTGGCGTAGTGCTGTGGCTGACACAGTGCAGGCCGTGGAACTGCCACTAGGTGGCACTGTTGGTTGTAGAACACATTGGGGTGGTCAGCACAGGTGAACACCAGGACCTTTCCCACAGGCTCCTTGAAGCACAAGAGCAAGAAAAAGCATTTCAGTGGCAATGTATGTTTGCTCTAAAAGATGAGATAGCTGGCCTTCTGCATGTAACTCTTATCTACATGCATACACACAGCAAACACTTTCTTTCCAGGCTGTTTGTACCAGCTTAGTGCTACCAGTTGACCTATGACACATACCGGGTACATTAAGGACCAAAGATGACCTGTAGGGGAAACCAAATTGTGCTGTGTGCCTTCCCTCTCTAAGGTATCAGTATTTATCTGTGTTTGACCTGTGAGACTTAGGAAGAAAAACCATGGATTTTCTTTACCCATCTTTGACCTGTGGAAGTTAGTTGAAAACCATGGGTTTTTTTTTTTTTTATCTTACTTGCCATTTACATTTAACTGACAAAATGACAAACGTTTTTAATCACATGATGCTTTAAAATTATTGGAGGAGGGTCCAGTCAGTGGAGAATTGCCATGCGGGGACCAAAGTTGTTTTGACAGAGATCCACTGTAAACCCAGATAAGAGTAACCAGCCCCTGTATACAAAATTACCATGTAGTGTGAGTATGCATATCAAGGATTGTATACATGCATGCTTAGGTGAACATTATTTTCTGATTGGTCATACGCCTGTCTAACTGAAAACCTGACCAGTTGAACACACATGGGTATGATTCAACAGATGGTATGTCAGGTTAAAACAACACATGTACATGACTGTGCCGATGATCACACACATTTAGTGTTTCTATATTCTTGCCATTTCATAAATCACAGGTAAGAGATTCCACAAGTTTTCTTTTGGGTCAGCAATAGTATCTCTCTGTCGTCATTCCTGTAATCAGAAAGGACAGTTTTCGGCAGTGGGTTGTAACTTCTTTGAAAAAAAAAAAAAGATAGCATCTTGGGAGGTCAAGATTAAGACTGAAAATTCTATGCCCTAAACATATCTTTCTAATTTATAGAAAAAAAAGGCAAATGTAAAATTAAACTACCTCAGATCAATGCAGCATATACATGTACATTTACTAACAAATTGCACATCCTTTCAATTGTATTCATTAGTGGGTGACTGCAACTTTTAATGATGCTGCTAATGCGGTGTCATGTAAAAATGCCCAGTACCATGTTGAAATTAACAAGGATGAATATAAGTGAAAGGGCTGTCAACGCTTATAGTTTCTTTCAAGAAACACGGCAGGCTACCTTAACCTGTCTTAAAGGTTGATCTCATTATTTTTGTGACACAAATGATTTGGATATGCTGGGGGTTGGGGGGTGGGTTGGAGTAAGAAGAACATTAGCACTGCACAGATTTTAGACCTACCAGCACAAGCGGGGAAAATGTGGTCTCTCAAAACAGGTGGTCTTTCATTAGAGGTATAATAACATGGAAAAGATACCACAGTGTTCTGTGAGAGTGGTCTTAAAAAGATATGTGGTCTCTCATTGGAGGGGTCTCTCAAGACAGGTACCACTGTATTGCATCCTCTAGATGGTTGCTATGATTGCACATGCATATGTAATTGACTGCATTCACAGAAAAATGAATGTGCTAAATTTTCCTATGCTTCTAATGCTATGGCAAACACCAAAATTTAAATATATAAATGTGACATTTCACCTTACTTGACCTGGGCCAATGGAGTGTACACCTAAATATGGCCTGAACTAGGTCAAGGCAGTGTATGCCTACATTGTAAATATGGACTGAACTAGGTCAATGGCCTAGGTCATGGCAGTGTATGCTTACATTGTAGGTATGACCTGAACTAGGTCAATGGAAAGGAAGGAAAGGACCTAACCTAGGTCAAGGGAGTGTATATGCCTAGATGGCCTAAACTAGGTCAATGGAAGGTAAGGAAATGACCTAACCTAGGTCATGGGAGCGTATGCCTAGATGGCCTGAACAGTGGAGGATATCGATATGACCTTTGCAAAGTTAAGGTAGTGTGGGTATAGATATCACAAATATCTGTAATTTACCTAGCCCCAGTTAAAATGTTGGTGATAATTTAAATAATTCAGATGCATCAATGATCCAAATATCACCTAAACATGACCGGAGTCCATATTGAAACACTTATAAATATGGCACAAGTAATTCCCAGGACAGTTAAAATGACCAGTATACTTGAAGGGTTGAACCAAGAATGGCCTCTACTTGACCTGTATGTTGGGAGGGGTGGGGAGGAGGAGGTCCTAAAAACTTGTCCTTTTGTACGAGGAATAAGTAACCACAGAATTAGTACACAAAGTATCCTGACAGTTGGTTTCTCGAGGAGTCTCTGATTAGACAACAAGGAAGTGGACCTGATGAGCATGGTTTCTTAAGAAAGCCAGCATGGCATTTGATATGGTGAACAAGAAACACTTGCCAGGATAAAATAAGTTCCAGATATCCTCCTTTCAAATCCAAGTGGAGCACAGAAAAATAGAACTTGATCAGCTGAGCAGGCAAACTGAAGGCAGCCAATGCTGTCAACTGACATGTCCAGTGGTCCAGGTTGCATGGAAGAAATAGCCTCACCAAGCTGAGTCAAAACTTCAAAATAGACCCAAACGTTCATTGCCAACAGTCTCATATTCTGCTTGACATACAAAATGGGATAAAATGACTGGGACAATAGAGTTCAGAACATGGACACTGAATCTGTGAAAGAATGAAATGAATAGAATAGATAAGGAAGTTAGGGCAGGGGATAACAGTATATTTTATACTGAACACTTTTCTTTGCCCAATGTGCTATACAGTTCACTTCCTCCTGTTCATCTCACTTCCCTGACGTCGGCTTATGTATTCTATTCTTGACTCTTTCAGCGCCAATCACATCTTAAGTCAATCTACCTCAGTTAAACTCGTACGAATTATCATTAGGATCCCACATTTGTATTCCTTGTAAAAAGCCCTTTCATTCAAGTGCCAGTATGCCCATAGTTCCACAGAGATTACCCCAGGTCAATAGCTGTTCTTGGCACGTGTTTGGGCACATTGCATGCCGAGAAAAGCTGTTGCCTCAGTCCAAATTTTGGCACTGAAAGGGTTAATGTTGGTTGTGCCACATCACCCCCCCCCCCAACCTATGTACCAGTGTGATATTCTAATCTTTTGGTATACAGTTGTATAATGGAATAGCACCCTTGCAAGCAGTCTTCAAATACTGGAAAGAAGAGAAAAAAAGGGAGTAAAGGCAACAGAGAGAACCTGAAAACAAAATAGCACTTACAAACTCTGCTGGAAAGGAAGGGAGGGAAGGAGGGAGGAAATGAGAAAAGAAAGAGAAAGAAAGAAAGGACAATTGAAAGAAAGAAAGAAAGAAAGAAAGAAAGAAAGAAAGAAAGAAAGAAAGAAAGAAAGAAAGTATCTGGTAACTGCACTTATTTTACCCTGGTTACACAGGTGTTCTTTGCAGCCACTGAAGCACATTTCTCCAATGTCATTGATCCAAGTTTAATTACAATGCCATGATTCCAATATTACTTGGCCAGCTGACGGCTTAATGATAGCTCACTGTGTAATATTTGGTTTTTGGACTACATTGTAGTTACCAATGAGCAGTGGTGCAATTTCTGCCCCTACACACAAATTCTATTATTGGCACTTAACTCTCCTTTAAGACAGGAAATTATCTATCCACTAAAAGGCAACACCCAACTATCTCAAACAGTGATTCATTGCATCAATATTGAATAACACAATCCTGCCCATTTCCCATTTGCTCTATAAGTGCACAAAAGTTGTCAACTTTGCTTCTTTAACTTTGCTGACCACAGGTCCCAGAGCTTATATGTAAATGACTATTGCCCATCTGTCTGCCATTCTGTCCATTTGTCCGTAAACAGTTGCTTGTCAACATGATAGCATCTACAATTTCTAAGTTAGCCTCTCCAAATCTTTCGGATGTATTGTATGAATAAAAATCTAGGTTCCTCTTATTATTGGTGGTGCCACCTAGTGGATTATGTAGTAGGGGCCAAAAAGTGTGAAAATTGGAAATACTCTGGTGCCTTTGATTTTCAAGGGATTATTATGAAGTTTTGGTGGAAATATTGTGGAGGCCATTATGTATACTCTAAACAATACTAGTGGTGCCACGCATAGGACCTAGGTGAATGGGAAATATGATGTATTATTTGGTAAAATTTATCAAATTCAGCTATTTGAGAAATTATGAGATTAATTCCTCCAAATGTACAATAAATGTGTATCATATGTGGAAGATGAGAATCAAATAATATGGGTGACCTTGACCTACTTTCTCAAGGTCACAGAGGAGAAAAATGTCAAGATATAATTTTCTTGTGATGGTCATTACATCTCAATTGGACACAGATCCATACCCCAGTACAGGAATATTATCCAGACAAATGTCCATTATGAGATGGAGTCATGGTGGTGCCAATGGTGGTAATTATTGGAATTAATGTCATAAGTATCAAAAACACATTAAATTCAATATTGTGATGATGAATTGAGCCAGAAGTACAAAATATTCATCAAATATGCATTAGACCAATGGTCAAAGTTTGTGAAATTTTGGTTGACCTTGACCCATTTTTCAAGGTCACTTAAGGACTTTGTTACAGACACTAAATTCAACATTTGAGAAAGAATAAGGCTAATGATACCAAATATACCACAAATGTGTATCATTTGTAGAAGGTTGATACTGCATAATTTGGATAAACTTAACCTTCTTTTTCAAGGTCATGGAAGGAATGCATTTCAATAAAAGATTTTTTTTGTGATGGTCATTACATCTGAACTTGTGGACATGTATCCATGAACCATAATATGAACATTTATCAGGCAAGATTCTTATTTCATGTGAGGTCATGTTCATGCCCATAGTGTTATTAATTGGAACTACATGCACTATCTTGGGCATCAAATACCCATTTTTGTGATAATAAAATGAGATGAAACTTTTTATGTATTCGGTCAATAGTCAAATTTTGCAAAACTATGAGTGATCTTCACCTATTTTTCAAGGTCATTACGCACTGTAGAAAAAGGATGCTAAATTCTACTCATTGGCAAAGAATAAGGCTCACATTGCCAAATATGCTGCAAATGTTTATCATATATGGATGACCTTCACCTACTTTCTCAAGATAATGAAGGGCGTGCATTTCGTGAAAACTTTATTTTGTGCTCGTCATTTCATCTCAACTTCTATTTATATATCCATATACCATTACAGGAACATGATACAGGCAAGCTTCATTATATAAGGAGTCATGGTGGTGCCACTGGTGGTAATTATTGGAACTAACATCATAGGTATCAAAACACATTAAAATCCATTATTGTGATGACAATTTGAGATGAAACTGCAAAAGTTACACCAAATACGGCCAGTGGTCAAATTTTGTAATCTGTTGCGTGACTTTGACCTATTTTTTCAAGGTCATTAAGCACTAACGAAACGGAAACCAAATTCAGTATGTTGATTAAGAAAAAGGCGATTGATAACAAATGTACCACAAATGTGTTCCATGTGGAAGTTTGATATTGCATAATATGGATGACCTTGACTAATTTCTCTGAACCATAGAAGGAATATATCTCAGTTAATGATTTTTCGGTGATGGTTGTGAGCACAGCATTAGGCCTATGGGCCTTTTAAGAAAGTAAGTCAAGGATCCTCCATATTATGTAATATTAAAATTTCAAACATAATATACATTTGCTGTATATTTGAAGAAATTAGCCTTGTAATTAATTTTAGAAGATAGTGAATTCATAAATTTTACCAAATAATTAGTCATATTTCCCACTAATCTAGGTCCTATAGGTGGAACCACTAATATTTTTCAGATTATACAGAATTGCCTGCAAAATATTTCCACCAAATTTCATACGGATCAATGAAAAATCAAACACACCAGAACATTTTCAATATCTTCATTTTTTGGCCCCTGTACTGTATAATGCACTAGGTGGCACCACCAATAATGAAAGCAATCTAGATTTTTATGCATACAATACATCCAAAAATCCCAGGCGGCTAACTTAAAAATTGTAGACACTGTCATACTGACAAGCATACATTTACGGGTGGACAGATGGAATGACAGATGGACAGACAAGTGATCTCATAAGCTCTGCAACCTATGGTCAGCAAAGCTTAAAAGGACTCACTCATCATACTGCTGAGAAATGAACCATAGGTGGCGCTTCCTGTCACAGCTCCAGGTTTGGCAGGGTTTCTCCTAACAGTCTTGACGTGGAAAGCCTGATCAGAAGCCATGTCCCCTGGTCCCCAGGTCTCCACCTCTACGATGTGCCAGTCCGACAGCCTAGTCAACCAACATAGTCACTTGTTCAGTGAAGAATATGACAAGCATAATTGTAAAACTGTTTCAGAGAAATATGACCAGCACATTCCAGTAGCCGCCAGACTCGCACACAAATTGTGCTCTGCATCTTAAAGCAATGGAACTGATCTTCCTATATGCAATTGGTAGAATAAAACATGTCTCCCCTTTTCTTCGTACATATCTTGGGTCTTGGAGTCCATACAATGTTTTTTTACACACTAATTTTTGGGGGAGAGGGCTGCTTTTTTTTTTAACCAGAAATGGTGACATTAGAAAGATAGTTTGATTTGTTAATTTTGCCAGATATGATGATGCAAAGAAAAAATATTATAAACGACGGCTAACACTATGTATGACCAAAGTTTATACTCAAAAGATGACTAGCCAGATGAGTATTAAGAGCCCCATACACAAGGCTTGTATTGACTCTGTTACTGATCCATTCATCTATGTCAAACAAACATTCTGCCTACTCGTTAACAAATTTGAATAGGAGACATTCATATTTAACTGTGATCCTGCTCACTTCCTGTGTTGCCGGGGCAACAGACTGATGCTTCCACCATGATCAAGGCAGATTTGTATTATATACTACATTAACATCCATAAATAATACCTCTTCAACCAAAAGAGAGCCCATTTCTAATCAATTTAGGCATCCTTTATGTTTCACATATATGTTAATACGTTTTCCTAAGAGTAGTGTGTGTTTGTGTTGTTCATTTTGTTGAGAAAGTACTTATGACCATGCTAAATACATGGATCAGCCCTGATGCAGGTGGCTCCCTCTTTTGCTCAGTAGGTGTTAGAGTAGTACCGCATTTAAATATGAATACATTCTATTGTATTTCACCATGTGCAAAACACAATTTTGCTGGTTAACATCAACAGTGGCTGGATGCAACACTCACTTGGGATCCGCAACCAGACAGCCCTGTACCTTGTCGAAGCCAAGATTGTGGGCGGCCACAGCGGCGGCAGCCATTGTGTTGACATTATTAGGGGCCAGTGGACACAAACCACGTACTGAACCTGTGGGTACCAACACAACACATTGGTGTGTCACCAAACATTTCTTGATGATTGTAACTGATATTTAACCCTTACTTGGTCAGAATTAGACTGGGTCATTAGCTTTCCTTAGTGTGGGCTGGGTGCAATAGGTCCAACCTGTGCCTAAGAAAGCTGTTGACCTGGGGCATGCTATCATCTACAATGCTAAGAAAAAGTGTTTTCAGTTTGCATGAAATTTTCTTAAAAACGTAAAAGCAGACCACAATTTACATCTGGGAGCTTCTGGGGATTTAAGCATGAAAGGGTTAGACATTGATCAGCTGCATATGTATGGTAGAAGTGTAAAATGACATACATGTAAACAAAAAAGGAGTATCTAACTGGTGTTTTCCCAATGATTAGTTACACTGTTAGTCAGTTGAACTTTCATTTGATAGTGACAATTGGTTGCATTTCTCCATGGGACAGCACAGAATAAATGGACCATTAAAAACAAAAATTCTGAAGTCATGAGCTGTGATGATCAAGCATAAATTCAATTACAAAAAAAAAATCAGGAAAAATAATAGAATTTACTTAAAAAGGAGAGACTCTGAAGAACAATACCAACAGAATTGCCATCTTGTCTTAGATAGACGAGTGGCCCACCAGACATGAGGTTGGCTCCAACAAGGTGAAAGTTCTGTTTGTATTGTTCTTAACCCTTCTAGTGCTAATCATGGCAACAGTCGTTTTCTCATTTACCATTAAACATGTAATGGTTAAAAGATTCAAATTCCTCATGAAGATACCTTTCATTCAAATACCAGCAAGCCTAGTCTAAAGCAAAAAGTAGTCTTAGTCAACAGCTTTCCTCGTGCCATTTTTGCGCACATTGCATGCAAAGTGTCTTGAGGAAAGCAGCTCATTCAGTCTTAAATCAGGGCTTTAAGGGTTAAGAGTCTGCCATCGGTCTTTATTTACAGCCGCTCTGCTGCATCCTTTGTCATCCAGGACTGCCATCCTCTGGTGACAACTGCCAGAGAGTTGCCGAGTCTCTTTTATATTTTTTACTCTGTATGCTTAACCAGGAGAAGTAGAGTATCTGTACGCGTACCTATCAAAAAACAGCACAACGCACTTATCAAATTTCCAAGGAAGGGGACAACCTGCTGAGGTGCAGAGATGCAGCATCAATATGTACAAAATGGTAACACCATGTACATATACTGTATTACTTTCCCTGGGTCGGAAATACAAATTTGATATATTGATTAGTTTGGGAAATGCAGGTAAAGTGAATTCAGATGCCTTGTGGACAACAAGGGTTAAAAATGATTATTTGACAGCACATATGCATCATAAGATGCAGTAGTTTCCCCCACAGATATTGACTGTGGTCATCTACGTGTATTCCTCCAGTAAATCTGTTTGTCATGTATACAGACACACTTCCTGTCAACCGCTGTTTATTTTGGTTACACTCTCTGGCTTTATCATGCTGTCTTTGTCCAATCATAAAGGGCATAAAGACCAGACACTGCTCTACCCTGTCACTATCAACACTTTGGTTTGCATTTTCTCTTGTACTTTATCATTGATCATGAATGAAAAAAAAACGTAAACAAATAAAAACAAATGAACATGAATCTTGAAGGAAATTAATACATGTGACTATCAATTAATATTCTCATTGAGTTGTTTGAAAGTTAATTGAAGGGAATTTTTGGAGGCTACATGTATCCTAACTTTTACAGTACCAACTGCAACTCAAGTTAGACTACTTGAAATAAACTGCTCTGAATTACAATAAAGGTGATACATTAATGTCCCCTGTAAACGGACCATTCCTTGAAGTACTGGGTATATCTGGAGTACATACAATATAATAGTCCGGGTTAAGAGCTTTCTTTGGTGTTTTTTTTAACACATTGTGCCAAAGAAAGCTGTTGATACAGTTTAAAATGTGGCATTGAAAGAGTTAAATCTTGGTCATTTTAATCACATTTTCCGTGATTTTCTATATTTTAACTCAGCTTATAATTAAGATTTGTCACGCACTAACGTATTTTTCTTTGTACATCCAACAGCAGTAATACCACATGGCCAAGGCTAAGTATTTCTGACATTTAACAGTAGAATTACAATATATTTGCATATAAAATACTTTCGTACTGATGTATTGAAACTTGAAACCTTAATCAATATCAGGAGCTGTATTGAATTAGTCAAGCCGTTTCTTATCAGCACAATTGTTGAATTTTATATTTTCCAAAAAATATGGTAGTTGGTGAAAAGTATTGATGACTGGCATTTCAATATTAGTAAGTGACTAATGTGATAGAAAGTAAGGTGTTAGTTTCAATTACAAAATAAATTTTCATCAAAGTTCAAGCAAATTTATTACACCATAGGTGTGAATATAAGACACTTTTCTGTGACATAAAGTAATATTCCTCTTCAAAATGACCAGTCATCAGTACAGTTTTTTCATTCTCATATTTCAACTTGAACTACATGTGTTTTTGAAGTGACTGCTATATATATATATATATATATATATATATATATATATATATATATATATATATATATATATATAAAATATATGTACATATATATATATATATATATATATATATGTACATATATATGTATAAATATATCTTTATGTATGCACATATATCTACTGATCTTCTTCAAGTGTATTTTAAAAGAATTGACCCACATCACACAAAAGATCTTACATTCTGATGATAAGAAGCAGCACTCTTTTTATAGTCTAACCAGTAGACTTACCATCATATAATACTGTTCTCTCTGTGCTCACTTTATCATTCAAATCCTTCAATGCACCATGAAGCTTGAAGCTGCTTGGATGTTTGGTCATTGTAACTTTCAAAGCCTGCAAAAAACATATTAACCCTTAAAGCGCTGTTTTAAGACTGAGTCAACAGCTTTCCATGGGACACTTTCCATGCATTGCACAGTGTCCCGAGGAAAGCTGTTGACTAAGACTACTTTTGGCTTTAGACTAGGCTTTCTGGTATTTGAACGAAAGATATCTTCATGAGGAATTTGAATCATTTAACCATTATATGTTTAAGGGGAAACGAGAAAACGACTATAGCCATGTTTAGTATTTTAGGGTTAATATCAATAACAAAAAGTTGACTTAAAAAAGCCACCAAACAAATGATGAATATTGTAACAGTTAAGCTGTTCTAGAAACATTTTGTCAACTTTATTGATTTTTATGTAAATCTTAGTTTGAAAAGCAGATTCTCATTTCTCTCTTTAACTTTTCTGGTTGCCAGGCAATCATGATATTTGTTCAATTGATTATGCAAGTAATTACCATGGTAGGGATTATATAGTGAATTTGTCACTTTTTAAAAGGTTACTACAGTAATGTATCAGTCAGATGTGAAATCCACAGTTGCTGAAATTGGTGAAGTTGGATTCATAACTGTTCACATAAAGTTTCATGCTATCAAGCAAGCAGCAGTTTAGTGGAGTTAGTGAGTGAAAATTTATTTACACAATAGAATGATAAATTTTGGCTCTGCCTAGTTAAGGTTACGAAAGGCCACACAGACAGCAATTTGTCATTCTTGTTTCTAATGAGTGTAAGTTCTCTGAACACCTGTCCATTACAACTCTTCTGATAATTCTAACTTCTTCACTCGTGATGGTTAAATATCATGGAACACCAATTTTTCTTCTGCTGAATCCTGAGGAGATGATTAAGCTAACAACATCTCTTGGAATGATTGATTTGGGAAAGATACTTGGAACAATAATTTAGGACTGTTATTCAAAATGAGAATTCAGATTGAATGCTTTTTAACCATAACTTTGGAACACTGATTGGCATTAGGTTTAGATTGATGAATGTGTATGACTTGACTACTATCATTTTTTATCTCATACAAAGAGCCTATTCAATAAAAGCAGAACAGATGGATTTTAAAATGTTGTTTAAATATTAAAATGTCAAATTTGTCATCTCTGATAAAGTAACTTTACTTCTACAATGACTTCTGGAATGATAAATCATTGGGTTAAAATTGACCTGGTGAGTTTACCTGTGATTAATTCTGCACTGTTACACTATTGTCTGTTATTCCAATGTAATCACAATTGATCCATGTAATAAACTATGAATGAATGACTTGAACAAATAAAAGCAACTGCAATGATAGCAACAACCAGAATTTTATTGTGCACATATGACTGCTCAAGTGTGCAATGTTGGTATATAACTTTGCCCAGACTACTGGATCATAAATTCAGGTAATTTTGATTGCCTGGTGATTATATTGTTATTCATACAATTGACAACATTTTATCATGCTGTTGATTCAGCATACAGGTATAAATAAAATATATAAAGGGTTTCCTATTTATTTTAATGTTTCGGGCCTCTTCGAATGTGTTGAGTCCAACTGATGTGTTCTAAAGAAATCATACAGTTCAAATTCTATGCAACAAAGCCAGCAAAATAAAATCATACTACACTGTACATGTATATAAATTAGCATCATTCAAGTTAAATTTTGTGTGAAACATTTCTATACAAAATAAATATAAAGCAAATATGAAAAAAGAAGAGCCATGCCATTTGATTAAGCATAACATTTCTCCAAAAGACTGAAGATCTTTTCACTTTCATATTACATGAAAAGCCACCTGGAGAGATCCTCTGTGAGCCATTTTCAAGATGTCCTCTCCTCCCCAGAATGCACCACTTGGAATGTATAGACCATGATGCTTTGCAGCCTTTCTCAGCTTGGTCTCGACTTCCTGGTCAGCTAAAGCAGTTGGAGATCCTACCTGTATACAGTGAATCTAAAGTAAATCCTGTATTAACCCTTTCAGTGCCAAATTTTGGACTGAGTCAACAGCTTTTCTCAGCACGCATTGGGCCCAATGCACGCCGAGAAAAGCTGTTGATCTGGGGTATTCTCTCTGGAACTATAAGCATACTGGTACTTGAATGAAAGATCTTTTTATGAGGAATATGAATCTGGGATCCTAATGATAATTCAGACTTGTCTGGCATAAGTGGATCGACTTTAGGTATGATTGGCACTGTAAGAGTTAAAAAACCAAAACTCTGGAAGAGCAACTGCATATTCAGGGTTGTGTGCATGTCCTCATCCTATTGACAAGTGTATTATTTCTGATCATGTTGAAAAAATATATGTACATGTATGTAAATTAAAACCAAGGGTACTGTTAAAATATTTATTTTCACCGGCATTAATTTTCATGGTTTTTGCATTTTGGACCTTTCACTGAAACTTTAAATTCACTATTTTTGTTATAATTCCCATCAATGACATGCTAAAAATATATTCCACTGGGTTCTTGTTTTCATGGTTTTGAAGCATCAGCAAAATAAGCAAAACTAAGAACACAGTGAAATTAAATGATTTTATGGTACCTTCTTCAATCCAGCTTTTCCTTCAGAAACACACATCAAATGATATTCTGCCTTTTTGTTTAAAGTTATATTTACAATTTGTTTAAAAATAAGAATATTATATTGAAATACATGTAATCAGATGTAAAATTTAGACAAGATGCGAAAATATTGTTTCAATAGGACCTGATGTGAACATTCAAATATTGATCAAACATATGGCTAACTGCAGAATAAGAAGTAAATGTTTGTGAAAACTGTAAACCTAAACATACATTCATCCAAATTCCAAAAATTAAGTTCACTAGAAATAACCTGGCTTGCAGAGACTTAAGCATCAAACTCTGCTCAGCAAGTAAAATTCAATGGGGCTTTCATCAGGAGCCTTCTTCACATTTGCATCTATACTATATTGAATGTCCAACAAGGACCAACAGGAATATGTCTGCATGGTACCATATATGAAAGTGGACCCAAATTTTGCTTTTTGATGCCTTTAGTTTTGGTTTTGAATGCAAGGTGGCACCACCTGCTTAGAGCCCTTGCATGGCATGTGAATGTCTGCCAGGTATACTTTTATCATATTGCTGCAGACATGAAGAACTCCTTCCACTACAATACTTTGGTTTGTCCTAAAAAAAAAGTCTGAACAGCATGTCAATTATGCATGTGCAAAAAGAGAGAATGACATATGCATTTAATTTAGATGAAGGACTTGGCTTGGACTGCATTGTGACACTGACAATCACTTCAGGGCACCTTGACATGCCTGTCAATGGAAGTGGGTAAATGAGTACTATCAGCTATTTTATTGTTTTTGTTTGTTTAGTTTACAATAAAATTTTAAGAGTGACAGGGTGTACCGCAGTTGTTAGGCGGCTTAGAATCAATGGAAAAATGCTTTCTTCCTTCAAGGAAACCAGGTGAAACGATGATACGATCAAGGATTATCACCAGAGACTTTCAATAACAGCCTGTTTTTTTTTTTTTTTTTGTTTGTTTTTGTTTTTCTGACAGAAGGTGCTACATATCTTATACAGTTCAAACCAAGTCCTTGGACTCAGGGCACTATGTCTCCCAAGGTGTACCCCCTTGTGCTGCTGTGCTAACACAACTGATGCTCTGTTTAAACTTTTTGGGTTAAAACAAAGTAGCGGACAGACTTCCCTTAGTCTAATTTTTCTGCAAACATCATAGACATGGTTTGAATTCTCTGTCAGCAAACAGACACAGATGCAACTTATTATGATTCTACCTCAATTCAGATACTTTGCACTTCACTTTAAATGATAAAGCAACTCAAGTCTGACGAGAAAAAGAGAGGGTGTCCATCATTATCGTATTGTTTCAGGCAAAATCTTCAAGAGTCAGAGCATCATTAAAACAATAAATATTGCTAAATCACTTAGTACTTAGGTAGTAAATTTAGGAAATTAAAAATGTCATGAGTAAATGTACATTTTAAGACCACAACAGACTCACCATGTAGTCTGCCTCCTGCAAGAAATGTTCCCCAAACTGGTCTGAAATGCTTGGATGTGCTACCTCCACTATCAAGTCAGCACCTCTATAATATATATATGTATATTGTATAATGGTTGACTTACCAACTGAATCAATATATTGAAACTGACTGTACATTCTTTAATATGAAAGAATAAAGACTGTGTAATTTTATTGCTTGGGAGAAGGCATGCAACAGCAATCAACAGATACTGATATCAAAACAATAGTTCATTGAATAATATTCAAATACAACTACAAAATACATAATTATAGAGACACCCAAATTTGAGACACAGTAAAAGTATGATGAAAAAATGACAAAAGCACAGTGTACAACAAAATAACATCTTCAATATACATGTACATGATTCATTTTTCAACCCTTTCAATCACTGGCCTCCTGACAAAATCTAAAAAAAAATGTGGACCTAACCACTATTGTTATGTGCACATTAAAAATCACCTGCCAGTGGATGCTATGCAGAAATAGTTCTCTAAAAATAAAAATTCTTCTTTCAAACATGTACAGCTTTACAAGGAGTGAACACTGTACAGGTGTAGTACATTTGGTCAGAATTCTAAGTATAGTTTATCCACAGGATTTTCCAAACTATATGAGGCCTTTCAAAATTACAAACATTGTCACCAGCATACTCTTTGTACTCTTATAATTATGCCGTGCCCCCCCCCCCCCCCCAGCCTCCTTCTCTCTCAAAAAAATTAGCACCATCAGTACACTGGTTTGTCCTAGATATTAAGCAACATAGTACATGTATATTAGATCTTACAGCACTATCAAGAGTATTCTGTATACACGTGCGCAGGGCCATGGTTTTGCCAATTCAATTCATCTCTATTCAACATCAGTTTGGCACACAGACAACATTAACATAAATGTTGTTTTCACCGATAAAAATATAGAATATAAAAGAGAATAACAGACAAAATATAATGACTGCTGCTAGAGCATAGGTAAAAGCAGCAAGAATTCACTAAAACTGTACAATAGAGTGCATAGTTGAGAAACACATTGTGGGTGCATCTAAACAAGCAAGTCAGTAATACAATATGAATCTTCAAATCAAACAATCAAGCGACTTGGACAAGGAAACTATTATCAGAAATTATTTGGTGCTGTGCACAAAATGAAAAGTTTGCCTTTGGAAGGAACAATAACAAGGCATAATCGGCGGGGAGAGCCAATGATTTTAACCAGTTTTTATGGTTGTATAAAACATGTAAAATCTATTCTTGTTCTTGTTGAGGAGTTATTGCTCAGTTTGCCACATTCAGCCAAATGAATTTTCAACCCATGCCTGAAGGCAAATTTCTGCTTTTTACCAGGTTTTTTAAACTGGGCCAAAAGACCTATTTACTGGTTTGTTTTCTCTGTTGATGACTTAAGAACAAACCAAATACTTCTGTTTCAATTTATACCAAATCCACAGAGCTTTTACGTCAGTTTGGGTACTTGAGTCAGTTTGTCCTCCCAGCGTCAATGGGAGATGTGATTGCGAATCATCATTTAGAAACTGTTTGCCTTATTAACTAGTTTTGCATAATTTTTTGCTCTTTTCGAAAAAGAAAAAATGTTTTCTCTAATTCTGCATGTATTGCTCAATTCTGCAGATGATGTCAGTCCTTTCTGCTTGTTACAATCATGAAAATGTTGAAGTGCCCCTCAAAGAATAAGCTAATTTAATTTTTGTTCTTGCATCATATCAATCTCATTTTATTTTGTGAAGAATATAAGCAAAAGAAACCATCATTCTCCTACATATACCTTTCGGCAAACTTGGACAAGTCTATCAGGATGTACTTATCTTCCACCTGGCCTCTCAGTGCTGCCGAGGTACGGTTCCACACAAATGCTAATTCCAAGTCATCTGGTCTTTCCAAGATGGCATCACTAAGGTACTTGCCTAAAAGCAAAAGGTAACACCTATAAGACAACTGCATAATCATTTGGCACACTTATACATGTACATGTATAATGATAAACTGGGTTACAAGGCAGCATTACCATCACTGATACGATGGTCATGTGACTGAATACATTTATATCCCAAAGCATGATAAGTGGAGCAGTATATTCATACGCCTTTGGTCATCCATGCACTGAAGGTGTTGCCTGTTCATAAGTTTTCTACTGTCTGGTTGAAATTGAGAATAAACTCCAATCATTTACTGGTCTATTAAATATATAATGAACAGTTCTCTGGTGTATGGTTTCTTGGTTAATTTTGCTCAAATGGTTCAGGTTGAGCGGAAAATATTTTTATTCATATGAAAAAATATGCACGAACAAACCAGTAAGGGTCAATGAGAAGGTTACTGTTATTGATTTTACCACCAGGATTTTACAGCATTTTTTTTTTCAAACAATTTTTTATTGAGAAAAAATTGCACATAATGACAGTTTTATCCTCTCACAGTGACGCTAGTTAGTAGATCATAATTTGTAATTCAACAATGATATACATCAATCAGATGTTTCAATGTCATTATACATTCTCAGATCTTAAATGTTTCCATTTATTATTGTGAGCTTCTGTTTTGTTGTTCTTCAGAGCTATTTGAAATTCAGTATCTTGTACATGTATATCATTGAAATAAAATTTTTTGAAGGTTTCCAATTATTTTGGTGGCAACTATACAATTTAACAAATATATTTCCTACTATACAAATTAAGGACCAGATTGCATCATTTACAAATTCTACACCCATCAAAATTTCTTTCTAGAAGGGATGACATTGATACTGCTAATATCTTTCACCCACTAAAAAATATGCCAAAAATTTTTGAAACTACACAGTCGTGAAAAAAGGAACAAGTGTTTCATTCTCCTCTCTACAAAATATACAAAGTGGATCATCTTTAATACCCATTTACCA
Organism: Hermodice carunculata; assembly: GCA_964020975.1. NCBI lineage: Eukaryota > Metazoa > Annelida > Polychaeta > Eunicida > Amphinomidae > Hermodice > Hermodice carunculata. Next base: position 84,222,240 of record OZ026620.1, on the reverse strand, counting down.
TAATCTGTGGTTTCTAAAAATAATTCTGTGTAAAAATTTGTACTGAAAAATTCTAGTATTTGAGAAAGGATTTTACATCATCCATGGCCAGGTTGGAGATGGAATTTACTGCAAAACCTTGAAAGGATTAAGGTACATGTTGGCAAAGCTTTGACTTTGTTATGGTGTGGGTTGGCATGAGTTGGGGCGGATATGGGTTTGTGTAGTGAGGGCCAGGCAGTGTTGAGCCCTCGTGCTCAACGTCCGGACTTTTAGCGTAATGGCAAAACGCTGGCTCGGGGTGTGAGAGGTCTCGGGTTTGATACCCGGCTGAACCACAACATTGGTGTCAGGGTGAACACGAACGCACACCAACAGGCCGCAGTTGCTGAGGGTGGTTTGTCGTTGGGCTTGGCCGGCTGGGAGCCGGAGGAACAACTGCTGGTGGGGTTGTGCTCTTCGTGGCTGGAGGTCAGGGAGGCAACCTATGGGGTCAGTTCGGTGCTATCACTGGGCATTCCTTGGTCCTTGGGAGAAAAGGGGAAGGAGTGTAGTGAGAGCCAGGCAGTGTTGAGTCCTCATGCTCAACGTCCGGACTTTTAGCGTAATGGCAAAATGTTGGCTCGGCTGAACCACAACATTTGCCTGAAACTGTATTTGAATTTTTAAGCCAGCAACTGCTTTAGCTTCAGATTTACATCACCAATCACATTCTCAGAGTAACACTTGTATGCAATCCTGCTACTTGGCACTTGATGTTGCAGGGGATAACTGACTTATGTTACACTACTAACTTTCTCTGAGTGCATAACTAACACTGAGTTACTTGTTTCTGTGGTTTTGCCTCCTTACCATACTAGAACTTTGGCAGGGCCAAGATTGTTAATAAGTGGGAACCAGAAAAAAAGAGAATGCATTTCTCTTTCACTGAATAATGTGTGCATTCCTTATTTGGTACTTGGTAATGTTAGCATGTAGAGCTTCATTTTTCAGTTTACCATATTTGACAATCTTTAACCCCCCCCCCCCCCCCCCCCCGAACTAAGACTGAGTCAACAGCTTTCCTTGGCAGGGGTTGGGCACTAAGCACCCAAGCCATATTATCTTGGTAAGTCTCATCTGTATTTCTCAGTCAAATTGTTTTTCATTACTGTATGTTGAAATTAGTCCAAAACATTGAAGCTGATGACATTTGAACCTGCCCAATTTTGGCCACTTTAAGGAGAAAAGGGTCAAGCAAAGATGTCTATGGATGCCTCTTAATCATGAAGTTATGCATGATTTACCCAGAACTTGTCCAACTTTTTCTTAAAAGAATTTCCTGAAGAAGCTTCCACATCTTCAAGTGGAAGTGTGTTTCAATATTTCACTACATGTTGGGAAAAAATGACATCTTACTCAACATGTGTCACTATTTTTGTATTGTTAAATTTACATTGATGTCCCTCTAGTTGCATGAGATGAAGAAAATTTTGATATTTTCCCCCAAGGATGAGAGGGAATAAAAGGTCAATTGATAGAAGCTAAACAGATGTACATATTCATGTGTATTGATGCACACCTGATCAGGCCTTGTCTATACTGTTGTTCTTCTTCCATTATATGACCTCCTTCAACATATTGAAGTTTAGGTTATGTTTGCACAGCTTGTCAGTGAGTGGTGATTAGTAGGGATAAGAAAGTACATGTAGACAGAATTAATAGTGGTTAGTAACTGAAATACACTTTCGTAATTGTGATCTGTCAATTCAATTTTGACACTAGGGTCTTGAATCACTCTATAGTGTTGCTGCTGCCCATAAATGCATGCATACATGTTCAGTCCATATGACCATGTATATATGTGTGTATCTACGTTATGTATGTATATGGATTATGGATGCTTCACACTCATTAAATGAGTAATGTGAGAGCTTAAAGTTAAAGGCCTGTTTTTTCCTGAAAGGATTAATGCACTGGCATTACTATATCTATGGCCACGGTGTATATGGGTTCATTCTGTGCTGGAATTCGCCAAAGTACACTGACAATGTAGACTATGGCAAAGCAGGCATATGTGTACAACAAGTACTTGAAGTAGGCATTGCCATTGCCTTTGGCATTGCAAGTTTTGCAACGGGAGTGAGCGATAATGTAGGTATTTCTGGTTTCATTCCATGAAAATAATTGTTTTGCAATACCTAGGTGCCCGTATCCAACAACACCGATTCTTCTTTTCATGATAAGACTAATTAGGTTCAATAAAGATTGCAGTAATGTGTTGTATTCCCTGTTTCATAACCAGTCACACCCCTGTGCATAGGACTTCCGGTCGTCTGCCCAATCTTTCTAATCTCAAACAAAAGTTGATAATCACTGTAGATAGATTCAACTACAAAATACATAAAACCATGTAATAAATAAAACAATATTTTTTATTAATTTATTCGGTGAATTACCTTTTCTTCTTTTTCCTTCTTTATGAAAATTATAGGTTTGAGATTATTCTACTTCCTGTCACCATTGGCAACAAAACATTTCCGACGTACGGACATTTTGCTACGATTCCGGCCAGTTTGAGTTCTCTAAGTTGTAAATATTTTGTGAGGTAGGTACAAGTGGTGATTGACACATGTGCATACATGTGTTCATTTTAAAGATTTGTGTTCTTAATCAAATAATGCATTGAACATGACAAGATTTAGACATTGGTAATGTCATTTATTGAATATTGTTATTGTGATTGTCAACCATGTCCATGTCATAGTAATAAGTATAGCCTTTGCAGCCTATGCCATGTCCATGGCATGGGGCATGACCATGTTATTGAATACAAAGAAAAAACTTAACAAACCTAATATTCTATAAGCCCATGTGCCGTTTGAACACTATCAAGTCCGATATTCAAAGAGCAAATTCCTATTCCGTACCAGTCAGTGAAAAACTGCATAGTTTTAAATCATTATAGCAAATTAATTTGTGAACGGAACAAATCATATTCATAAAATTTGAAAGTTCAGAAGAAAGTTTCAGGCTCTATTAGCCTTTATAAAATCGGGTCATCAGTGGGGAACCAGCGCAAGACTTGTTTCGGTACCATTAATCCCAGGACAAGTCATTCTGCTAACTGGCAGCACCATGTTTGCATTTCCGATACAAACATCTTGAGCAGATGTGTTACAGAATAAAGCGAATATGATGCTCCTTTGTTAATAGGCCTACTTAAAAATGTAGCAGACATTACATAAATATAATTAAACTACTAAAGTCTACACCTAACATTTATGATTAGACCTACCAAAATTGAATCATAAAATCAATTAAGTATAATAAACCCCACACGTACCTACAGCTCTTGGTCGTAGAACAGACCGGACTAGGCGTACCTGACGGAGTGATCAGATAAAATAAATTAAACCAGTTCTTTAACTTCCAGTAAAATGCAAATGTAACTATGTGATATAGAAGAGTCACATAATTAATTGCATCACACCTGAAACTGGTTGATCAACATCGTTCTGTTTCAGTAATAAAAAATAGGCCTATTATAAACTTGCTGCATTCCACAGCCAATGTAATCACTATTTATGACTAGATCTGTATTAATAATTCATCAATTACATTATATTTAATGAAAATGTTTTGAAAATTCAAGGTATAAATAGCCAAATGAATTTAATAAACGGGACTTCAGTGGGAAACCTTCAACTGCAATTTCTGTTATTAGGCATATTAACTTCCAGTCTCAAGTCGTCAAATTTTATTTTCGATAATGTTCACTTTAGATAGGAATGTAGGCATTGTAATAGGATTAACCTATAGGGGCTCTGGTACACTAAATCTATATAAGGCCAAATTTTCAATAATGTTTTTGTCCACATAAAAAATGCAAAATTATAGAAGTTTGTGACTGCAATCAATTATGGACTGAAGATCTGGAAAACAAAATTAATCTGAATTTAAGGAAAGTTTTGACAAAGGAGACTGAAATGTGAATTGGAATAATTGTACAAATGCTCACTCTCATTATAATTTTGAATGTGATGTGTACAGATAGCACTGCAACCATCAGGCACTGTTTTTTGCTTTGACATGAAGCATCAACAGTTGAGTGAGCATCGTTCCAGTAAGGGGTTTTTGTTTTGAGAGAGATCCTACGGCACAATGTTTTGGTGATGTCAAATGGTCAAATTCTGTGCTGCTGAGTTTGTCTGGATTCTACAACACATGGAAATACAAAACTGTAGGGTTCCTGCTTAAAGAGGAATAATATGGAAGTAGGTTCAACCTGGTAGCGAGCGGAGCATTTGTGATAATTAAACACAGAGCCTTTGGCTTCCTACATGTATTTGACGGGGTTTTTTTTATATGGTAGCTAGACCTAGGCTAGACCATTTAACTTTTGCTTTCACATTAATGGTTCACAATTATATGAATAAAAAGTATCTATTGACCAATATAATAACTCCTATACACCTTAGTTGCTTAAAGAGGAATATAAGTTTAAAGTGTATCTACACATACATTAAAATTTGACAAAAACCAGCTTGAGATATGGAATATAGGCTTCTTTGAACATAAGGTTCCCATTCTGAAAGAAAAAAAAGTATTAACCATGTATTTTAAATGTATTTAGAGAGTAGAACTTAATTTGGTTGATTGGGTGTGGTGGCAAATGCATGACCTTGGCCCTCAGCAAATGGTTGATGAGGCAGCGTCATGTCCAAATTACTGGTCAATGCTTGCAAGTATTGATGTTCTGCGCCATGTGGGAATCTGCGCCATGTCGGAATATTCCCACAACGCGCAGCGCCATGTGAGAATTCCGATATGGCATGTCCATGTGGAAATCGCATACGGAGTGGCAGGCACTGTTGACGATACTCACAATAAAAGTCCGAGAACACAGTCTCAAATTGAAAGTGCCATAAAACATACATTTTACCGTCTTAGATATGGGAAATATGTTTTGTGCTCATTCTAATATAGTAGTGAGACTTGTATGTCTTAAACGTCCTTACTTGTGCGCGCATGATTGCAAAGGCAGCTCAGAGTACACCAGCAAGTAAATATTAATATATATGCAATAGAGAGAAAAGACAGATGTTCTTATGGGAGTCAACGATAGTGAAACGTGGCAGTATAATAGGACACTATCACTGCAGATAAATTAGAGGAAAAAACAACATTGATCTGAACCATATGGGAATTCCAACATGGTTACAACATATATTTCCAATATTTGAGAAGGTAAAATGAACATTTAATGGCACTTTCAATTTGACGTTGTATTCTTGGATATTCATTGTGGGTATTGTCAACAATGCCTGCCACTCCGCACGCAATTCCCACATGGGCGCGCCATATCAGAATTCTCATATGGCACTGCGCATTGTTGGGATATTCCGACAAGGCGCAGATGGCACGGAACATTGACATCACTAAGTTTTGCCACATCTGTGTCTGGCTGCAGTTACAACACAGACCTGTGGATCAAGAATATATATACAGTGGTACCTGCTGTATGTGGCCACCCCTTCTGCCAAGAAATAGTGACCACATACAGCAGGTGACCTGTCACCACAAGTAAATTTTACAAAGCAATCGGCTCCTATGTCTGAGCAATGTGACCACAAAAAGCAATGTGGCTGCTCACGTCAGTGGTTGCATACAGCAGGTACCACTGTATATTTTTTTTCAGTCTATGACCAATTAAGCCAGGATAAATCTGTGGTCACAATACAATTATGCTATGCCAAAAATGGCCTTTCATGTTGAATAAATTGGCATCATGCCTTAAAATCAACATTTTGGTTACCAGCCAAACTGGTTAAAGACAAAAGATTAATTAGGTTGTCAAGTTTAGTTGTCATATATGGTTTTGTCTCGCCAGCATATAAGCTGTTGGCGAGACTAAGCACACACTTTCCAGACTTCTGTCCATCCGTCAGTCCTTCCATCCATCAACAAAAAACTTTGGATGGCATTCACTAGTAACTTGTTTCGGCGTTAGTGGGTGCGTTTCGGCATTTTAGGGCGGTTCCCGGCGTTACACAGCGTTTGCCAGCTTAAGACGGCGTTTGCCAGCGTTGCAAACGCTGACTAATGCTGGCAAACGTCAAAATCCAATTAAGCCTTTTGGGGCTCGGCGTTAGCCAGCGTTGGTTGGCGTTTGTCAGCGTTAGTCGGTGTTTGCCACCCTTTCAATGCCGGCAAACGCTGTGAAACGCTGACTAACGCTGGCTGCTACTGGCAAATGCTCTGTAGTCCTCCCAATTAGCAACTCAATGGGATACATGTAAAATTTGAATTCAGTTGAACTGGGATGAGAAGGATCCATGGAAATTTGTGTCTTGTACTTGTACCAATCATTAATATACTTTTATTTTTTATACTCATGGGCAATACAACATAATTATCTGTAATATTATGATGATGATTTATCCATTGAGGTGTAACCAACGCTGGCTAACGCCAAGCCCCAAAAGGCTTAATTGGATTTTGGCGTTTGTCAGCGTTAGTCAGTGTTTGCCGGTGTTTGTAACGCCGGCAAACACCGTCTGATGCTGGCAAACGCTGTGTAACGCCGGGAACCGCCCTGAAACGCCGAAACAAGTTACTACTGATTTTTTCACTAACTACACTGGATAGGGCTTTCATACATGGATAAATGATTGATAGTGATGGTCACTATAGATTTGTGCCATCACCTTCATATTTCATTGGTTATACCCGTCAGTCCGTCCGTCAACAAAAAAACTTTGGAGTGGCATTATTTCACTAACTACACTGGGTAGGGCTTTCATACTTGGGTAAATGATTTATAGTTATGGTCACTACAGGTTCCTGCCATCACTGTCATACTTCATTGCTTACATCATGATTGAATGAACATTGTAGAAAACTTTTGAATGGCATTATTTCAGTAAAGACACTGGGTAGGGCTTTCATACTTGGGTAAATGATTGATAGTGATGGTCACTGCAGATTTGTACCATCACTGTCATACTTCGTTGGCTACATCATGCTTGAATGAGCATTGCAGAAAAAACTTTTGAGTGGCTTGAATTATGCTGGCGAGACAGTCATGCCTCCCGGGCATGGCTCTGATTTTAATAATGGATAAATGTGAAAATCTCCACTAGCCAGCCACAAGTTCCACCAGCATTTGGGTGGTGACTGGTGCTAATTTCAAGCCCTGGGCATATTATTTGAACTGATCACCTTGCTGCAAATTTCATCCAGCAGAACTATGCTTTGTTTTGGTGGTGTTGTTGCATGTGAATATATACTTTTTTTTAATTGAGGCCTGCACTAAAAAATGTCAGTTTGTTGTCTCATCTTTATACTGTTGCATTAGTATGTGAAATTTGATATAGATACAGCTGCATAATAATTATTGTTAGGTGAAAAAATTATTGTGAATTCATTATTTAGCTCTTTAAAAAAGTCAAATATAGTGGAAACTCATTAATACGGACCTCATTAATCCGTATGTCTCATTAATCTGAACACTTCTCCTGGACCAGAATTGTTCCTTTCAAGTAATAGTGATTCAGTAATCCAGATGCTTCATTAATCTGAACAGTTCACTGGGGTACAAAGGTGTTCAGATTAACGAGGTTCCACTGCAGGCCAATGTAAAAAAAGAAAAAAATATAATGGACTGTGTTAAACAACTAGTTTGCAACTGTTTATGTATTAAAAGTCATACATTAATGTGTTCTGACCTTATTTAGTAACATGTTAGTAAGTGCAACTTGTAGAAGGTAAGTGCGGCTGTATATGTGTAAATCGAAGTTGCACTGTCACATTTAGTTTGACTCAATGAGAACCACAGGAAGGTCCAGTTTTATTATTTGTACATGTCATGAGACCTTTCTCAGGCCATGAACAGCCTTGTGCAGCCAATGTGTATATATATACACTGATGCAGGGTTGTCAAATTTGTTGACACAGTTTCTTCGATTTTAGTGCTATCAGGTGGGATTCAAGATGGTCACCGGCATGAAAATGTGCCGTTGCCACTTCTTTTCTGTTTAGGTATGATATTTATTTCAGTGCTTGTTTTGACAGTCTATGTGCATGAATTATTTAGAAAGCCCATTCTGGTCACTAAGGTGTTTTCATAATTGTGGGTGGTTTTGTTATGAGGTCAACTGCATGTTTTACTTGGATACATTGATAAGGGACATCATGTTTTGAGCTAAGTAAAAAAAAATGTACATAAAACAAGTTTTGCAGTGTGAATGGGGAATACTTTTGGTGGCAGTTTTGTCTTTCAGAATGATGCATTGAGGCTTTTCTTGCTGTGAATGTGTTGTGTTTTTAATGTGAATTCACAGTCAGGTCAGGTCCAAAGAATTTCTACATGTACTTTCTTTTATACAATCATGCTTTCATTATGTTTATATAGAGATGCCGGTCGTGTGCATTCATTTCATCGTGATGATTCTGAATCTTTATTTTGTTTTATTTTCTGTGTGTGTGTGTGTGTGTGTGTGTGTGTGTGCGTGTGTGTGCGTGTGTGTGTGTGTTTGTGTGTGTGTGTGTGGGGGTGGGTGGGGGGTGACGTTTAGGGAAATCATGGACCCTGTAACCTTCCTTAAAATGCTTTAATGGGAACTCTGCTTTACTAATAAGAGCAATACCATCACCACAGCAGGCGACAGCCATGAGACCATATCACATAAAGCTATATATATATATATAATTATATATATATATATATATATATATATATATATATATATATATATATATATATATATATATATATATATATATATATATATATAATTATATATATATATATATATAATTATATATATATATATATATATATATATATATATATATATATAAGATATAAAGAAGCCTGTTATTCTTTTGTATCGTGTAACACACTACCAGTTTCAGGATTTTAATCTATTTCAAGCTTCACACCTATTGAGGAATATATATTAATCATTTTGGATTTTGGTCAGTTGCAGAGTCATTTCAAAATTAAAGTGCAATGCATGTCATTCAATTTCTGTGAAGTTTAATGATTCAAGTTACAAATGCTGGTATTTTTGTTTCCAATCCAAATTTTTTTGCCTTTAATCTTTTGAGCAAATTGTTTATGCGTTCTTAGAAATGTGTCATTTTTCTTTTATGAATTGATGAAATGATCAAGAAATTATACTTCCAATGTAAGCAAGTCTCCCTATACCGAACACCTCACTATACCGAACACTTTTTTCCAGTCCCAACGGTGTTCGGTATAGGGAGGTTTTACTGTATGTGAATTAAGATTAATGAGGATAGCATTCCCCAGTCAGCAGGTGTCTTCTCTTTGACATGGGCTAGGTATAGTCACCAACCTTTGCCAAGGAACATTGTTGAGGGAGAAAGGATTAAAAAAGGAAGAAGTACATATCTTACTTTGAAGATTTGTTTTTCCATCCTTGAAATTACAAATTCCTGATATACATGCAGAATGGGTCACGTGGAGGTGGTCCTGTATCCTTGGACTGTAGACACATAGCCATCATAATATCCAGGGCAGTATCTTCCTTAAGCCACTGTTTACATACACAGAGAAGGTGCATCCTGCATGCTATCATGCTTGTAGACAGGGACATGCACTTCTACCAGCTATAAAAGCTGGCTGCCGTGAATGCAGCTAGGCTTTGTTTCAGTTCTGACCAACAGCATCCAAACTCCGTGCCCTGCTGATTCAAGACACAAATCAGATATGAAGTGCATTCAGCAGTTGGTACCAAGTTGTTTTTAATTATGGTAGCTTTTTATTATTTATACGTTTTTGGCTAATGACACCAAGCTGATTTCTATATTGTGTGCAGGGGTGTCATTGATTCAATTTCAATGCTATGCGTAATTAAGAAATTGTACTGTACAGTTTTGATATACTGTTTAGATAAGTTTACATCATATTTGTAACATATATAATTTGCATCAGTGGGATATACATGTATATATATCTAGGTGGTTTAACAATTAGCATGCATCAGGTCAATCAGTGGAATGACATACATATTTGGTGTTGAATGTTTAATGTGTGTTTGGTATTTAAGCAGTTGCCTTGAGTGTAAGATTCAAAGTAGATACGGTTGCACATGTTAGACACTGACTGTGAGATACATTTAGGTGCAACTTATATCATGCATTCATAACCATGAATGGTAAACAAGTTGCCTTTCTACCTGAAAGTTGATTCCACTATATCCAGCACTTTCATTGGTAGTTTGATGTTGTTCCACTGAAAATAGTAGTCGACCTAAAGTTTCATAATGCCTCTGAGAAAAAAGAAATCTAAGAAAGCTCAGCTTGAATGGCTGTATGGAACAAAACCCAAAAGGACAGGACCACCGCCAGAGCCGGCGCCGGTTCTCCAGTTCCAAGTCAGCAGACTGTTATCTTTTGATGCTTTCTATTCACGGTTGCCAGGCAACATGGCCGGGAAGAAAAAGAAGTCCGGTAAACTATCCAAGATGACGGAGGAGGAGCGTATCCTATACCTGGAGCAGCAGAGGCTGGCGGAGGAGGAGATGAGGAAGAAAAAGGAAGACATGTTGACACAATATCTCAAAGTAAGTCACCTTGATGTACTTCAGTCAGCAGATTTAGTGTTTGGTCAGGTATCCTGTGGTTAAGGAGAAGCTGATACCAACCATTTGCTGCCTTAGTTGTCTCAGTCACAGTGTATCTGGTCTAACATAATTGGTCTTTACTACCTGATAAAAAAAGCTATCCGTCCACACATGGTAGCCACTACATGTGTGGTTCTTTGCTAAAGTAGGTTACAGATGAACTGACCCTAAATTTCCATATTTTTTTCATCATATATCTATCACACATTTGCAAGAAATGGAATTTTTGGAATGGAAGGGAGAAATACATTTGAGACATATACGTTTTGGAAAGGAGTTGTAAAAAATCAATGCATGCACATGTACATTGTAGGGAGGTAAGTGGTTTAATTATTTATCTTGATTTCCTTGATTTCCCCAGGGGGGCACGTTCTAACTGGTGCTGTCCCGCACAGGTTATTGAACATTCAGCAGAAGTGAGGGACTGTGATCATGCCTCATCAAGCTCTGTTGAGGAAAACAAAAGTGCTCAGTGAGACGAAATGCTGTAGAGCTGTTGGCAGCAGCTTTCTTGGTCATTTTGTGGGCACCTACTGCCCACAATGATGTCAACAAAAAGTGTTGACTCAGATTCAATTTATTGTGGGAGAGTAAGTTACTCTTTTCTGATTATAGGTCAATGGCGTAAATTGTTTGCTACAATGTTTCATAGTTTTTTCTTTGTGAAAAGGAAAACATTAAAAAATACATTTAATGGAAAACAAGACCTATCACGATCTTGGAAACAAGACCTATCAAGATCTTAGAAAGAGTCCTGCCCTAGCAATCTTAGGATCTTACAAGTGAGGCTGACAAAGCAGCTTCTCATGAACAAATGGAGGCATAGATTGCATGTGTGCAGAGGATAGAATTAGTTTAATCAGGAAAGAAAATGCAGCGATTTGACACACAGCCTCTGTCCCCTTGTTGTCACTGTGAGAGTTGCACTCTTGGTCAGAGGGCCCTCAATCAGAGAAAGCAAGACAAACTCACCAATTATTGAGATAATTTTTATTTTTCTGATATAAATTTCTTTGTGCTACCTGCGTGGTCAATACAAGGAGAGTACATTTTAGATTCATTCAGATCTTGCATGTCTAGGTCCAATTACTCATTGCATGTATTATGATTGTTGAAGGGCAATACATGTTTATGTGCATATATGTAAATACTTTAAACGTTTGTGTGTTTGGTGTACAGAGAAATGCTAACATAGCTAGTAGCATTTCAAGACCACATGGGGCTATGCATTGACACTGTTACATACAAATTGCCCAGAGTTCCCGGATATAGATTGAGAAATGCTTACATAGCTAATGGCATTTCAAAAATTAAATAAGATTACATGGCCGATGGGGATATGTTTTCACACTTTTATATTCAAATTGTCCAGAGTGCCCAGATATACATGTAGATTGTCATCTTTCCTAATATGTTCAAACAATGTTGTGTTAATGGAAAGCAGTATTACAGAAACTCCAGCCATCCTGACTTAGGTGGGAGATCTACATTGTTATTGTATTTGTGTCTTTTTGGCCAGAACCACTTCCTAGTAGTCAATATCCTGTTCCGCAGTCCGAACTCTTTACTCTCCATAAGCTAACCTGTCCCTGTCTAACCTATATACATGTGGAATTACTATTGTCCATATTGCACACGTTCCTCTGTAAAATTTTGACATGGGCTGTATCAGCCCAAATAAATTAAAGGGTCTTCAGCGGGTAATTACTCAACATGTTTCGGAGCCTTTTACCCGTACATGTCTCTCTGAGTAGCGGTTCCTTGTCTAAGGTAAATATTCAGCAAAGACAACCCACATAATAAAGAATAAATATGAACGTGGCAAATGATGAATTAGCTAAATACGTGAAGTTTTGCTTATAAATGCAGAGCTTCATTATGAAAAAAGAATACCTGTCAAACAAACCATATTTTACTAAATTTGTATAGTACAGGTTCAGATAAGAACATGACATATGAAAATCAATCAAATTTTACAACCTCCCAGCTGATTGACAGTGCTCTCCGAAGTAAATGAATGGGGCTCCCGCGGAGAGCAGCTGCAGAGCCTCCAAGTCTCCTGCCTCAGTGGGAGATCTCGGAACTGCTTTTGCATACTTTTTTTACAAAGTCTCCCACTCTCCTGCTTTTTGTAAAATTTAAAAAAAAAATAGCATTATTCCATCAGTGAATGTCAAGCTGTACTGTTTTGCTGTGTTGTTGTACTTTATATGTGCATAATGTGTCTATGATGGTGCCTAAAATGGTGAAAAATGCAGGAAATGAAGGTGCTAATTTCAATTTTTTCTTTGGGTAGCATGCCCTAAAGACCCCCTGGCTATGCTTTGTGCCTTCTGTGCTTGTACTGCCACTTTTAAGTACCTGCAGGAGGGAGATCTCCCACATTTAACCCTTTCCCCCTTGAATTAAGACTGAGTCAACAGCTTTCCTTGGCATGGGTTGGGCACTAAGTGCCCAACCCATGCCAAGGAAATCTGAACATTGACCTGGGGCATGTTATCTTGATAAGTCTCATGTACATTTCCCAGTCAAATTGTTTTTCATAAGTGTTGAAATTAGTTGAAAACACTGAAGCAGACGACATTTGACCACCTGCCGGTTTTGGCCGGTTTGAGGGGGAAAGGGTTAACATAGGCTTGCATGGAGGCTCTGCAGCTGTTTTCGTAAAATTATCTCCTGTTTGCTGGGTTCTGCAGGTTGGAGTCTCTGCTGTTAACCTTTACTTTTTTTCTGTATGATGTTTTCATCTTTTAACAATGTACAAGCAGTATACAGTGGTCCCTGTCTTGAGAGACCACCCCTAGGGCAGGTCAAAATATGGTCTCTCAAAACAGGTGGTCTTTCATTAGAGGTATAATAACATGGAAAAGATAGCACATTGTTCTGAGAGAGTGGTCTTAAAAATGCGGTCTCTCATTGGAGGGGTCTCTCAAGACAGGTACCACTGTATTCCTATTGTTAAAAGTTGTTATACAATCAGGGGGACTTCTAACAACAGATTTTGGGTAGCAGAAAAAAAAAATCCTCAAATTGGAGGCAAGGAAGCGATGGGCACTGATGAAGCCAGGCATGCAATTACAGTCCGAGTTGTCACTGAGAGGGTTGTGTATGTAACTTGTTACTTCACTTTGTAGAATTCTGCTAATATATTGATCATACATGTAGGTTGTGTTCTTTGCAAACCCATTCAACTTTCTGGCGTCTACTATGCTTGAGTATATATATACTGTACATTTAGAGCTTCTAGTATGATAAAAAAGCAAGACCATTACTGAGTTGTTTCTTGTTTTCATGTACTCCATGTATGTATATGACACAGATGTGGACAATTTGTTCAATAACAGGACAAACTTACAAAAGAAGAAAAAGCAACAAAGTTCAACTTGAACAAACTAAACCACCAATGGAGGAACATCATGCGGGAGGCCAAGTCCAAGGAGCTGAAAAAGGACATCGAGATCTTGAGCCAGACATTTGAGCGGGTGGTGGACAGGAAGGAGAGTGTGATCAAGTCACTGGCTAAGGACCTGATGGAGGCAGAGGAACAATACGCCATGGCACTGCGACACCACCTGCAGAACGTCGACATGCTCATAGGTATGAATTATGTATACTTGGTCTGCTACAATTGATTCCATGCATTGAATGACAGATTGGTATATGACTGTATTGCACCAGACACCAATGAACTTGAACACTCGGGCACCACCTACTGAACGTCAACATGCTCCTAAATATTAATTAACTTATATGTATACTTCAATTAAGAAAGAAAGGAGCAAACAACACCTGGGGTCTTGAAAAAATTAAAGACGTCAAAATCTAGAGTAGCCTCCTCCTGGGGTAGGCTACTCTAGATTTTTTTCACATTTCCCTTTAAAAGCTTCTTGTCTTGATGTCTTTAATGTTTTCAAGAAGTTTCCAGGCAAAGAGTTTTGTGTACAGAGTCATCAGACCAGGACAAGTCTTTGCCAATTTTGGGAGGATACCAAGACATAGAGCTGCATACCTAAGCCAAACTGAATTGTTAGCATGTGTTAAATTTCCAACAAAAGTTCATAATGAGTCTTCTTGCTTTGTGTGATCAGTATCAAACACATACTGGGCTATGTGCGGGAACCTCGTAGGTCTTGCTTGCAAGGCTGCTTAGTGGTTATATTCTGCTACACACCAAGAGCAGTCCATTTGATACATTTTCCTGTATAGTTTACTGGAAATGCATTTTCAAATTTTTTTCATGAGATGTTTTTAGCATGTAAAGTATATTAATACTGATTGGTGTAACATCAGTTAATTTTACAATATATATACTTGTGGTGAGTAATAAATAAAATGTGTTGACCAAGAGATCAAATTAAATGCACAATTTACCTGTATTGTATTGTAAATAAATTACGTGTCAAACCACAGAGCAACTTATACAAAATGTATAATTCACTTGTATTGAATACTAAATAAAATGTCTTTACCAATAGGCCAATTTAATATACATGCATGTTGCACGATTTCAGAAATGCAAACAAGGCCTACATGTACATGTAATGTGAGTAGAGCTAATATGAAATGATGCAATTGACTGTCCATAGCAGACCTACAAACCCAGAGAATAGACAAACTGCGGGAGGAGTTTGGTGAGGAGCAAACCATTCTGATGACAGAGTTTGATACAGAGCGGGCGATGATGATGGAGCAGGCTCAAGAGGAAATGCTGGAGATACAGGACATCGTCTTTGCCATGGAGCAGAACTACACCGAGCGGGAGAATGAAGCCAAGTCAGAGTTCCAAAGCATGAGGGACGAAATAAAAAATAAGGTGGGGCAAGATGGAATGATATGATGTAAAAAAAAATAGATGGGGGCGATATGAAATGATAAGATTTAAAATATAAAAAAATAAGGTGGGGGGCAAGATGGCATGATAAGATTAAACATAAAAAAAGATAGGGACAAGCTGGAATGAAAAGATTAAAAATAAAAAAGGTGGGGCAGGGCAAGATGGAATGACTAGATTAAAAGGGAAGAATAAGATAGGGGCAAGATGGAATGATAAGATTGAAAAAAATAAGGTAGCAGCAAAATGGAATGATAAGATTAAAAAGAAAAGTAAGATGGGGACAAGATGGAATGATGTGATTGATAATGAAAAATGAGGTGAAGGCATTATGAAATAATAAAATTAAAGATAAAACATAAGGTGTCATGGGGGCAAGATGGGATGATAAGATTAGAAATATAAACGATAAGGTGGGGAAAATGGAATGATAGGATTAAAGATAAAGCATAAGGCGGGGGCAAGATGAAATGATCACATTAGAAATAAAAAATAAGGTGGGGACAAGATGACATGATCAGATTAAGAATAAAACAAGGTGGGGGCAAGACGGAACTATAAGATGAAAAATAAAAAATAAGGTAGGGACAGCATATACAGGCAGGGTATGATTTGAAGGCAACAGAATGAGTGATATGAAATAAGGGTATAATGATATGCCATTGTACTCTTATTTCAGGGTTGTCACAGGTGAGAATGATTTGGATTTACATCTAAGTGAAGAAATAAGATAGGTGTAGACATTCATAAGTGAGTATAGTTGAACACTAGGATTAAATGCAAGCTAGACAAAGTCACATTTAAAAAATGGCCTTCATATTTCAGTGGGTGCAATGAGACAAAATGATTGGATGAAAGGCTTGCCAGTTCATGTATAAAATGTTGGCCTTCATGAGTGAGTACAGTAAAAAAATTAGATGGTATGAGGACAGTGGAACGAAAATGGTTAGACCATAGACTTGCAAAGTCAGTTATCGTGACATTAACCTATGTACACTTTTATGTAGGCCTTCATTAGTGAACTTATTAAAGCAATACGATTAAGTCATGTGGTAGATGAACTAAGTCAGTTGTGCATATAGGGATGGTACTCATTTACATTATTCTCAACCTTGTGTTATTTGCACAGAATTTAGAGGAGAAGCACGCGTTACGGGTACAGCTGGAGACGGCGGTGGAGGAGTTGTGGCAAGAGTTCCAGAAAGCTTTGAAAAACTATAATGAAACCACAGAGGACAGGAAAAATGCATTCGAGACTCTCAAGTCCAAGGATGAAAAGAGTGCTAAAGAAATAGAAACACAAATGAGGAAGCTACAGAGAATATCAGTAAGTGGGACACGTATATAATGTTTGTAGCAAAGGTGGTTATTGCTAAATGCACTGAAAACATTGGCAGAATAAATTTTGGCATATAAATCAATCACTGATTTCCCACAGTGAGTTACATGATGTCCTAATAGTTTAATCAAAAAAATGTTAAGGGTAAATGTAAGAGCTTGAGTTGCTGTGAAATAGTTTTTGTTTTGTTTTGCTTGTTTGTTTTTGTTTTCATTTCTTGCTCGCATGTCGTTTTGTTTTCCCTTTCGCTATGTTTTTGTTTTTGTCGTGGAATGGTAGATAAACATATGAATGAAAGCATGCATGTATGGTGTCAGTTTAACTGCCCAGTCACAAGCAAAGTGTGGATATAAATGACTTAAATGGAACTTACTTGACCACAGGAGAGTTGTTTTAAGGTGGTTTTTTTCAGCAGGTTGTGCATTGGGAACAGTATCTCACAGTATCTAAATTGAATTCAAGGTGTGGCTAAGTTACATTGAATTCCATATGCATGTGTAGTATGTCTTTATGCATCCTTGCTAAGAAAACATATCATATACTAATGAAAGTTGTATACTGTAAGTACGTATGCTGACCAGACCTTCATCAGTTTTCTGTTTGCACTTGACAGGACAGTATCGCTCATCTGAAAGCCAAGATGACAGCAAATTCCAAAGAGTGTGAAGAAAGGAACAGGAAACTGAAAGAGGTGAGGTCAGATGTCATGTCTGCATTGGTTTGGAACAAGGTCAATAACCATTGACATGGAATGAGATCAATAACATTGTATTGGTATGGGACAAGATAACTAACTGTATTGACCTGGATCAATATCAATAACTATGTTGGCATGACAAGATCAATAACTATAGCAATATGGAAATAGATCAATAACTGTGTTGACATAGTGCAAGATCAATAACTGTATTGACAGAAAAAGATCAATAATTGTATTGGCTTGGAACAAAGTCAATAACTGTTCTGAGCACATTGTGCTTCTGTTCCTTAACATATTCAGGTAAAGATTTCAGGAAAAACACCCTGTCCATTTTGTCCAAACAGTGCAAATCTGACAAGAAAAAAGGGTTGGTAATAAATTCAGGTATTGCCAGGACAGTCAGGGCATCTCTCAAGGTTGATTTTTACTTGCACATGGAGTATAATGTGTTGTCACATTTGTATCCTATAGAAGCAGGTAAAGTAATAAATCTGCTTGAATCATGCAGCACAATTTTAGGTTCATGTATAATCCATACAGTAGGAATAAGTGTTCTCATTTATATACCATACTTCCAAGTGATATGCAGGCTCTGCTGATTTTTATTTCATAATTAAATTGACATATAGGCTTCTGTTGTCCAGGGGAAAAAAGGATATATTATTTGTACTTTTCGGTCATAGGATAGAAATCCCCATTACTGTATGTTCAGGAATTACAGGATTGTCTTTATGTTACGTGTGTAGTTCAGTGTGTCAGTGACATGTTACAACTTCTTTTTCCTACCATTTCAAAGTTCTGTTACAGTTGTGTTCCATGTATGAATATTTAGCTTAGACAAGGAACCGCTACTCAGAGAGACATGTACGGGTAATAGGCTCAGAAACATGTTGAGTAGTTACTCCCTGAAGACCCTTTTTTCTATTTGGGCTAATACAGCCTGTGTCAAAATGTTACAGAGGAATGTGTGCAATATGGACAATAGTACTTCTATATGTATATAGGTTAGACAGGGACAGGTTAGCTTATGGAGAGTAACGAGTTCGGACTGCAGAATAGGGTAATGACTACTAGGAAGTGGTTCTGGGAAAAAACCCCACAAATACAATGTACATGTATGTATAAATAAATGAATGAATGTGATTTGTGGTGTAAAATGTTGAGTATTGACATGTTTAGGAACGCGAGAGCATGCTAGCTCACTTCCAAGAACTGAAAGGTCAAATGAATAAACTGCGAGACACAGAGAGGGAACGTCTCACCAAACTCACCCTGGAGAGCAACGCTGCCATCAAAGAACTGAAGAGGAAGTGTGAGAAGGTACGGAAAAATAAGTAGACATGACTTTTTATTGGAGATCCAAGAGGGGTTCTGATAGACACGCCTTTGTATTTGAAATACAGGTAGGGGTCTAATAGACATGACTTTGTATTTAAGATACGAGAGGGGGTCTGATAGACATTACCTTTTATTTGAGGTAAAAGACAGGAGTCTCTTCCCCTTAAATAAGAGAAGTCAACAGCTTTCCTTGGGGCAACCTTCCCCAGGAATGCTCTTTTAACAGGATTTGCCTGCAAATCTCATTCAAATTGTTCTTCATTAACACTGAACCTAACAACAAAAATCGCTAGACCGGGTATGGTTTTACTTCTAGCTACTTTTGGGGAATGAGGGCGCTCCTTGTTTGGTGAGTTGGTCACAGTCTCAGTCCTTCAACATTGTATTGTGTGCTGCAAGTCCTCCAGTAGCTGTCAATGGGACTGCCTGGTGGCATTAATACCTTTGACTGTAGACAAGCAGTGGTAGTGTGATCAAGGCCGTTTTCTTAATGGAATTTGCAAGTTGACCTACAGTGAAACACTATGTGCTATTTGTGATCATTTGTTGCTGTCACAGGCAATTGTCTCAAGTAGCAGGAACTAATTGTTTACCATGTCAACCTAAAATAGCATCCAGAAAACTTGAAATAAGCCTGACTCTCAGTACACATTTGAAACATTGTAATGAAAACACCATCACATTGGCAGGAAAATGCAAATCGAATGTTTTAAAGGTATTCAAGTCAGTTAAGCTTCCATCATGCCAAACAGTAGAGGTAGCAGGGTAATGAATGATCATGTAGCACCAATGTGATGTATGTCTCATAACATTAATTGTATCTGTGTCATGTGACCAGGGTGACCGTATCTTGCGGCTGGCAGAGATGTGTCGCAAGCTAGAGACCGAGGAGGAGAAGGTGCTTCCATTCTATGCATCATCGCTTACACAGGAGGAGCAGGACGATGTGGCCGCTGCCGTAGCTGAGCCGCCCTCTGAACCTCTGGCTGCTGTGAGTGCATCAATCGTGTCGGTTCTTCTGTCTTCATGGGACAAGGGGTGTGGCAGCAGGTGTATCAAGTGGTATACCAGTGGGTGTGGCAGTGGGTGTGTTAAAGTGTGTGTGTGTGGGAAGGAGTATGCCAGGGGGTGCAGTAGTGGGTGTGTCAGGGAGGTGATGTGTGGCAGGGGGTGAGGCAGGGGGCTTATCAGAGGGTGTGGCAGTGGATGTATTGGGGTATGGCAGTGGGGTATGATGGGAGAGTATGTGGTAGTGGGTGTGCCAGGGAGCATGGTAGGGGTATGGCAGTGGGTTTATCAGGGTGTGTTGCAGTGGGTGTGGCAGGAGGTGTGGTAGTGGGTATGTCGGGGTGCTGCAGTGGTTGTTGCATTCATATCTTATGGAGATGCCTTCCAAACTCATTTAGCAAGTTGATGCTGATCATGACTCAACCGAGTGTCATGAATCTATGTGTTTTAGCTCATTGGTTTTCAGCTTATTTGTATTTTCTTACATTATGAAATACAATAATTAAAAGCCATGATACTAACCTGTTATGACAAAATTATTCATCCCTGTAGCATAGTATGCCCTATTGCCCGTGGACTGTTTGCTGTAGGTATATATTATTGCAAAAGCTAGCTGTCTAATGGAAAAAAGTAGATTTATTTCACAAAGACAGAACTGGCAGAAATGTTTGGTAAATACACTCAGTCTTACAATGAACAATGTACAAGAACTCAAATTGAAAATTTTGTCCAGGACACCTCTTTGAAAGTTTCATGGCAGCTGGGACGTGTTAATATGCAACTTTTTAATGCCAAACTATGTGTCTGCAGGGTGGGTTTGTGTACAGTTTGGGAGCTTTCTGTAAGGACCTCAGAACATTATATAAAGTGCATCATGTTTTTCCAGTATATTATGAAAATGTCTACATGTTTGAAGGTCAAAATAAACCTCGAGGGGTCAAATGTCACGATGATTTAGCCTCATTGTTTTTCTCTGCCAGGTCATGCATGAGTACGCTGCACTGGAAAACTTCTGGAAGCGTTATAATAAAGTGTTGCTAGACAAAGTCGCACTGGACAAGGAGAAATCGATGCTACTTCAAGAAAACCACCAGCTACGAACACTTCTCAAACAATACCTGGATGGTATCTCTGTCAATGATGAGATTTTGAGCCAAGTCAACCCACTTTTTGTGGTCAATCAAAGGACAAATGTCAAGTTTGTACAATTTTTATCCTTTTGCAGGAGTTTTTAAGATTAACACACGTGTATTATATTTGGTTGCCAGTAGAGGTCTTGTTGCTTCCTGTTTGCCATGGGTAAATTTTATGTCAAGACACAATTTCACTCTTTTAGTGCCAATCACGTCTTAAGTCAATCCACTAAGTCATACTAGTCTGAATTATCATCAAGATCTCAGATTTGTATTCCTTATAGAAAGACCTTTCATTTAAGTACCAGCATGCCTCTATTTCCAGAGAAAATATCCCAGGTCAACAGCTTTTCTCAGCCTCATTGGGCACATTGTGCCCAATTGCAATGTGCGCCGAGAAAACCTGTTAACTCAGTCCAAAATTTGGCACTTAAATATAGAATATATATTTCTTCATTGAAGAGATAATATGTGAGGTCTCAAAGTGAATTTAAGATGAATGAAAATTTCAGGCAAGAATGCAAAGATCTGCAGGACTTGTGCATATATGTCAGTTAGGCTGCTGTTAGGAACACGTCTCACAAGCCCACAACACATGTTGGTATTTTGGCACTTGGCAACTCAACCTAAATGCCATACTTGAAATCACGACAGAAACAGTCAACATTAACTGCCAGTGACTGAACTTCTAAACAATAACAACAATTATTATAGATGCAGAAGACAACAATGCCAACACTGTGACTAGTGCATGATAATTATATTTTGACACAACATTTTGTTTTGGAAATGTTTTGTAGCTAACATATAGTTAAAATATTGTTTTTTTGATCCCATATGTCTCTTATCATTACACCAATGATTTTTATATGTCGATCCCCCATTCCTGTCTAGATTATACAACCCTCACCTGTATTCTGCTTAGATCATTCATACATCACATTACATGAACAACCTTTATTCTGTTTAGATCATTCGTACAAGAAATCCCTGTATAGATTCCCCATACAAAATTTTCACGAGTATCTTGCAAAAGCAGTTTTATCAAATAAAAGAATGAGGTCTCTTTCAAACACTGGGACTACCAGTGTCAACTCATTCCATCCTATGGTCACAGGCCTTGGTCAGTGGTTCTGGCACTGCCTGGCAAGTCATGCTGCAGCTGCGCTTGCAGCAGGTGCAGCATGACTCGCCAAGCAGTACCGAAACCACTGATTAAGACTATAGACATGTTGGTACTTGAATGAAAGGTCTTTTCATGAAGAATTTAAATATGCAATTGTTGTCCTAAATCTAGGTAAATGTACCGAAAAATCAGGCACTGGTCTGGAATGAGTTAAAGAGTGGTGTTTCTGATCTTAAGGGAAGGGGGTAAAGGGCTCTTCCATGCTGGGGTACTGGGCATTTTTATTTGTTATCCTTGTATACTGGAAGCCGCTTTATTTTCCATCATTGTCGTCGTCGTCGTCGTCGTCGACCAACATACTGTGACACCTCTCCCCCCCTCCACCTCCTTGAGGATCAACACTCAGAGCACATATACATTGCATGTACTCTTTCACTATATCACAAGATGGATGGACCAAGTTCAAAGCTAGCAGACCCAATGATATACATATGATGTCAGCTTAACCATGCTAGCAACATCCATGGTATAACAACAGGGGTTTCTAAACATCATGTCCCATCCCAGATGAGCTGCACCTTCAGCAAAACCAGTCAGACTCATTTTCTTGCTGTCAGGCGTTCTCGTTTCTTTCCATAAAATCAAAATATAAAATCAGTAAATCGATACTCCTTGTCTGCCAAATCATTGTAGACTTGAGTTGCTGCAACATTGTGGAGCAAATTTGAATTAAAAAAAAAAGTAATAACTGTGAAGGTTGAAGTAACACAAACCTTCTTTGTATTTCAGGATGAACGTGCCAGTGATGGATCCACGCATACGTCAGCCCCAACAGACAGTAGTGGAGGCAGCACACGTCATGAGAAACATCATGCCTACAAAATGATCCTCTTTACTTTACAAATGGACTGTTGGACCACATACACAATGAGACACAGCTTACAGCGATGTGATATACCATGGCTTCATATATACATATGTATGACAGACTGGGCTTGTGTCTTATTCTGATGTGGAAAGAAAAATTAATATTTTCCATATAGATGACTGTGATATATATGTGTGAATAAATGAAGAATTACCTGCATTAATGTGTTTTGTATGATTTATAAATCACTTGCATTCATTGATGAGTACATTTTCCCACCAAAGTAATAAAAGTTTAGCTTTTTCCGCTCACATTACCCAAAAGCACTTTGATGTGCAATGTCAGTGTGAAGTAAAATTTTGTCCTCCTGAACATTTGTTCCCCCAGGGACAAATATTTGGCAACTCTGTGTTCCCAGAGGGAAAGAGTATTCGTTCCCACCCATGAATTTTGTCATGGGGAAGTAATGTTTTGCAATGGATTTGTTTCCACCCACAAACTAATGAATAATTTTCTGTGCAAACATTGACTTACTTTGTACAGGCCTGTCTGTTCAAATCGAGTAACAATTTTTTGAGTTCTTGAAAAAACAAAAACTTGGACAAGTGCCAAATTCCATAATAATTGTGTTACAGTGACCCCAAAGTAGGTCACCAACGCAATATTTTATTAAGAAATTTGAATTAACTTAATTTTTGCATGGAATATTTATTAACATCTAAGTCAGGTTTGTTTGGCAATGAAAACAATATATTCAATTGGCTTTTTGTACCGTGTAAATGCATATCTGCACAACACAAAGAAATGATGCTTCCTCGCGTCATAAGAATAAATCGGTAACATAAAGCAGCAACAATCAATGGATAGTCAGGATGATGCCAATTAAGGAGGAAGAATCCGATGCCATCTACATTGATGTAGGAGCTCCATGTGACAACGTTGTGGTTCTAGGCCCGTCCGCCACCATCTTATTTGCACAAATAACTGACTGCACAGATGGATACACAATATTTTTTTGCAGATATGGCCCTAATGTGGGTCATTGAACACATAGATGTTCCGGGTTCACCCTCTTAACCCTCCCTCCCACCCCCACCCCCACGTATATTAGCACGAAAGCTTGAATGACTGAACGGTACGAGTGCCTGTGCATGCGAAGATCGTTTACAAGTCATGTAAACAAAATTACATGACGTAAAATACTTAAGCTGGGGAAAAAATTGAATTACTGAATGCGAAACAGTTCATGATGGAACAAGCTTCCGAACATTAACAAATGAGTATGTAATTTGTCTTTGATGTTGAGGAGTTCCTAAATATGCAGATTACAAAAAAGAATTGAAAATATTCAATCCAAGCAATGGAAATAACAAAAGTGCCGACCTCTTACTTTAGTCGCAAACAGATTAATAGCGTACATTAAATTCACTCAATCCACAAACTGTCTTTATCTAAACCTACATTTTAATTGCTTTTATCACGTTCGGTGTGCTAATTTAGAAAAATCCAGGTTTTAATAGCCAAGTAAATTTATAAAGGGGTCTTCCACGGGAACTATCAAGCATGTTTCGCAGCCAAAATCAACATCACATAGATGGTGTAAGGGCACTAAATTTAAAAAATTGCTATGCAAATGTTCGTAGACACAACAGATAAGCTGCATTGTATTAAAACATCTTTTTCCAATTCATTTGATATCATTGCATTGACTGAAACATTTTTATCCAATACCACTTCTGGCAGTGAACTACTTATCCCAGGCTTTCACCCAATTCTTAGGCTTGATAGAGCTGCTGGTGCCGGCGGAGTTGTGGCCTAATATGCATCACGGTCTTTAGTCATCAAACATCGTAGTGATCTTGAAGATGCTAAGTTGGAAATGATTTGGGTTGAGGTACTGTTACATAATAAGTTCCTTGTAGCAGTTGTCTGTGCCCCCCCCCCCCCCCAGCACATAAGTATCTTTTGGGTATGATCTGCAAACATCAATTGATAAAGCAAAGAACTTGGATATGGACAAAACTATTCTAATGGGCGATGATCCCAATACCAATCATGGTAGAAAGTTGATAATTTTTTTGCAATATTAACTTTTTTTACAATACATATTGATCAGCCTGCTAAGATTACTGAAAGAACTTCATGTTTTGACCAAGTCATCTCTAACATTCCAAATTTTGTTCGATGTACAGATGTTCTTAGCCCGTTAGCAAACTGCGATCACTGTCCTGTACGTGAAATCATCTTTTTCGGGAAAAAAAACAAACAAAAAAACTCCATCTTACAGTAGACAAGCTTGGGATTATAGTCAAGCTAATTATGATATGTTCAGAGAAAAACTTCCGTCCAGTAACAGGGCAAACTGCTTTGAGCTTAGTAATGTTGATGATATGTGTACAGTGTGGACTGATACCTTCCTGGCTGCTGCAAGGCAAGCAATGCCGAACAAAGACATAACTGTGCGACTGGACGATGCGCCCTGGTACACTAATGAGCTTCTCTGTGGAAAACGCAAACTCGCGCGTATACATAAAAGACCGAAAAAGAAACCACCACTTTTTCCATATTTTGGACAACTTCGGAATGAATAAATTGATAATTTGAGGCAAGCTGAAGAGAATTATTACGGCAAACTCGAGGACTCTATTAATAGCCATACACAACAAAGGACAAAAATTGGTGGCATACTGTCAAATTTTTCCTTAACAACAAGAAAAAGTCACATGTCACATCTTTGCATAAGAAGGGCGACACCAACTTATGTAATAACTACCGACCCATCTCCCTATTAAGTTGTGCTAGAAAGGTGATGGAAAAGGTAGTCTTAAAATATGTTTTTAATTTCTACAGAGAAAGTTTGCTTTTATCTTCTTGTCAATCAGTGTTCATGCGCGGAGACTTAACTGTTAATCAACATAAGTCCCTTTATCTTGAACTTTCTCTGTTTATCTGCAAAAAGAGGTCCAAGTTTTTTTTTGTTTTTTTGTTTTTTTGTTTTTTTGTTTGTTTTGTTTTTTGTTTTTTTGACATCAGCAAAGCGTTTGATGAGTATGGTACCAAGGCTTGCTATTCAAACTCGAACGTAGCGGAATCTCACACTCCTCACTTACATGGTTTAAAAATTATCTCTCAAATCGTCAGCAAAGAGTCGGTATTAACGGTAAAACCTCTACTTGGGCTACTATCAATGCTAGCGTCCCTCAGGGTTCTGTTCTTGGTCCTTTGTTATTCCTTATAATTTATTAACGGTATAGTCAATATCTTTCAATTTAAAATCAAACGTTTCGCTGATGACCCATCTTTATATCTTTCCGTCGATAATCCTCACCTAAGTGCAAACATTTTAAACGAGGACCTGTCCTCTGTCGACTCTCGGTCAGCAGATTGGATGGTGACATTCAATGCCCTGAAGACGGATGCTATGTACGTATCGCGGGAAGAGAAATCAAGTCTTTCAGCCTCCCGTAAGTTTCCAGAATCATTAATTATAAAACGTTGACCAACATAAACACCTAGGGATAATACTGCGATCTGACCTCCGATGGAACGATCACATGGATCTTATTATTGCTAGAGCCTCCAAACAAATTAATATCGTGAAATGTTTACACTTCTTACTTGACAGACAAACCCTTGAAATAATATACAAATCAGTCATTCAACCACTAATGGAGTACGGTAGCGTGGTCTGGGATGGTTGCACATGGGGCGAGTCACAAAGATTAGAAAGCATTCAACTGGCTGCTGCACATGTAATCTCTGGTGCTATGCTAACTACCCCTAATGATAAATTATACGAAGTAACGGGGTTTCAAACGTTGGCAAAACGCAAAGAAATTATTAAGTTAATCCAAATGTATAAAATTACTCATAATTTAGTCCATGAATATTTAAGTGAGATTATTTAAACCAATCAAAACCAGATACAAGACAGGCAGAAAACCTTCCGTATTTTAGAGCTAGAAGTGATCCGTTTAACAATACATTTTTCCCGAGAACCACGAGACTTTGGACCAGCTCCCACTTGAAACATTCGAAACTCTAGCTCTTTAAATGAATTCTAGAAACACATAGATTCGAAAGTCCCTCGTTTTATCTAACGGGTGCTCAGTGGACCAGCGACTACGCGTTGGCCTGTCACCGCTGCGGCCCGGGTTCGAACCCCGACGATGGCACAAGTTGTTCGTCCCGGGAAGCTGCTCCGGCGTGGAGTTCAATTCCTCCGAGGGTTCGAATTTCGAGGTGTTTTTGGCTGGGGGATTGTGGTCGCATGTGGCAAGGTTTCCCAAACTCCTGCTGAGCACCGTAAGTTTTCTCCGGGACCTCCGGTTTCCTGCTACATTAAGTTTGGGATAATTGGGCTAAGATCTTGCCTACTGGACCCTGTGGAAGAACAGCCATAGGCTTATCCAGTATAAAGATGTTCTATTATTATTATTATTATTATTATTATTATTATTATTATTATTATTATTATTATTATTATAACGCGACTACACATTTTGTATGATGTTTAGTTACAACCATTGTAACGGAACTCCGCTGTGTCTGGGGCGGAGTCCCATCATGATCAGCCGTTCCTCCACGAAGGCATAACCCCTTTAATTCCCATTGAGGGTTTTCATTGAAGAAAATCTAAACAATTCTTGGAAATGTAAACACGGTTGATGCTTTATGCGGACAGAGAGAGTGCTTTAATTTCTTTACTTCTTATTGCATTCCCAGCTTGTATCATTTCAAGCTATTCGTAATTTTCACGTCGCTGTGACAAAAATATCACAATTTTTTTTTTTTATCCTAGACAAGTTCTGTCTAGGGAGTCTGTTGATATATTTGTCAGTCAGGGTTTTTAATGTAAGAATGTGGTCAGATGTTCTCGACTTCTGGAAAGCTATTTGATTGTATCGGGAATGCAGTTATGTGTCTCACAGAATTCAGAGTGTCTCGTGTTGAAAATAAAACAGAATAATTTCAACGGGTTACTTGAGACTGCGATACCCGGGTAGTTATTTGCGTCATTTTTGCTTCCCTTTTTATGGATGGGAGTAAATGAGTTATCTTGCCAAATATCCGGAAAGTCGCCAGTGGTGAGAATTTTATTAAAGATACCAGTAAGTATCGGTAATAATATGTCTTTGCTATACACTCAATCATTTCATTATGGATGCCATCTTTGCCTGGTGACTTTTTATTTTTCTGTTTATTTAGGGCCTTTAGTACCTCGGGTTTTTTTTTTAAATTCTCTACAAGTAATTTGAAATTTTAGCTTGGCGTGATTAGCATTTTACTTGTCCGGCTCCCTGGCTGGCAGATATGCAAATTCCTGAAACCTGATGGTGCATGTGATATTGTCATCATGAAACAACAGCTGAAGAGGACAGTCATTGCACTTGCAGTATAATGCATGTATTCATGGACATGAAAAAAGTATGTAATTTACAGGGCTTGCCTTAACGCAAACCCTATTGTCTGGTACAACTAAATGTTCAGGTAGGACTTGTGAAAATGTTGAGCCTAATAGGAATTCAACCCATTACCTGTCCAAAAATCGTAGACCTAAATGTTCCGTCGCCATCCCGCGGTTTGCTGTCACGTGCACGTGTGGCTCTTTGTTGTGAAACCAATTATTATCGAAGAAAAGGATGTGTCAAATACATATAAAATTATACTGGTTTTGAAAACAATGAATATTAATTTTACAAATTTGGCTATTATTTCGTAAGCAATTATAAACCAGAATGTACCTCGTTTGACGACATACTTTACCTCCCAGTTATTAGCCAAGTGGGCTTCTGGGAGGCCATATTATTCTTTTGTATCAGATTTATGCATGGATAATCTTTATATCTTGTGAGTTAAGAGAATAAGTAACGACTAATATTTCATTCATTAAGGTTTTAAAACAAGACATTTCATCTGATCATCTACCCATGTCTGTGACTCTGAGTTTTGACCATCTACCTGATGTATCCGATTGTACTGCGAGCTGGGTGAACTCTGTAGACTGGTCCAAAGCGGATCTTCAACAGCGTGAACGTTATAAATCACTGTCTTATGGTTCTCTCGCAAGGGTGCAGTTAACCTGCTGGTGCTTTAGCATGGTACTGACATGTGCAGCTTTGCTCTAAAAGAGACCATTCGGTATTACTTGACTCATGGTAGCCTAGTCCATACGGCATTCATTGATGCCAAAAAAGCGTTCGACCGTGTAAATCACTGGTCACTTCTGTATAAACTGTTGAAACGTGACTTTCCAAGATATATTGCAAGATTGTTGATGGTTTGATGGTTACTCAGCAATTTTGTGTACGCTGGGGACCAGTGACCTCTTACTGGTCACAGTTTCCAACGGCGTGCGACAGGGTGGGATCATTTCCCCGCACCTCTTTAATCTCTATGTGGATGACTTAAATTTGGAACTTGGAAAAAGCGGTGTAGGTTTTAATGTAGCTGGTGAATTGGTAAACAACTTGAGCTACGCAGATGATCTTGTTTTGCTCTGTGCTTCTATGAGAGCACTGCGTTATCATTTGAATATCTGTGAAAATTATGCAGAGAAACATGATATTATTTATAATACCCGCAAGACTGAATGTATGTTTTTCAAACCTTATAGATGGCATCAAGGCTTTGAGCCTGTAGCATACCTTTGAGTTGACAAATTGGCCTTTGTTGATAAATTTACTTATTTAGGGCATATTCTGGTCCCTTCATTGTCTGATGATTGTGATATATCTAGACAGTACCGTTCGTGATGTGCTAGGGCAAACATGTTGATGTGTAACTTCTATGCATGCACAGAGAATGTGAAAGTCAAACTTTTTCAAGCTTATTGTATACTTCACAATTATGGGTCAATTAATATAGAGCACAAGCGCAACAATTTAAGGTGTGCTACAACAATGCTTTTCGCTCTGTTATGGGTTTTCAAGACTTTGCTCAGCTAGTGGTATGTCTGTGAATAATCATTTGCTGTCATATCCTGAACTTAACAGACGTATAATTTATTGTTTTTTGCATAGGATAGAACACAGTGACAATATACTGATTAGTACTATATGTGTTCATCGGATACGAGGTAGAAGTCGGCGTCATGGCGGTTACGACTGGAGGCACTTCATGGGGATCGGGCGGGTGCACGGATGTAGATGGGACTGCGTGTTGTGGCCTGTCTGCATTGGTGCACTGTGCCTGGGCTCATGGAGTGTCTCCGGACTAGAGTCACACACATGGGTACTTTTTAGTATTATACATTATGTATTATATCAAATCATTGTCGCATTAACATGTACTGTATTTCATATATGGACCTGATGGTCTGAAATAAAGCTATTTATCTTATTCATCTTTATCTTATTAGGGCACAATTTGTGTCCTGGGCTGGGCTTCTGTTTAGCGTATTCTTGGCAGGATAATAGGCCTATCGATGCAGACACCTTGAAAGTAAATAGTAAAATTGTTGATCTCTGCATCTTATGATGGCGGGACGTTCAAATGATCTTTGGCCGTTTGTTGATAAAACCGGGACATCCAAATGACATTCGCTCATTTGCTGATAAAACTTCTCACGTTATGTGGCTTTAAATTATGTCTGGGTGCCAACCC
>OZ026620.1:84156679-84189179 GCA_964020975.1 Hermodice carunculata | reverse complement strand
CAACCGCTCGTCGATTAACACAAGTTAATTTACACTTTTTTTACACATATTTCCCTCGTATTATATGGCCACACTCAATTTTTTCCTTTCTTTCTGCAGAAAATGCTACAATTTCACATTGTGCTCTTTTGTTCAAGTATCACCATCCTTAGTTTTATTGTTCTATGTTATACTGCTCTATATGTTACGTAACAATGGTACATTTTTTGGCAACTGCCAGTAAGTCAGCTATTTACCTTTATTGGTCTATGTGTATTATTCCTGAACATGCAATCTATTCAATCAATGACATTGGTTTCTTAACCCCTCAACTTCGTATGCAAAGACTCAAAATAATTGACCATGGGGCATTGCTACACTTTATACACCACCCTAACATAAGTATCTACGTGCCTGCAAGCCGAACTCCCATACTCTTCTCTGTTACCAATGGGTATTAGTCTCGCTCAGTATAGAATAACTATTGGTCTGTTTTCACCAAGCCTACTTCTCTCACAGCTTCCCTTCAACTGGACTGCACTGTTGAAAATCAAATAATCACTTCCCTTTGCATTGTAGCACTTTTGCTTGCAAACATCCTTTTCAAAGGATTCCGCTGTCTTGAACACATCATTTCAACTCTATCTTACATCCTCTCTCTGTCTATTGATGTCCACCCGAACCCCGGCCCAAATACATCTTCTCACAACCAGCTCAAACTTTGTCACTCAAATGTTCGCAGCATAAAAAGTGCCGGAAAAATTGAAGAAATTCAAATTTTAGCTGAATCTGAAAAACTTGATGTAATCACCATATCTGAAACATGGCTTGATGACAGCTACCCTGATCAGCTTCTGCTGGTTGATAATTTCCATCCGCCCTTCCGCAGAGACCGCCCCACAGGCAGAAGTGGCGGGGTTATGTCATTCGTAAAATCATCACTTCCGTGCGTTAGACGCTTTGACCTTGAAAGCCACAACAGCGAATGTATCTGGATAGAAATATCTACATTGCGTGGTAAAGTAGGCCTACTAATTGGAAATTACTATCGGCCATCTGGCCAGTCTGCTGAGATACGCGATGCCTTCCTCGAATCACTGACTACTTCTGTGGCGACAGCTATAGAATCCAATCCATATATCCTTATAGTCACTGGTGACTTCAATGATAGGTGTGAAGACTGGAACTCTGCACATTCCGAAAGTGAACTTGGTTTATCACTTGTAAACCTGGTATCCCAACACAACCTTTCTCAAGTTATTGATGAGCCTACCAGAACCAACGAATATTCAAACAGCTTATCAGACATAATTATCACCGATTCACCTGGTCTCGTCTTAGATAGCGGAATTCTTGCCCCCGTCTCTAACTCTGACTATTCTGTGGTATGCTGGTCCTTTTCACTGTCTCATCACAAGAATACATCTTTCAGAAGGCCAGTATGGAACTACAAAAAGGCCAATTTCCCTGATCTTAATGCTGCGCTCTCCGCCGCCCCGTGGGACACTGGCCACAATGTGTATGATACGGGTGATGATGTTGTGTCATACTGGTCTGATTTATTTTTATCAACTGCAAAAGATTTCATTCCTTTCAGGGAAATCACTATCCGACCTGGAGATAAACCATGGATAACCTCTGTTATAAGGAAACGCATTCGTCAAAGAAACCGAGCATGGAAACGCTTCAAGAGAGTATCTCGTAGTCCACGTCCCTATACCTGTGACACTAACACGAAAATTGACAGATTTTACCAACTTTACAAAAAATGTCGCAATAGAGTCGTCAACTTAATAAGACAATCCATGCGCTCATATTTTCGCAAACTGAGCCTTCAACTCGACGACAAGGGTATTAATCCTAAGCAGTGGTGGAGTCTCTCGAAGTCTGTTCTGGGATGCAAAGTTCATGAAGACATTCCGCCACTCATCGAGGATGAAAAAATTGTTTCTTGTGTCGCCGAAAAGTGCAATATTTTCAATGAATACTTTGCAAGCCAATGTAGAATTCCTCTCGATATTGACGCCCCACCCCTGCCCCAGTTTACCTTTCGAACTGAGTCACGCCTAAATTATATTAACTTTGATGAAGACAATGTCAGGAAAATCCTCTCCTCCCTCAGGCTCTCCTCTGCGTCTGGCCCTGATAACATAGGGAATACTTTACTTAAAAATATGGCTGATTCAATTTGTAAACCTCTCACTAAAATCTTCAATCTCTCTCTCCGCCTTTCCAATTTCCCTGACTCCTGGAAGAAAGCACATACATGCCCCGTGTTAAAGAAGGCCAACAAGCAGATTAAAAGTAATTATCGCCCAATATCTCTGCTGTGCAACGTCTCCAAAGTATTTGAACGATTGGTCTTCAATGCCCTTTATGAATACCTATTTGACAACAATCTGCTCACACCCAAGAACTCTGGGTTCAAGGCGGACGATTCTACAATCAACCAACTAGTATATATTGTCCATAACATTTACTATGGCCTAGAACATTCCAAAGAAACGCGTATGGTTTTTCTTGATATTTCTAAGGCCTTCGACAAAGTCTGGCATGCTGGCCTCCTTTTTAAACTACGTCAGCTAGGTATCTCTGTTAACATTGTCTCATGGATCGAAAGCTATCTCTCAAATCGACTGCAACGAGTGGTCATTCATGGCCAAGCGTCCTCTTGGTTGCCTATTGAAGCTGGCGTACCCCAGGGATCCATACTGGGTCCACTTCCTTTTTTAGTGTACATCAACGATCTTGTTGACGATCTTTCTTGTGATGTGAGGCTTTTTGCTGATGACACATGCTTGCTAGAAATTGTTCAAAATCCAACGGAATCTGCCCACCACTTAAATAGAAACCTTCTACATATCCAAAATTGGGGAAAATTATGGCGTGTCAGTTTCAATGCCTTGAAATCTTTATCTGTTGTCTTCACTGCCAAAATCATTAAACCCGGCCATCCACCTGTTCATCTTGGTCCATCAGCCATACCTGAGGCCACCTCCCACACCCATTTAGGAATAACTCTTAGCAGTAATTTATCTTGGCATACTCACATAACCCGTATCGTCAATAAAGCCAACCAGCGCATTGCTCTCCTTCGCAGGTTTAAATTCAAACTTTCCCGAAAAACCCTGGTCAGGCTTTATTTCTCTATGGTCAGACCAATTCTGGAATATGGTTGTGTCCTCTTCGATAACTGTGGTCAAGGGCTGTCAGATATACTCGAATCTATTCAGTGTGACGCGGCAAAAGTATGCACTGGTGCCCTAAGACACACTTCTCATATCAAACTTTTACAAGAACTCGGATGGCCTACCCTCGCTAATCGTCGCAAATATTATAAATTAATCCTGTTCTACAAAATGACCCATGATCTTACTCCTCCTTATCTGACCAATCTCCTGCCACTTCCAAACTTCGGTCGAGCAACACGTCATTCCAGACCCATCCGCTCCATCCAGTGCAGGGCTCTCCGCTTTGACAGCTTTCTCCCTGATACCATCAAACTTTGGAACAAGTTGCCTGTGGACATTAGAGATTCAATCTCGCTGCAAATCTTCAAATCAAAACTCAAGACAACCCTGCTGGCTGTGGACAATGTCCCCGACCTTTTCTCCTATGGGCTTCGTTTTTCTAATATCTGCCTAACCCAGCTACGGCTAGGTTTCTCCAGGCTTAACTCTGACCTCTGTAAAGTAAATACAGTTCCAAGTGCTACCTGCTCCTGCTCTTTCCCAACTGAAGACGTTACTCATTTCTTTCTTTTTTGTCCTAAATATACCTCCCTTAGAAAGAAACTGTTGGATAATACAATACCTCTTCTAGCTCCTGGTGTTCACCCTGACCTGATTATCCACACAGCTAGCGAAAGACTGATTCATATATTCCTCTTTGGCAGCCAAGAACTACCTGATCTTCTCAACATACAGATATCTGATGCAGTACAAAATTATGTAGTTGAAAGCAGGCGGTTTGTTTTCTAATCCCTTCCATAATCATGCAGTTTTATTCTCTCCTCACTGTTAAGTCATTGTGACCTGTCACCTACTGACCAAATTATATAAGAAACACACTCCCTATGCTGTGTATCTTATGACGTATAGCTTTAATTTATCCAAAAATATAATTAATTATATATAGTTATTGATTTACTGGCATTAATTACGCCCAGCCTCTATTGTCAATAGTGAATGGTATACCAAGTGTCATTACGTACATTATATTCTCAATCTGAGCCTTTCAGTGTCCTATTGGCTATTGATGTTTGTATATGATGATATCAATATTTTCTCATGTATATTTGTATGGTAACATATAGTTTGTAATGTCTTGTGCGTATTGTTTATACATATTATTGTGCGTCTCTCCATGTCTGGAGAACCCATTGTTATTAGTAATTTTTGTACTATAGGGTAATCCAGGATAAATAGATATGTTTAAACATACACAACATGAACGTAATTGTATAAATATTTCATTTTTGCAGGAAAAGTTATTGTAGAAGACCGGAGTACGTTTTGAAAGTGGAAAACCACAGGTCTATCCGAAATGGGACACACGACCGCGCCTAACCAACGCACTTTATTATAACAGTGACTATATTTAAATTCTCAAGACATACCACCTTGCAAAATATTCGTGTTTTGGGGAGCACTTTTTTCTTTTCTTTTCTGATTGAGAGATGCCAACAGCCAAAATGCTATTTCAGGGACATTTTAATTTAAGTGAGAGCATCATGGGTAGAACATATTGAACAAAGCATATATGAGAAAATTCTCAGTTTTAATGCGGGACAAACAACGTAAATTGGTAAAAATTCAGCTAATTTGAGGGACTGTCTCTGATGATAAGGGACAGTTGGCATCCCGGCTTATTTTATTTGTTTAATAATACTTAATAGGTGACTTACAAAGGGTTCGAACTCCTGTCCATCCTTCATTTAGGCCTATATTTGTTTTTTCGACTTGTCAAAAACCTGTGCCATTTGTTTGCCATTTGTCAGGTCCTGTCGAAACGTGTTGGGGATGCATGCCTTCCCACTCGCCATTAAGTAAAAGCAGTGTTTATTTGCAACCACGCTGGTCTGCAACCATTTGTTTTAGTATGCAGCCTCCTGTGTTAATTTACCACTGCTGACTGACTGGTGGTCTCGTCCAGCCAATTACAGTGATAATCCTTTTATAAGACCATCAAGTGTGGATATGTTACATATCAGAGCATAATATTCATGCAGACAGAAACTAAAGCAAGACTGGTCTTGAGCTTCGCTTCTTTTTTTTTTTTTATAAGAAATTAACTTCGATATTCACTGCTTATAAATTAAACGCTTCACTTCTTCCAAAATTGATAAATCGTTTGTTTCGCTACATACACGTATTAAAATACCAACTTAGAATTTTACATGTGTGCGGACTTTGTTTTTAGCTCAGCTGACTTGTCAGTCAGCTGAGCTAATGTTATGACTAGACATCCGTCGTCCACAATTCACATTTTCGACTTATTTTCCAAAACCGGTAGCCAGATTCACTTCAAACTTGGTAGGGATGTGCCTTGGGTGGGTCTCTACCAAGTTTGTACATATTGCATGCTCCATTGATTTTTGGATTTTTTTTATGAATTTGTTTGTTCTTTGCTGGGGCAAATATTTAAAAATCTTCTCCGAAACTGCTCACCCAATTGCTTCGATATCGCACAGAGACACTCCCGGAGACTGCTAGTTGTTACTTTGATCACCAGGTGGTGCTACGATTTTTTTTGGCTCAGCTGACTTGTCAGTTAGCTGAGCTTATCTTATGGTCCTCTGTCCGTCGTCCGCCCGTCGTCCATCAATAATTCACATTTTCGACTTCTTCTCCGAAACCGTCACCTAGATCCACTTCAAACTTGGTGGGGATGTACCTTGGGTGAATGTCTACCAAGTTTGTTCGAATGGTCACGGTCCAGTGATTTTTTTCATTTTTTAGGAATTTTTTTCAATTTTGGGTGAATCTTAAAAAAAATCGTCTTATCCAAAACTGCTCACCCAATTGTATTGATATCACACAGGAACACACCCTGGGACTCCTAGTTCTTAATTTGTTCACCAGGTGGTGCTGCAATTTTTTCTAATTTTATGTGAATTTTTGTGTATTATAGCTATTTTCGACTTATTTGCCAGAACTGTCACTCAGATTAAGCTTAAACGTGGTGGATATGTTCCTTGTGGAAGGGTCAAACAATGTGTATCACTATGCGGGAATGCTGCAGAGTCCTGATGTTTAACGATTTTTTCAATTTGGCTACTTTTTGGTAAATGCACCTTTCCTATTGATTATTACGTAAGTCAATGTGCATTCTAATGCTAATTTGCATTTTCGACTTCTTCTCCAAAACCGTCATCCAGATTTACTTCAAACGTGGTGGGGATGTACCTTGGGTAGTTGTCTACCAGGTTTGTTCCAATGGTCATGTTTCAATGATTTTTGGATTTTTTCATGATTTTATTTAAAAAAATCTTTACAAAAGTTTTAATAGGAAAGTTTAATATCAGAATTTCTTGTAATGGTTATAACTTAAATAATGTTGGCCAGATTTACTCCAAACTTGGTGGGGATGTGCCTTGGGTGGATCTTTACAAAATTTGTTCAAAAGGTCACGCTCTATTGATGGATATGTTCGTTGTGGAAGGGTCAAACAAAGTTGTTCACTATGTG
Source organism: Hermodice carunculata (assembly GCA_964020975.1). Taxonomy (NCBI): domain Eukaryota; kingdom Metazoa; phylum Annelida; class Polychaeta; order Eunicida; family Amphinomidae; genus Hermodice; species Hermodice carunculata. Next base: position 84,182,511 of record OZ026620.1, on the reverse strand, counting down.
GGAATCCTAATGATTCCTGATTTTTAACGATTGTTTTCAATTCGGGTAGTTATCGGTCAATGCAGCTTTCCTATTGATTACTATCCAAGTCAATGAGCATTCTAATGCTAATTCACATTTTCGACTTCTTCTCCAAAATCGTCATCCAGATTAACTTCAAACATGGTGGCAATAAACCTTGGGTAGGTTTCTACCAGGTTTGTTCAAATAGTCATGTTCCAGTGATTTTTGGATTTTGAATGAATTTTGTTTTGTTCTTTTTTGGACAAATCTTAAAAAACCTTTTTCTCCGAAATCGCTTACCCAATTGCTTTGATATCAAACAGGAAGACACCTAGGGACTCCTTGTTCTTAATTTGCTCAACAGGTGGCCCTGCGTTAATTCTCTATTTTTTATGAATTTTTGTGTGTTATAGCTATTTTCGACTTCTTCCACAGAACCGTCACTCAGATTAAGCTGAAACATGGTGGATATGTTCCTCGTAGAAGAGTCAAACAAAATTGTTCACTATGTGGGAATGCTGCGGATTCCTGATGTTTAACGATTTTTTTTCAATTAGGCTACTTTTCGGTAAATGCACCTTTCCTATTGATTACCTTGTAAGTCCATGGGCATTCTAATACTAATTCACATTTTTGACTTCGTCCTCAAAACCGTCATCCAGATTTGCTTCAAAAATTGGTGGATGTACCTTGGTTGGGTGTCTTCCAGGTTTGTTCCAATGGTCATTTTTAAATGAATTTTGGATTTTCTTATGATAATTTTCTTTTCCCAAAATCTTTACAAAAGTTTTAATAGGAAAGTTTAACATGCGAATTTCTTGTAATGGTTTTAACTTAAATAATTTTGGCAAGATTTACTTCAAACTTGGTGGGGATGTGCCTTGGGTGGATATCTACCAAGTTTGGTCAAATGGTCACGCTCTATTGATTTTTAGCTCAGCTGACTCGTCAGTCAGCTGAGCTTTTGTGAGGGTCCGTCGTCTGTCCGTCCGTCGTCCGTCGTCCGTCATCCATCTGTCCACAATTCACATTTTCGACTTCTTCTCAAAAACTGTTGGCCAGATCCACTTCAAACTTGGTGGGATATGCCTTGGGTGGGTCTCTACCAAATTTGTTCAAATGGTCACGGTCCAATGATATATGAATTTTTCATGATTTTTTTTGTTCTTTTCTGGGTAAATCTTAAAAAATTTTCTTCTCCGAAACCGCTCACCCAATTGCTTTGATGTCTTACAGGAAGACTCCCAAGGACTCTTACTTCTTAATTTGTTCATCAGGTGGCGCTGCAATTTTTTCCTATTTTTTATGAATTTTTGTGTGTTATAGCTATTTTTGACTTCTTTGCTAGAACCGTCACTCAGATTAAGCTGAAACTTAGGGGATATGTTTCTTGTAGAAGAGTCAAACAAAGTTGTTCACTATGTGGGAATGCTGCAGATACTTGATTTTTAACGATTTTTTCAATTCGGGTACTTATCGGTCAATGCAGCTTTCCTATTGATTACCAGGTAAGTCAATGGACATTCTAATGCTAATTCATATGTTTGACCTCTCCTCCAAAACCGTCCTCCACATTAACGTCAAGCTTGGTGGCAATGTACCTTGGGTGGGTTTCTATGAGGTTTGTTCAAATGGTCATGCTCCAGTGATTTTTGGATTTTTATTGATTTTTTTTTCTCAAAAATCTTTACAAAAGTTTTAATAGGAAAGTTTAACATGGAAATTTCTTTTAATGGTTATAAGTTGAATAATTTTGGCCAGATTTACTTCAAACTTGGTGGGGATGTGCCTTGGGTGGATCTCTACCAAGTTTGGTCAAATGGTCACGCTCTATTGATTTTTAGCTCAGCTGACTCGTCAGTCAGCTGAGCTTTTGTGAGGGTCCGTCGTCTGTCCGTCCGTCGTCCGTCGTCCGTCATCCATCTGTCCACAATTCACATTTTGACTTCTTCTCAAAAACTGTTGGCCAGATCCACTTCAAACTTGGTGGGATATGCCTTGGGTGGGTCTCTACCAAATTTGTTCAAATGGTCACGGTCCAATGATATATGAATTTTTCATGATTTTTTTTGTTCTTTTTCTGGGTAAATCTTAAAAAATTTTCTTCTCCGAAACCGCTCACCCAATTGCTTTGATATCTTACAGGAAGACTCCCAAGGACTCTTACTTCTTAATTTGTTCATCAGGTGGCGCTGCAATTTTTTCCTATTTTTTATGAATTTTTGTGTTTTATAGCTATTTTTGACTTCTTTGCTAGAACCGTCACTCAGATTAAGCTGAAACTTAGGGGATATGTTCCTTGTAGAAGAGTCAAACAAAGTTGTTCACTATGTGGGAATGCTGCAGATACTTGATTTTTAACGATTTTTTCAATTCGGGTACTTATCGGTCAATGCAGCTTTCCTATTGATTACCATGTAAGTCAATGGACATTCTAATGCTAATTCACATTTTTGACCTCTCCTCCAAAACCGTCCTCCACATTAACGTCAAACTTGGTGGCAATGTACCTTGGGTGGGTTTCTATGAGGTTTGTTCAAATGGTCATACTCCAGTGATTTTTGGATATTCTTTGATTTTTTTTTCAAAAATCTTTATAAAAGTTTTTATAGGAAAGTTTAACATGGAAATTTCTTTTAATGGTTATAAGTTGAATAATTTTGGCCAGATTTACTTCAAACTTGGTGGGGATGTGCCTTGGGTGGATCTCTACCAAGTTTGGTCAAATGGTCACACTCTATTGATTTTGGAATTTTTATGAATTTTTTTGTTCCTTTTTGGTGGCAAATCTTAAATAATCTTCTCCGAAACCGCCCACCCAATTGCTTTGATATCCCATAGGGACCCTGCCAGGGACTCCTAGTTCCCAATTTGTTCACCAAGAGGCGCTGCGATTTTTTCTATTTTTTAAAGAATTTTTGTACATTTTTGCTATTTTTGACTTCTTCTCCAGAACCGTCACTCAGATTAAGCTGAAACTTGGTGGATATGTTCCTTGTAGAAGGGTCAAACAAAGTTGTTCACTAGGTGGCAATGCTGTGGATTCCTGATTTTTAATGATTTTTTCAATTCAGGTACTTGGTGGTCAATGTAGCTTTCCTATTGATTACTATGCAAGTCAATGGACATTCTAATGCTGGTTCACATTTTTTACTTCTTTTCCAAAATCATCATCCAGAATGACTTCAACTTGGTAGGTATGTACCCTGGGTGAGTCTCTACCAAGTTTGTTCAAATGGTCATGCTCCAGTGATTTTTGGAATATTTTATGAATTCTTTTGTTCTTTTTTGGGGCAAATCTTTTTCTCCGAAACCGCCCACCCAATTGCTTTGATATCCCATAGGGACACTGCCAGGGACTCCTAGTTCTTAATTTGTTCACCAGGTGGCGCTGCGATTTTTTCCTCTTTTGTATGATTTTTTGTGTTTTTTTGCTATTTTCAACTTCTTTTCCTGAACTATCACTCAGATTAAGCTGAAACGTGGTGGATATGTTCCTTGTAGAAGGGTCAAACAGAGTTGTTCATTAGGTGGTACTGCTTTGGATTCCTGATTTTTAACGATTTTTTCAATTCAGGTACTTAATGGTCAATGCAGCTTTCCTATTGATTACTATGCAAGTCAATGGACATTGTAATGCTTATTCACCATTTTTAGCTCAGCTGACTAGTCAGTTAGCTGAGCTTTTTTGAGGGTCCATTATCTGTCCGTCCGTCATCGTCCAAAATTTACATTTTCGACTTCTTCTGAAAAACCGTAAGCCAGATTTACTTCAAGCATGGTGGGGATGTACCCTGGGTGAGTCTCTACCAAGTTTGTTTAAATGGTCATGCTCCAGTGATTTTTGGATTTTTTATGATTTTTTGGGGGGGGTTCGGCAAATCTTAAAATATCTTCTCAGAAACCGCTCACCCAGTTGTTTTATATCTCACAGGGACATTCCTGGGAACTCTTAGTTCAGAATTTGTTCACCAGGTGGTGCTGCAATTTTTTTACTCTTTTTTAAAATTTTTTTTTGTGTGTTTATGTTATTTTGGACTCCTTTTACAGAACCGTCACTCGGATGAAGCTGAAACTTCGTGGATATGTTCCTTGTAGAAGGGTCAAACAAAAGGTTGACTTGGTTCATTTTTTCATTTTCAAAAAGTACAAAATAATAAAAAAAATGCACGAAACCTGAACATGGAGATTTCTCTTAATGGAAACAATTCAGATAATTTTCGCCATATATACGTTGCACTTTGTAGAAATGTACTTTAGATAGGTCTCTACATATTTTATTCAAATGGTCACACTGCATTGATTTTTGCATATATTTTTGGGTAAATTTTTAAAAATAAGCAGATGCTTGTCAGCTGAGAACAGGATGATCATGATCCTCTTGTTGGATCTTTTATGATTTTTGTTTTTTGTTTTTTGGGGGGCAAACCTTAAATCTCTTCTCCTCTGAAACCGCTCACCCAATTGCTTTGATATCGTACATAGACACTCCCAGGGACACCTAGTTCCCCATTTGTTCACCAGGTGGTGCTTCATTTTTTTTTCTAATTTTTTTATGATTTTTTTTTTGTATAGTTTTGCTAGTTTTCACTTGTTCGCAGAACAGTCACTCAGATTAAGCTGAAATGTGATGGATATGTTCTTGTGGAAGGGTCAAACAAATAGTACAGATCGAAACACATGATCCATATTCATTAATTCCAAACCCAACAATGACAGCAAAGAGTTTCCAGACTTGCCAAAGAATCAACATTTCTCTTCCAATACCAATGTACAGAAACAAATTTCACTCCTGACTTGAGACAGGCAGTCACCCATAAAAGGCAACTGATCGTTTTAAACCGGTCCTCTCAACCTTAGAAATATTTATCATTAACTGCAGACACTAATTAAAGATTTTAAAACTTAAAAGTTGTTTACTAGGTGGCACTGCTTTGGATTCTTGATTTTTAAGGATTTTTTCAATTCGGGTACTTGTCGGTCAATGTAGCTTTCCTATTGATTACTATGTAAGTCAATGGGCATTCTAATGCTAATTCACAGGGCAACTGACACGAAATTTACTGTTTATTTGGTAACTTGAGATCTGTTTTGAGTAAGTACCGTGATGCTGCACATACTAATGTTTCTGTATGAAGGTCATGCTTAGACAGCACATGAATGAGCTTGACCTCATTTCCGGGGTCACAGTGCAACATACATGAATTTTACTCTTCACTCTAACTTGAGAACTAGTTGAACCTTGAGGTTGCACATGTTAGTTTTCTTCTATATAGGTCAGACTTACTCAGAACATGGGTGACCTTGATCCTTTCCCAAGTTCACAGAGCTGCAAGTGTGATGGATGTCTAGGTCAGCTGTGCATGGGCTCTTCACACAGCTCTCTTGTTTCTAATTTTTTATGATTTTTGTGTTTTGGCTATGTTCGACTTCTTCAGAACCATCACTCAGATGAAACTGAAACTTGGTGGACATGTTCCTTGTGTAAGAGAAAAACAAAGTTAATCACTAGGTGGCATTACTGGGGATTCCTGATTTTTAACGATTTTTTATATTCGGGTACTTGTCGGTCAATGCAGCTTTCCTATTGATTACTATGTAAGCTGATTGGCATTTAATGCTAATTCACATTTTCGACTTCTTCTCCGAAACTGCTGCCCAGATTCACTTCAAACTTGGTGGCAATGTTCCTAGCGTGGGTATCTACCAAGTTTGTACAAATGGTTATGCTTCAGTGATTTTTGGGATTTTAATGATTTTTTTTGGTTCTTTTTTGCGGCAAATCTTGAAACATTTCAGATGAAATTGCTCACCCAATTGCTCTGATATCAAATTCCTAGGGACTCTCAGTTCTGAATTTTTTTCACCAGGTGGCCCAGCAATCTTTTTCTATTTTTTATGATTGTGTGTGTGTTTTCATTATTTTCGACTTCTTCTCCAATACCGTGACTAAGGTTGGGCTGAAACTTAGTCGATATGTTCCTTGTGAAAGTGTCAAACCAAGTTGTTCACTAGGTGGCACTGCTGTCGATTCTTGATTTTTAAAGATTTTTGCAATTTGGGTACTGATCGGTAAATGCAGCTTCCCAATTGATTATTATGTATGTCAATGGGCATTCTAATGCTAATTCGCATTTTGACCTTCTCAGAAACTGTCTGCAAGATTCACTTCAAACTTGGTAGCAATGTACCTTGGAAGGGTTTCTACCAAGCTGGTTCAAATGATCATGCTCTAGTGATTTTTGGATTTTTAGCTCAGGTGATCTTTGAGCTATGACTTTGATATTATACAGGATTACAGATTCACCTGAGCAGAGCATCAGTCCTGATCCTCTAGTTTTGTTCATTTTTTGGGCCAAATCTTCAATAGTCTTTATCCTTGTATATACTCAGCCAATTGCTTTGGAATTGCATAGGGACACTTCTGGGTATGAGGGTGATACATGTACAGTAGGTGAGTGACCTTGACCTCATTTCCAAGGTAACTTGAGAACTATTAAGGATAGGACATTCATATTGCACATGCTAGTTGTCCTTAATAAGAGCCAGACTTAGACAGCAGACAAGTGACGTTGACCTCATTCCCAAAGTCATAGGGTCACTTGCTTAAATTTTACTGTTCAACTGACATGTTGAGAGCTATTTGAACTTGGACCTTGATGTTGAACATGATGGTTGTCCTGAGCAAAGGGCAGACTTAGACAGTACATGGGTGACCTTAACCTCATTCCCAAGGTCAGTGGGACCCAGACACTTACATGAATTTTACTTTTCATTTTGTAACTTGAGAACTGTGGAAGGTAGGACCTTGATGTTGTACTTGTTGGTGGTCCTCTATTTAGGAAAGATTGAAACTGTACATTAGTGACCTTGACCTCATTCTCAAGGTCACAGGGCCACTAACATGGATTTTACTGGTGGTGTGATAACCTGAGAAGTAGTTGTACTGTGGCTTTAAGCTTGCACATGGGTATGGCCCTCTATGAAACTTAGATTCAGAATTCGTCAGTGACCTTGACCTCATTTCCAAGGTCCTAGGGTAACTTAGTCTGCTGAGCACAGGACTGGCACAGTCCTTTTTTTTAAGGAATTTTTTTGTTGATTTTATATTCCTATTGAAGCACACAAATTTTGTAGGGATATACGTTTTATAAGTGTCTACCTATTTTGTGCAAATGGTCATGCTCCAGTTATGTTTCGACTTTGACCTCATTCCCAGGGTCACAGGACAACTGACACGGAATTCAGCGTTCACTTGATAACTTGAGATCTGTTTTGGGTTAGGACCTTGATGTGGCACATGTTAATGTTTCTCTATGAAGGTCATGCTTAGATAATACATGATTGACCTTGACCTCATTTCTGGGGTCACAGTGCAACATACACGAATTTCACTCTTCACTATAACTTGAAAACTACTTTAACTGGGACTTTGATGTTGCCCATGTTAGTGTTCTTCTATAAAGGTCAGACTTTCTCAATACATGGGTGACCTTGATCCTATCCTTCTTCGTTGAGAGAGAGAGAGAGAGAGAGAGAGAGAGAGAGAGAGAGAGAGAGAGAGAGAGAGAGAGAGAGAGAGAGAGAGAGAGAGAGAGAGAGAGAGAGAGAGAGAGAGAGAGAGAGAGAGAGAGAGAGAGAGAGAGAGAGAGAGAGAGAGAGAGAGAGAGAGAGAGAGAGAGAGAGAGAGAGAGAGAGAGAGAGAGAGAGAGTTTATGACTTGTAAGAAATAGGGCTTCCTGTTTTAACATACCAAATGTGGGGGTTAAACTGAAAAGCAGCACATATCAGCGATAAACTTTATGGAAAAAATTACGGATATATATTTCCGTATAATAAACTAATGTAATATGTACTATCTAAATCGTAATATATTATTTGAATTCTGTTTGAAAATACATTTCGTCCATTCTAATACCAACATGTATACAGATCTATTAATTTCAGAATACACGTATACACACACACACACACACACACACACACTCTCTCTCTCTCTCACACACACACACACACACACACACACATATATATATATATATATAGTTTGAGTCCACAGCTTTCCTCGTCGTACTTGGAAGGCAATATTGGCGAGGAAAGATATCGACGCAGTCCAAAATTCAGGATTGAAAGATACTTTTTTTTAAACATATTCATTTCAACTGGATCCCGCTATAGTACATCGAGATGTCACTAATCGGGGAGGGGGGTCTCCTAAACATGGAGTGACACACAAAATGTGTGTTACTAAACACACAGGACAAAACATGAACAAAGTTACATGATTAACAAAGAAGCTGTATACAGGTTTCAGAATAGTACCTGCATATCAAACTCAAAAGAGTGAAAATCCCCAAAATGCAAAACAAAAACAATTTTCCTGACGATAGTAGTCACACATTTCTATTTGGTATGCTTCGAGTTTTTGTCACATACAACCATCGAGGCAACACCTCGTGCCACGGCGAAAATTAAACCAGGGAGGTGTTGCATGCTATAACATGCAACATTTTCCATTTATTTCTCCAATCGAAACTTATTCACATATTACTATGCGAACTGTGGAATGCGAGACTGTGAATGCATGATATACACATGTCAGAGGAGAGATCGCAATTAGAAGCAGCGTGTGTCTTCAGTCGAATACACACAGCCTAATACACAAAAATTGGAGGGCTACTGGAACTGTGTATTCCCATTGAGTTGTATTTTAAGGTAAAAAATCTGAAGTCGGCACTTTTGGGTAACCTCTAACCACTTTTTCATATTTTGGGATAGTTTGATGCTTACACTACATGCTCCCAAAAACTCAGATGTGTGAACATAAAATTTGTATGACAAGTTGATCTCAAAACTTTGTTTACACTGAAAAGTTAAGCAGTGCTGGGCACATGGGTTTGTTTGCATGGGCATGATAATGAAGTATGTCATTGTTTGCACAGTCATTAGGCCATGATCCCTGGAAACCAATTGACAAGGGTCACTCATAGGAAGGAAACCATTAGCCGTGGAGAGAAGAATGGGCAAGTTCAGACTAATCACTACCCTTGTTCTGATTACTTTGAAATTCTCTATTGATGTAAAAACAAATTGGCACAATCCACTTACTGGTCCCCAAATATGGAAAGTCGCATGTCAACACACACCCAAAGAAGCCAGGTGTGGTGTTCCCTTGTTAAAAAAGTCGAGATTTAAGCCACAAAATATACTTTTTTTTTCTTAATGACAACACCACACAGGTAAAGCTACAAATTTATTTCACACAATAATTAAAACACGGGGCAGAAGAAACGAGTATGTGTCACATTACAGCCATAAATGCGTAAGAATTTGCAGCATTTTCTTTCAATGCAATTTTCTCGGAACTGTTTTTTTGCTCAACTTCTGCAATTTGTATCCCGCCTCACAAACGTACGGATTGCCCTATGACATTAAAATCAACGGACATCGAAAGAAAAATATCGTATGCAGGAGCGGTTCCCAGGATTTTTTTTATTTGACAACCCCTTCCGTGACTTTTGGAGCGATTTATAGAAAGAAAATGAACAACCTGTCAGGACTAAATTGAAAATTTTTATTTATGCTATTTCAGGACTAACCATTGAATTCGATCCTGGACATGGATATATATTTTAAATTTTTTCTGATTTTAACTTAAAAAAAACAAACAAAACAACCCCCCCCAATTTACTGCGACTTCTGCGCGAAAAATGTGAAAATCTTACCAAGTCAGAAGGAATGCAATGTAATCTCAAAAAAATTCCTGTCCTGCAAAAAAAACCCCTATGAATACAAATCTATGGATATGTAGTAATCAAAAAATATATAGGTTTAATGTACTTGTGAAAAAATTAAATGGGTAATATGGATCCAAAGTTGCCAGTCTCACTTTGCACTAGTTTCAGAGTTTCCACCTTAAAAGGCAACTTCTTATATAAATTGTAAACCTTGCTTCTTCCATTAAATGCCCTCTTTCAACTAATTGAAGATTCTGGATTGTAGCTATTATCAAAGGATTTACAATGGTATTTACACTTTGTGGAAAATTGTACAACAAGGATGTTTTTGAAGTTTGTGCAATGTATGTTCAACTTGACGTTTTTAAATAGAAAATACAGCGTAATTAGCTGTTTTGAATTTTTATGTCTCCCCGTGCAAGGGGGGATACTGTTTTTATGTCCGTTTTTCTTCTTCTTCTTCTTCTTCTTCTTCTTCTTCTTCTTCTTCTTCTTCTTCTTCTTCTTCTTCTTCTTCTTCTTCTTCTTCTTCTTCTTCTTCTTCTTCTTCTTCTTCTTCTTCTTCTTCTTCTTCTTCTTCTTCTTCTTCTTCTTCTTCTTCTTCTTCTTCTTCAACACATTGTTGCGTGCGTTACAGACGCGATAACTCAAGAAAGATTTGACTTGGGAAGTTGGATTTTTCTTGTGAAGATGTTCATATATAAAACCTTGTTTGGGATTGCAGATGGGTGACCTTGATGTATTTTTCATGGTCACATGGGCATGTCATCTAAAATCGACGTGGACGCAATAACTCTACAAGGATTTGACATAGGAGGTTGAAATTTTGCATGATATGAGCTAGGTTGGGATTGCAGATAGGTGACCTTGACCTATTTTCTAGGTCACATGACCACTTTTTAAAAATCATTACAGATGCACTGATGAGATGAGAAAGATTTGACTTAAAGAGGTTGACATTTTGTGTGATTATGTGTCTATGTAAGACTTTGGTAAGATCTTGCTTGTGACTGCAGATGTATGACCTTGACCTATTTTTCAAGGTCACGTGGGCATTTTGTATAAAATCAATGTGGACGTGATAATTCAAGAAAGATTTGACTTGGGAATTTGAAATTTTATGTGAAGATGTTCCTCTATATGATGTTGCTAGGGATTGTAGATGGGTGACCTTGACATATTTTCAAGGTCACATGGGCATGCCATCTGAAATTGATGCGGACGCGACAGCTCTGCAAGGATTTGACTTAGGAGGTTGAAATTTTGCATGTTAATGTACGATAATACCAACTAGATTGGGATCGTAGATAGGTGACCTTGACCTATTTTCAAGGTCACATGGCCACTTTTCAAAAATATCAGATGCACTCGAGAAAGAGAAAGATTTGTCTTAAAGAGGTTGACATCTTGTGTGATTATGATGACCTATTATTCAAGGTCACGTGGGCATTTCGTCAAAAATCAACGTGGATGTGAAAACTGAAGAAAGATTCGACTTGGAAAGTTGAAATTTATATAAGACCTTGCTTGGGATTGCAGATGGGTGACCTTGATCTATTTTTCAAGGTCACATAGGCAAGTCATGTAAAATTGATGACTCTAAAAAGGTTTGACTTGGGAAGTAAAAGTTTTATGTGAACATGTTCTTATATAGGACCTTCCTTGGGATTGTAGATGGGTGACCTAGACCTTTTTCAAGGTCACATGGCCACTTTTTCAAAATCATTGCAGACACACTAATGAAAGATTTGACTTACAGAGATTGAAATTTTGTGTGACTATGTTTCTATGAAAGACTTGTAAAACCTTGCTGGTGACTGCAGATGTTTGACCTTGGCCTATATTTTAATGTCACATGGGCATTTCATCTAAAATGCATGCAGACATGATAACTCCACAAAGTTTTGACTTAGGAGGCGGAAATTCTTCATGATTATGTACCATAATACCAACTAGGTTGGGAGTATAGATGGGTGACCTTGACCTATTTTCAAGGTCACAAGCGCTTCCTTGAAGCTGCAGAAGCGATAAGTCATGAATGTTTTTTTGAAAGGTAGCACCTTCGAATTGTGTTATTATATATCTGCAGATGTGTGACCTAGGCCTGTAGATGTGTGTGTGTGTTTTGAATAAAATATGTTTAAACCAAGGGCACAATTAAAGGCACAAGATTATTAACGCTGACAAAACAGAGGCTACGCTTATCACCATAAGCTGGAAGACATCCAGCAGAAATACATTAAACTGACGTACCAATGGGAAGGTTCTGGAAATTATTAGGTGTCAAAGTTGATGAACTTCTTTCCTGGAAAGCTCACTGCCAAAAGGTGTACTATTTGTTGAAATATTGTCTTACTTCGACGGATCATGTCGCTTTAACCTGTGCTATCTCGGAAAACTTTTTTCAATGCATAATGTTTCCTGCTGTTGATTATCGCAGTGCGATATTGGCTGGTTGTTGTGACATACCGGAACTTGTCAAGTTTTATAACATTGAAGGTAGACGCTATGTCGCTGCCTTTTTGGAAAACTCCATATCATGCCATTAGTTGATAGATTCATGAACAGAAAAATTCTAACGCTGTACAAATGTTTAAATGGACATGCGCCACAGTTCACGAGAGACATGTTTGTACATATCAGGAACAATTACAACATGTTCACGCGTTTTACAGACGGTGTTAACCTCGCAATATCAGGGATTAAAAAATCTGTGTTTCGTAACTCCATAACAGTGTTGAAGAAACAATTTCTTACCCAATGGGGAAGTCCATAAGTGAACAAAATGGTATTTAAGCCCTCAAGTCATCTTTCATACCTAAAATCATATAATAGATGATCTTGTATGTTCTATTCTTATGTCCTAGCTTTTATGACTAATCATTGTAGCATTGTAGTGCACAGAAGCATCGATTGTCCACATTTTAACTTTTTTTTACAGATATGTATACTGGGGTTGGATCTAGGATTTCTGAACAATGGGTTTGGGCTGTGTTTTAATTGGTATGCAAGGTCGCGAAGCGAAGGGGAGGGGGGAGTGTAAGTGGGGAAGGTCCCCCTCCCACGGTAGGGTCCTTTTGCAAAAGAAAAGGGAAATGGAGCTCTTTGGTCCATTCTAGTGGCCAAATTCCTCGTAAAATGTAACTTTTTTTTTGAAAACTCACTTTAAGCAGGTTAAATATATATTTTCAACTATGATAATATCAGTACAGCTACAATAATGTTTTCTCCACAAGTTAAAGTTCCGGGGCTAACCACTAGTTCTGTGCCAGACAACGGGTTGCACATTACCATTCACTTGGGGTGTTGTACTGCAAGGTAGGGTACAGACGTTGCACTGCCAGGTTTATTGGCTTTTGTTACTATATTTTGAGTAGAGCAAGCTAAAGAGAATTGCGTCGGTATCACACATACATACATACATACATACATACATACATACATACATACATACATACATACATACATACATACATACATGCATGCATGCATACATACATACATACATACATACATACATACATACCTACATACATACTGTATCAGGGTAACATATGCCCAAGAGCATTATGTATAGGGCAAGCTACACAAGGGTAATTTTTGCATATGGAAGTCTAGCAAGTGGTTCTGGACAAGAAAAAAAAAGGAAAAAAAAAACAATTGTAAGTAAAACATTTATTTTCACCACAAATCTCTCCTCTTCGGAGTAGCATTCAGTTTTAACGTGTCCTTGACGTTTTTGTCACGGGCAACATGCCATATTTTAAACCATTGTCATCTTGAGAAAAGAATTGCTGGTTTCACTACAGTGTCATCCCATGGACCTATTATCTCGTTAATAGGTCCATGGTCATCCCGACCTCCGTACGCCAAATCACGACACAGCGAGCATCGAACAGCTTCCCAATGAAAACTGAATACTCCGATCAGGACTTGTTGGCTTTAAAATGTGCGAGTTCTTGGCGGCGTTAAATGTTACTTTATCAGGATGTCATATTCCTAAAAGCATTATGTATAGGGCAAGCTACACAAGGATAATCCCTTTACTAATACAACATATGGAAGTCTACTGGTCAAACAACTCACTGTAGGGTATTTTATTTGTGTTGTATTTGTATGGCATTTCTGTGATACTTTAAAACAATTTGTGGAAGGAAAAAAATCCATGAATAAATATGAAGCGGGACAACTTTCAGACTTCATGTCTCGTCGACCAGTTTAGAGGTGACTTCCTTAGCGACGGATACCCTAACGGCACAGGTTGATAAGGTGGCAGTTATTTTGGTACATATTGTCTCCCACATGTGATGCCCATCCACGGGTTAGCCTTGGGTTTAGGGTAGCCTCGCTCCACTCGTCGGTAGTACTCGCTATATTTCCTATAACTGTAACAAGGTAAAGACACGCATAAATTCGATACACTCTCAAAGAAGAGTAAACTGTTGTACAAATGCCTACTAAACGTATATCCAATATTCAGTTCCAGCCCAGATGTCTCCGGCAAGGTTGAACAAGAAAATATCGGAATGTTTGCGTTCACGGATGTACGTACCGTACCTCCCGCCTATGACAAGCCAAACGTGCAAATATTCATAATTAGACTACAGAGACTTTCAGTTTCACCGCAGAGAGTTTTTAATCCTCTGCAGATAGTTTAAAATTATCTGTAGAATGTTTTAACTCCTTGCAGTCTATTTCGTTCATAAATAGACTGCAGTCTAATTAAATTCTGATCTCTACATAAAACTCTCTGCAGCAAATTAAAAACTCTGAATACCATATATAACTCTGTGCAGAGAATTTTAAAACTGTCTGCACAGAATCAAAAACTCCCAGCATAGTGTTTAAAAAGCTCAGCAGTCTCTGTCATTCAAAAATGTTCTTTAGTCTTTTTGAAATGACCTGAAATCGATTTAAAACTCTACAGTGAAAGGAAAACTCTCTGAACACGATTTTAAACTCTCTGTAACATATTGAAAAACTCTTTAAAGTTGACTTAATTCTGGTTAAAGTTTTCCGAATGCCAAAACGCAAGACGTCAAAAGGCCAGAACCGAATGTTGAAAACTTAAAGGGGAACAGCAGTGAAAGTTTTTACTTTTTTTAGTCATTAATGGTCTTTTTAGGTGTTCATGTGATAAATTTTCAACATTTTTTCTCAAACAGGTATTTAGTTAGAGCTTTTTTATATTTCCAGTAGGTGTTCTGATGTGTGATGTCACCTGGGCTACCCTCCATATATAATACACAAACCTTGAGGGGCACCAAGCTGAGATACACAACATTAGCAGGCATATCATAATGACTTGTGTACTCTGTTAATCACCCCCTTTGGTCTTATCATTGTGGTATATTAGTTGACACCTGCTTCAGTAGTTGATTACACAACCTCAGGAGCTGTTAGCTTGTGTATATTGATTTCTGCATTTTCTTTCCTCATTAATCCTCATTAAATGACTAAATATCTCAGTTTAGTAAATTTGATTATATCTATACACACTGCTTCATCCATAGTAAAAGTGGAATATGTGTACTTGGTCAGGTTTCCATGTTTTTGTCAAAGTTTTACTCGGCTGTCATGGCATTAGCTGTAGCAGTTAGCCCAGATGACATCACAACCCCTCATTTACATATTTAAGAAACCTTGATATCTGCTTATCTAGTTGGGAATAAAGTTTGCATTTTTTGATATGGGTCCACATTTATTATATGAAACAACTCAAAAATTGTAAATTATCACCGCAGTACCCCTTTAACACGAAAATGGTCGAAAAGCGTTGGCCACGTATTGTGGAATCTTCCTTGATCGCTGTGGTTTCAGTGTTGTTTGAATGTGTCAAGAGGTTGGTTGTGAAGAATACTTTGAAATCATTTGTTCAGAGAGTAAAAGTTAAGGTTGGACAAACAACACACAAGAGTCCTAAATTGAAGAAGTATTGTTCATTCAAGAGCTTATTAGAGCCAGCAAAAACAACAACAACAATAGACACACATTCAAATAAGGCAATACTTGACTACTTCAGCTAAGTGCAGAGTCTCGAATCACACTTGGAAAATAGAAAGTGGAAGGCATGTAAAGCATAGAAGTATTTAGATCTTTCATGATTTGTCCAAGGTTTTAAACTTGTGAAGTATGCACACTCCGACGTTTTATTTTACTTAAGCGAAATCATGTTTTAAGCTCTTACGGCATTAGAATATGCAACAAATGTATGCCACACAGCTGGTTTTCTGTTTTCTGCAATTAAAAGAAGTGATTACTTGCTAAAGCCTAAGATTAAGATTCCCACACAACTGCAACTTTAACTATAGAATCTCATATTATATATCATGTGGATATATTTTACCATGGGCCTGAAGCCTTCTGGTACTGAATAAAGTTACTTACCTCCCCAGCAGCTAGACATATAAAAGAGAATTTCAAGTTTACATTTGGAAACTTTGGATATGAGCACTTTATTTAGGAGTTTATCGGCCGAAGACCAAAATATGAAAAACTGATGTAGCATGCTGTGCTTGTGTTTGAGCTAAAGCATCACGTTTTATGCTGTGCATGTGTTCCAGCTAAAGCATCTCGTTTTTTTGTGGTATTTGATTTCGATTATTAGATTATATACCCTGACTCTAATCTCCTGTCAAAAGTACCTGATTAATTTGGAGCCACTCACATGGGAATACATATGCTGTATACAATGGGTATATATGTATATATATATACATATACATATATATATATATATATATATATATATATATATATATATATATATATATATATATATATATATATATATATATATATATATATGTATATACCCATTGTATACCGCATACGTATTTCCATGTGTAACGATCTGTGTAGTTGTAACTGTGCAAAAACAATGAGTTCAAGGTTAGTGACAGGACATACTTTTCAGTGTATTGCTATACATTTTCTCTACAGATTTACGTTTTTAGCAAATTCGTCTGTTTCATGATCAGGTATTTCCTGAACAGGTAACATGGCCAATGCCAGTATGGTACCCAACCATATGGAGGGTTTTAATTTATTTCATTTAATGAGTTCATTATGCTTTATATTATTCTGTTTCATGCGGCAGAACAAAATAAGGTCATGTACTTTGCTAATAGGTCACCCTTATAAATATCAGTAAATTATGAAGACTATATGTTGTGTGCTGAATCAAGTTTGGTATTTTCACTTTGATGCGTGTTTCTTCGTGTGCTATGAATTACATATCAAAATACATAATGTCCATGTGAAACATATTTTGCATATATTTATGTTTTTAGTAAGGAGTTGTTATAATATACCAATACTGCAGAAATTGGAAGATGCGCCCGGGTCTGGGATTAATTATGTTATCCTTATCTCTTGCATTCATATGAAAGACCATAAAACATGTTCAGCTTTGAGCTGCTGTCAGTTCAAATTTTTGCTTTGGCTGCTCTTCTTAGTATGTCAGTTTCGTGTGATATTCAGGGACTTGAGGTGGTATTATGCTGGTAAAGCAGCAAGCATGAAACTCCAGCAGAATGGATCCGAATACAAGATGGCACCCAGTTTAGCAAGTGCTATGTACGAGTAAAGAGAAGACTAGGATCGTATTGTTTAAAAGTTTGTGCAAAAATCGGAGGATTTTTATTTTTTGTTTTAAATTCGAAAGGGCGAGAGAGACATAGAAGGCGCGGTAAATTTCGTTAGAGCTAACGACAATTCAGTTGTATTAGAACCTGTGATTGTCACACGATACTTGTACGTAACGCCTCCACTAGTGGCACTGATAGTGCCGTGAAGCCATCTTCGAATTCTATCACACGGTTATGGGTTTGTTTATCCCCACAATAGACCTCTATGTTTGTTTTTGTTTGTTTGTTTGTTTTTTTATTTATTGTTTTGTTTGTTTGTTTGTTTGTTTGTTTTTTTTTGGGGGGGGGGTAGCTCTGTTATCGCAGCATTCTGAAACTGAAACATAGTATTCTGTAGCATGTCCTTGCTCAAACCTACATATAGGTCGATCTCACCATAGAGAAGTAATCTCGTCTATTATCTGTCACTCACTTGGCACCTTTGAAGAAGTATATGTTTCCGTCCCGAAGGCGTACGGCCGCCTCTACCCTTGGCGGGATGCCTCTGAATTGCTGAGCGATCCTGACGGGCCTTCCCTTGGTCGTCATCGAATACTCATCAAACGTCCACACGTAGGCACCCTGATGGGAAAACAGACGACGGGACATTACTGTTGTGAAAGATAGCTAAACGGATCATGAGGGTCGAAGTAAATACAATACCGCTGGTTTCGCTTGATCTGGGGACCCAGACCAAGACAACCGACCGTCATCGAATGTCAAAGTCCTAGCCACTTGCCTGATGGGCTAAGCCCAAAACTACTGAAGGATGGTGATTCTTTCACAGGATAGGTCAGAATTGGCTCTGAAGTGTGTATTCGCCCCAATACACAAGCGAATACACACAAATTTGGAGGGCTAGAGCTGTGCATTCCCATTGGTTTGCATGTTAAAGTAACCTTAAATAAACTGGTCACTTCAGCAGCTGTGGTTATATGATTTTTGTCAGGTATTAAGTTACACATCTAGATTTACTGTGCAAAATTTAGTGTCTCTATTTGCAGTTGTTTTCAAGTCATTTAGTTGCAAATTACAATGTAAAGTAATGGGAATACACACCCCTAGCCCTCCAGTGACTGCAGTGCCCTCTTTTAGGCAAGGCTAGAACCTTCTGTTCTTGTCCTTGCCTATTGCTCCCTCTCTGTCAAGATTAGTTACTACTTCATTAGTAATCATCATTAGGCAAAGCAGCGTGTCCTTTTTGAATGGTAAAAGTTTATGTTAGTCCATTCTTTAAAAGTGCTGAATCTAGCATGTGCAACAACAACTTAATTCCTATGGGACATCTTCGATTGTCTGGTACGTAGTAGGGTTTTATGCCGGATGACGGCACTATAAATCAGCTTTTTTCTATTCGTACCATGAATTTGCAATTGCTGTAGGCTAGATATATAAAGGGAGGTCAGAGTGGTGTTTTGCGACATTACCGAAGCATTCGACAAGGTTGATCGCCCCACTTTGGTTAACAAACTTCGTAAAGCATGGATTTGTTGAACCATTTTAGACTCGCTCTGTATTTATTTTTCGGGCCGAATTCAGAGAAAGTTGCTTTGTTAAGGGAATTTTCCAGATGGGGCAGTATCGAAGCAGGGGTGCTTCAGGGATCAGTTTTCGGAGCTCTTTCATTTGTCATCTATGTAAAGAACCTTGGTCCTTGGTGACATTGTAAAATCCAACATCAAACCATATGCTGATGATGTTACCCTGGTTATCACAGTTGGTCCCATCGTCTCCAACATTTCTGCCACTTTGAACGATCATGATTTAAGCGAAATATAAAAATTTGTCAAAACAGTGACTGGTAATTTTCAATTGCACAAAACCAGAACATTCTTCTATCTGTTTCACCGATAACATGCTTCAGATTGTCCCTCCACAAAAGTATCTTGGCCGTGTAGTCAGAGTTCAGGTCTGTCGTGGCTCGGTCCTATTGATTTAGAAGTTTCCAAAGCAAAACGACTTGTTGGTGTCATAGAAATGCTGCAATATACACTTAGTAGGCTCTTTTTGGAAGTCGTATATATTATGAGTATGGTATGTCAGACCTATCTTAGAGTACGGAGATAAGGTGGTGGTGGTGTGTATGTATGTGCATGCGTATGTGTATATTGGGGTGGGGGAAAAATACACAGTCAGACGTAGAACGTTCAGACCGTGTTCAATTGAGTGCAGCCCGTGCTGTAATGGGAACTGCACAAACTACTCCAAGCTTAATCGTGAAACTGAATGAGAGACTTTCGAAACATAGGGGAAAGGATATGATAAAACTCTTTTACAAAATGGTTCACGGGCATGATCCAGCATACTTATGTAATTTGATTAAAAAAAAAAACATATCCTCTTGAAATCATTATAATGTTAGACATAAAGCCAATATAACTGAACTCAAATGCAGATTTAGTTTGCCTGTACAGTATTGGAACATGCTCCCATCCGTTCTCCGTAAGTAGAAGATTCGGATAATTCCAACGTAAACTGGATGAAGACAAACTCCTGTTGACAGGAGTGTGAATGTTTTGTATGCCAGTGTCAGGATGGGCTGCAATCATCTGAACCACGACATGAAGACAATAGGGATGTTGAGTTTCGCTGCGTGCACACGCAGCGCACTGACGAAACTGGGAAGAATATAGTGTCGCACTTCAGTCAGGGGCATATCTAGACTTTTTACAAAAGAGAGGTGCTTTCAGAGGCGAAAGGTCTCTTGGCCACCTTTGCTCCCAGCGGATTCCAGCGCCCTGGGGGGCGAAGCTCCCAGAAGCCTCTGGATATTAAGAAGACTTGTTAAATTTTGACTGTTTTGGGGTGCACATTCAAGGAAAAGGACCCCCCCCCCAGCATAAACGTATCCTTGACCGATTTTGATGAATTTTGGTGAATTGTTAAAAATCAGAAAATGACAGCACCACCATGTGGTTAGAGTTCGTGGTAAATACTTGAAATCAGCACAAACTGCATTATTCGAAGCTGTTCCGACAGCTGGTTAAATGTATGGGTCTATTCACCTATCACAGGTGACAAAAAGTGTTTAGTATATGATGTATAAGCAGCATTAGCGCAGTGTATATCTGTAGGCTACCGACCACATATTTCACCATTAATAGTTTATGTTGCACTATCTGTTTGTGCACCACACTGTTCCATTTTTGTTTTGAAAGATGGAAAGGAAAAACGAAAAGCGTTGCTGACGATTAGGTAAATAATATGAGCGCATTATGTAACTGCAGGTACTGAATGGACCTCTGTTTTATCACTCTCTTTGCATTGCTTTATCTATTTGTGCATTGCATCATTACTTGTATATTTGCTTTCAAAAGGGGCAAAAGGCTTTGTTTATGTAAAGAGCATCATCGCCATAAGCAGAATGTGTGATTGTAGGGTATTGAATATACATGTTTATCAACATGGTAATTTTATATTCAGTATCAGTTTGTGCATTGCACTGTTACATGTATGTTTATTTTATTTTGAAATTTTCTATGGACCCTGGAGTCAAGAATAAAATCATCTCGAATTTTGAATCTTGTAGTGAACAATTTGGTGGAGGTCAAGTCCACGTACATTTACAATAATTCTGAAGAGGATCCAGTTCAGTCTCCAGAAGTGTCCCTATGCAATTTCACCAGACTGTGGCCATTGGAACAAACTTGGTAGAGACCCACCAAAGGTATATCTCCGCCAAGTTTCATGTGAGTCCATCAACGGTTTTTGAAGAAGTAAATCTGAATAGTTGACGGACGGACGGACAAAAGACCTCAAGATAAGCTCAGAGAGAGAGAGCTACAAAGGACGAAAGACCTTGAAATTAAGCTCAGCTGCCAGCTGAGCTAAAAAAAAAAAATTGTCTTTAAAAATGTATAAATGATTGTTTAAGAAATCATCAAATTATCACCCAATTTCAGTCAGGATTCATATAAGGTGACTCTTTTGTAAATCAGCTTTTACATCTGTACAACATATCATGTAGTGCCTTGGACGAACAAAAGGAAATATCTATGATATTTTTGGACATCACAAAAGCTTTTGATATGGTATGACACGAAAGTTAAGCGAGGAAGCTAAAAAACCAGGGGTGTCTGGCTCATTATTATCGTGGATTAAAAATTATTTGCTTGACAGACAGCAACGTGTTGTTATCAATGGCAAAGCTCCTGCAAAGCACAGCAGTTTCGGAGAAGAATTTTTAAGATTAAAAAAAATCATTGGACCGTGACAAACTTGGTGGAGATTCACCCAAGGTACATCCCCTCCAAGTTTTAAGTGAATCTGGCTCACGGTTTCAGAGAAGTCGAAAATGTGAATTCTGGACAGGTGGGCGGACGACGGACCATAATATAACCTCAGCTGACTTGTGAGCTGAGGCAAAAATGCCTGCCCCACTTCCGATCCGCCAATGTGAGGTGAGTGGCCTCTCACCTTGAACAGGGAAATCTTGCCGTCTCTCCCCATCATGGCCGCCTGTGGATTCTTGGGGTAGCTGCGGTCAGTCACGGTTATTAACTTCACCCTTCTGTTCCCCCAATATTTGAAAATTCTGCCACCTGCAAGAAATATTTCCAAGTTTGATTGATAAGCCATAGGCCTATAGTACGATAATAAATTGGGGGCACTGTCAGGTATTGTACACGAACGCCCAAATCTCGGGTGTCAATCGACAGACGCTTTGATCATTATATACTACAACACGGAGACCAGACTACCTGTGGATTATAACCATTTTACATTAAAAATGTGTGCGTTGGTGCCCAACGGCTAATTTGAAGAAGGTCTCACATCATGCCAACTGCTTACTTAGATCCTAGCGTGAGCAAATTTTAAATGGTTAGGTGCAGCCAGAAGTTTCTTCACTTTTCTAAACAATTCAATGCGCCATCTTTCCGGTGATGAATAAAAACTAATCACACCGTGTAATTTGAATTTGGTGACACGAAGCGTTTTTTTTTCTCATATTGTGTTTATCGGTCATTTTGAATCGGGTATTTGGGTAGCATTGACGGTCAAGAAACCGTCAGTTGCTCGAGTACCCGCTCACGTTAATTCGGATGACCAGGGATGTGTCTCTTTCCACCTCCCTGGGATGACATACACGAATATTGTAGCAGGCGCACATACTAAATTATATGTTGCAATATTCCATATATGCTGATATTTACCCTTTACCGTTTCAAATCAGTAGACAACGATCGCCAGCATTTTTCACTGTCTTCAGCTTTTCCCTTGTAATCTTTTCATCATAACATTAGAATGAAAATAGGGTGGTTGGTAGCTAAGTGAGCTAGTTTACGTCTTCCGCAATATTTCACATAATGCAAAGTCAAAGACCCATTAGGCTCTGTGTAAAACAGAGCAACTTTTTGTATCATACTCTTTACCTTTTATATACCCACTTGGTTCCAGGTAAAATCATATCTTATCTGTGTTTTATATACTCTAATAGTACTCACATTATATGTTTTGGCTGATGGATCACTTTATTTTTAGATGTCGTTTGAGGCGAGCAGTGACATTTTTTCTGCATTTGTCGACGAAAACGGACCATACAACAGATGTTTTTGGGGCTTCTCTCAACTTATCCGAAAGTTGTTTTACGAATGGCAATATTCAGCTACGCACTACTTTTGCAACCCGGTGCTCAAGTTAATCTAATGAAAATAGTGAAATGTGTGAAATGTGTGTGCTCCCTGAAATTTATATTTCAGTAAAAAACCGGTCGAAATTGGAAATAGAAGTAAGTATATTTTATGTTCATCCAGTTATTATTGTGATCACTGTTATTATATATATAACGAACATGGACAGATCAAGTTTTAGTGAAGATTCTTCATCGATGCAGCCTAATCATTTGATAAACTGATGTTCTAGTGGCAAATTGACTTTGAGAAGCTAGCCTGAGTTATTTCTTAACCATTTTTTGTGCTGTTCTCCTTCAAGTCACGTCAGGATGAACTCGTGAAAATGGGTCAAATATATATATATATATATATATATATATATATATATATATATATATATATATATATATATATATATATATATATATATATATATATATATAGAGAGAGAGAGAGAGAGAGAGAGAGAGAGAGAGAGAGAGAGAGAGACCCTATTGTTTTTTCGTACCCTTTATTCAAATGTTACGATGGGCAGCATACAGACATACCAAGCACTCAGAAATAAGCTCCACTTAAAAACATATAAACATGTGTAAGTTTACCGTGTCACACTCGACAATTTTTCATTCTTTTACACGGAACAACATGTTCTTAGAGATTCCCGCATTTTCCTATCAAATATTTAAAATAAAATTAACTGTTGGGTAATTCATAAGACATACGACATTTTTATTTTTACGCCAAACTATATTCAGAGTTGACAGCATTTTACCTTTGAAGAAGTAAGTAAATCGCGTTCGCCACGAGTAAACTGCGGCTCCAATGTTGATGGGAGGCTTCTGGAAATACCTGCTGATGAGTGTCGGGAAACCGTGGTCCATTCCCCGGTCATTGAGACGCCACATCCACTTGCCCTTGAAGACGTATATGCGGGCATCATATCCTACACACAAACAACTTGGGACATATCAGACAGTCTGTCCGAGTTACAATTCACTTGAGTGCTTATGGTTTCAATTATACAATTGTTTACAGGGATTAAACCATGTCGCCTTTGAGACATGGATTGTGGATAAATTTTTTACAACCCTTGAAAGAAAGAGACACACGAGTGAAAAAAAAACTGACTGCGTTTTTATTCTTTCTCAGTGCAGCGCAGGGCCACTTCCCAAAGTTGTTAACTTTTCCAGCATTAAGCCAGTTTACTAATCTGAAAAGAAAATGTTATAATTTTAGCCTATCTTTACGACTAAAGCAGTAGCAGAAATCAAAATACGTTTGTGCAATGTGGGCAAAAACATTGCCATAAAGAAGACTCTGGCCTTCATCCTCAAAGGTCGGGTCCCCTGGAAGAACTTCTTAAACCGTTATATCCGCCTTTCCGTCCATTTTCCTGGTACCAAGCATGGGTCATAAGTGAAACTTGGTGAGCTGATAGATTTCTATTTTAGAATCTATCGACTCACTTTTTATACAAGGTCCGTCTTACCTTGAAACACTGCGTCAAATTTTGTAGTGCAGGAATTTGGTTTCCCATTGCTTGGTCGTTTAGTGGGGCGCGGCCGATGCGTCGGTGCTGGTCTCGGGCGATGTGTCGGCTTGGGCCTGGGCGTTGGCTTCTCTGGTAGAAGTTTTCTGCCTGGGATGGTACGGAAAGATAAATTGCTCTTGTTTTTTATTTGGGCTAAACAAGGAATTCAATTTAGTCAGCTCGCAAAATGACTGAATCACAAAGTTTGTTTGACAAAATAATAAGATAATGGTAAACTATAGGTAGGTTACGATTGTATCACGAATGGGCCCCGAACGAGTCAACATTGAAAGATTTTTTAAAAATACAAATGTAAGTATTAATATACCATTAAGTTTATTTCATAATTTGATATCACCAATCCTTCTGTATGCTTGTGGAATGTGGATACACTATATGATATCACCTATTGAATGTCTTGGAAACAAAGGGATTGTTGCCTGCTAAACAGACTATTTTTCCGCGTGTCTGACTGCGCTCCACAGATAAGTGGAGCGCCCACACAGTAACGATAGCGTAACTTAGTCTGTCTTAACAGGCGACGGGGTTGATGAATATCTAAAATATCCATTTCAGAAGGTCCACTTAAGGTTCCTATACGTTTCTGTCTTGGAGTGCATAAAAAGTCATCGAATATAGCCGTACTTAGTTAATTGGGACAATATCCAATGGTGTTAAAAATATTCAGTCTAATTTGTAAAAAATGGTTCAGAATACTTCACATGGAACCAGATTCCCTACTTTATGATACTTTTCTTTGTAAAGCTGAAAATATACACACTTACAAATATATAATTGGTTAACAAGTATTCGGGACATGTAATGTACTTTTGGTTATCAAACTGCATGGGAAAATATCGGACTATTAACAAACGGCTTTCCAACGTTAAAATTCAAGAATAGCAGCAGAGACTATTTCAGGCGACAATGGGAAAGAGCTATGCAAATGAACTACGACTCCGATAAAAAGCTGCAAACATATACCAAATTCAAAACTTATTTTAAAATGGAGAACTATTTACTTCATATAAAAGATAGAACTTTAAGAAACAATATTACGCGATTCAGAATAAGTGCACATAATTAGAAAATTGAAACAGGAAGACACAGAAGACCTCAGAAAACACATGTATCTGTGTGTAATATGCGTATTTTTGCAAAATGTCAATTTTGTGAGCCAAACGTCTGATTTGATCAGAATGTGTAATACGTTCGTTTTGCAGTCGTAACCATAAGATCTTAACCCCCCTACTAATATATATATATGAATGGTGAATAAGAAGTTCAGTTGAAGGCGGCCAGTTAGAAGAGACTACATTAT